>OX411545.1:37795897-38249808 GCA_948146395.1 Fragum whitleyi
TGTATTTTCACTGCGTTATTGGAATATAAAGTGCAATTGCCTCAGCACATGGCAAATAACGCTCTTAGCTTAGTGATAGGATTGCCATGATGACTCGCTGTTAAGGTAGTGGAACCGTAATAGTTCCGCAACATTTCGGACCACATGTTCTTTCACAATGTTAACCAAGGTTTCCAAATGAAAATCATTAGGAAGCCTCGGTTAACACTGTTAAAGTTTTTTTTTCTACCGAAACGTAGAGGAACTATTACGGGTCCACTACCTTAACGGCGATTCAGAATCAATTAAAACTCTTATCATTCTTTGCTTCTATGAAAATTTGGAATCCCGGGATCGCGACAAAACATGGTATGGCATTAAAATGAAAAAAGAGGTCCGCAAATTTATGATACAACTCAATGTCAATATCAGCTTTCTGGTTTTATAGAAGGTACTTTCAAAGATTTCCCAATTCTTGTATTCGAGGAAACAGCTAATGGATAGGTTTCATTTCTTCGCACAGCGTCGATGGAGCTCCATCCAAGTACAATTCTTCCAAAGTTTCATCAATGTCGACTCGCTAGTTTAATTTGACAAATAAAAAACTGGTTTATTCATTCAAACAGCGACAGAAAATTATCTAATTGTTTTGAATAAAATGATAATACAATGGAAAGCTATTTTTATATATACACTTAAAATGAAATGCTGATGGGCGACCAGTTTGGTACAGGTATATCGTTTGAAAATGAGTCTGTGAATGACATTTCCAACGATTTTGAGTGTGCGCGAAGCGTATACTCTGGCCAGCCTGTGCATCTGCACAGTCTGTCCAGAGTCTTAACTTTGCGCTTTATAGACAGATAAGGTCACAAGTTATTTTAAGACAGACAGACAATTTTCTAAATTCAATATCTGACTCTCTTGTATGCTCATTGAATGAAAATCACGCATGTGTCAAATTGTTGGAACTGTCACGCACATGCCCAAATGAAATTGCCTCGTAGTACCTACAGGTAAGTTCCCTAATCAAAGTCGCTGTATCAAAATACAGTCCAACGAGAAAGAATGGGAGCAGAAACTGTACAAAATCTCACATTAAATGATTTACGAACACTAAAATACTAGTATGTTAATATACAATCTCAAATTGGGTAATGTATCTTTTGAGCCAGTGTGTGACATTTTCGACAATCCGAATTTGCGCCAATCAAAGACTCTGGCCAGCCTGTGCATCTACTCAGTCTGACCAAGGTCTTCACTTTGTGTCTTGTAGACAGACAAGGTCCAAAAGTGTCCGTTCTAAGAAGTCCGGCTAACTGCTGATTGTACTACATGACAGTCAAGGTTGATTAATGTTGGCCCTTTACGTACATGGTAATTTGTTGAAAATGTCGCACACACGCTAGATTAGTGATTCCAACACTCTCAAATGTTCAAAGAGGCACGTTGAGGCTTCAAATTGTTCGCTGTCATAGTTCTGCTTGGCACATCCGAATGTTTTCTAAAAGAGGTCCAAGGGAAAACTTCAAAAGCATTCTGATTTGCCGTTGATTCCATGCGAGGCTGGAAACGTATTCCTACTTTCTGTGGTTGTCTGATCTGAGACGACGGCAAAGACAAGCTCGCAGTCTGTCGTGTCACGTCCGTTCTCGTCGGTGTTCCAAAATTCATCATACTATTTGCTTTGAAAATGTTGAGCAGTTCAGTTATAAGCCTTTCATTTCTTTGCTTTTCTTTTACAGTTTGCTGTTCGTATTTAACAAACGAGCTCAGTCCTGTATTGGAAGTAGAAGTAACGGACGTGTTTGTATCGTAAATTGACTTTGTACTTGTTTCAATTCTATTGTTTTGGGTTGTAGTATCAATGACTAAAGGATTGCTGTCCTTAACAAAATTTCCTAATCCGTCTCCTGCTGTAGCTGAAGTTTGGTTGTTGGTTTTATGATAACTTTCTTCTGTTAAATTCTCTGGCATCATACTCACATCTAAATTTGGGAGATTAGATAACGAAAAGTCAGTCTCATTGACATTGTATTCGCCTAGATTGTTTTGCTCTTGGACTATCGGTATGTTGTGCGTAGGAAACGCTTCTGTTTTATGTGGCAGTTCCATCGGCTGAAGAGGGAGGTTGAACTGTTCGTTTATTGTACTAAGCAATGGATAGTAATCGCCAGTACAGAATAAGCCGCTATAATCGTCCATATCGAGAGAAGAGAACATGATACCACCAATACCATTGTGTCTCACCCAATTTACCTGAAAGATGGTGAAATAATATCAGACGTGAGCAAACATTTTTGTTTCTTCTAATGAAAAAGTAAAAACAAAATTTTATCTATACTCTCATTATTGAAAATTATACATTAGAAAAATATGGATCTATACATGAATTTCATTGTGCTTTTGAATAAGGTTTTACTTGAATTACAACATGCTCTTGCTTTTTAAATAACGGAGATATTTCTAAAAACTGTGCATAAATGTCAGTGTAATGGGCTTATGTTTACAAAGTATTACAAAGATAGTCAGAGAAAAAAGGAACCACAGATATAATTTCTTATGAATGAACTGCACTTTAAGCGCACATGCAAACGTGACATTCAGGTACATGTATGCGACCATTCTGAACATCACTCTGCCATTTCCGTAAACTGCAACAGACCTCGGATGTATGTAAGGTGGATGGGTATGTAACAATATTGTGCATTTTGATAGGCGGAAACAGTGTATAAATAACTCGCGCGGAAATAACCGGTGCTATCTCTAGATTTATATCTTTTACGGTAAATAACGGCTGAAAAATCTTAAATTTTGAGAATGACAAATCATTCTCAAAAATTAAGATTTTTCTGCTGTTATTTAAGAATCTTAAGATATGTATATAAGGACATGATGGTTTCACGTCAGTTACTTAAACGAGTAGCGTTGGCGACGTCGAATGTTTTCACTCAAAGTTTCGAGGACTAACGCCATTTTAACTGACGTCATCGAGTTTTTCCAAGGTTTTCACGTAGTTTGTGAAAAAAGTCCGTCTATGTACATCCGAGGTTGATCGTGAGATTGGCCGAGTGGTGTTACGAATGGTTCAGGCACATGTTTGCGACATGCTATGGTAGTCCTTTATTAAACAATTTCACAACAAATATGCTGACATAAAAACATGCGAAGCCCATCTCCAGACAATACAGACCTGTTCAATATCCTGGAATTATTCCATCTTTGGGGTTTGATTTGATTTTGGCTGTGGGGTTGTTGTTCTGTTCTTGGCTTGCTTACGTCTGGCCATCATTCTTCGTCGATGTTTAATGATTCTAAGTCTTTGAGCTCGTGTAAGCTTTCGTCGTCTTCCTTTCTTTGGATTTCGTTTCTTTGGTTTATTTTGCTGGGATTTAACATTAGTCGCGCCAACTTTATTATTCTTATCGACTTTTTGTATATTTGTTTTGCCTTGTCGTGTCGGTTTATTTGGTTTAGCTTTTCTTTCCTTAATTGGAGTATCTGGTTTCCCAGTGATTTTCTGACTAGATTTAATCTTTTGATCATCTGCCTTTGTTTCAATTAAGTTTGCTTCTCGGGTCGTTTTTCTGAATCGTTCTTGAACTTGAAGTTTTGGGATTTTTGACGTCAAAGTTTTTTGTGTAGTTATTACTTTCGGATCTCTTGAGACAACTAGTGTTTTTTGTCCAACCACGGTGTTAGCTCTTGTTGGAGGCTTAGTTGATTTATTTTTGGTACTAGTAGCTTTTCCTTTCCTAACGGGTGGTTTCGTTATTCTAGTTTTTAAAGGTCTTGCAATTTTAGTAACTTTTCGTGGAATATTCTTTGTCGAAGCTGGTGTTGTTAATTTTGTTGCTCCAGTGCTCTCAAGTTTTGTCGTTGGATCAGTGAGCATTGTCGGTCGTTCAGTTGTTGGGGGTTGTGTTGGATTATCAAGTTCATTTTTCAGAGCATTATGAAGGTCAAATTTATTCGTAGAACATTCGCCGGAAAAATCATCAGTGTCCATTGACCAAAGCATGAATCCATCGATCCCATTTTGTCTTGCCCAGTACACCTATAATTTGTATGAAATACAAATATTTGACCATCTAGGTGTCCTCAGGTTGTATTAAAAAATTTTTTTTTCAATTATGTGACAAATACAATGCAATAACGTAGACATTTGCTTTCCCGACGCAAAGGACAAAAGCACACACATTATCTTATTAAGCTTTGGCCGTTTTCCCAATTATTAGTTGAGCCAGTGCGAGGAATTTCCAACAATTTCAAAAGTGAGCAAACATCAAAGACTCTGGCTAGCCTGTGCATTCGCACAATCTGGCCAAAGTCTTCACAATGCTTTTGGTAGATAGACAAGGTCTCAAAGTATCTCAAGACAGATAATCAATCTTCTAAATATACTGGATGAGTGTCTAGGATTCTCAATTCTTGCACCTCAATGACTTAGGAAATTGTTGGGAATATCATGCACAGACTGAGTTAAAACGTTTTAGTACATTCATAATGGTGAAGGATAAGAAGCACAGAAAGCTAAAAAAAATAACAATCACCAACAAAATGCCTATGTATGACTCACTTTACTAGTAAAATTCATAAGTGTACTTAATGAAATTTAACGATCATTTTGGATTAAGATGAAATCGTTCAGTAAAAAAAGCATTAAATAAATATAATTAAACATACAGTAAACTCACCTAAAACTATGAATTTATCGTTTTGGATGATCGATTTGAAGGACTTCAAAGGAAAGTGATAAATGTAGAATATCTTTTTGTTCGAGATTAACATACTATAGATTTTCTATTATCTACCTTTGACAAAATATACGAACTGTTCTTTAGATGTATTCATTAGTCTTCATAGACCATTTAGACGCTTTTAAATTTACTATAATTTTTGCTTATTTATAGGTAGTTTTGAGCGGTTTCGAAGCGTTTGGAATGGTCTGAGTAGGTGGAAGAAATGCTAAAAACGGAGCGCTGGACGAGTAACTTTAAATTGTTGGTTTTTAAGCGAGACGATCGTCAATTTCACGATGTTGTTAACTGAATCTTCGTGTTCATCAGTGTCTTACCTTATGTTTCACGCTTTCGACGTCCTCCCCTGCTATCCATTGATCCCCGCTGTGCCAGTAGGCAACCTTGCTGTGCTTGTCCCATATTCTTGGTGCATCAAAATACTGGCTACATCTCTGAAATGGTACATATATAATACGTACTTAGTGTTTTGTATGAGAAAAAATATCTAACGAGGTTTGGAGAATTGATAATTCTTGCAACCGAGTTGGATATTTTTTCCATACAATACCATTAGTACGTATTATATTTATCTTATAACCTCTATTTGTCTTGTTTTCATCGATTTTTCTAACTGAAATACAAGTTTCTAAAAATAACCGCATTGAATCATTGTTCTAAAAATAACTATGTGATATCATAAAAATATCATACGGGATGTTATCACGCGGATATTTGTATAGTTATAAGATTCAAAAAAAAAAAATATTCAACCCATTCTTAATCATTCACTCAACACCATTCATTCATTCCAAACACTCACTCAAATCATTCAGAAACACAAGACCATTCAAAATTTCTTCCGAAACGTTCACAATGCTTGACGACCTCACTCAAATCGAAGACTATTCCTTATTTCATAAGCTACTGTTGATTATAAAGCGTCTACGAAGACACATATTTTCTATGGAACAGTTTGTAGACTTTTTTTAAAAAAAGGTAATAAAACATCGATAATTTCATCCAAACATGTACTTACCACCTCACCCCCTTTAAAGTTCGTTCATAAATCGCTCTACAAACTATTTCAATATCACTCCAAAATCATCCCAAAATTGTTCGACTTGTCAATTTCACAATGTTATCAACTGTACTATACACGTACTTTAATCATGATAATTTATCATTATGATTTTTCTGGTTTGCATCTAAAGCTGACGTATTATTTTACTTTACAGCATACCAGTGACTTTTTTATATTTTGTAATACAAACCCCGTGGCACAAGTTTGAGTGATTGATCAAAGGTCAATTTTGTCTTTACAGGTAAAGACAATATTGACATTGGATCTCTCAATGAAATTTGTATATATGTACATGGTGTAAAAGGAAACAGTAAATTGAAGGCTATGTGATTCGGTTTTGAATTAATATTTTAACATAGACAGTTATTTTAGAGAAAATGCTATAATTAATTTAAAAACTTCTCCATATTGCATGTCACCTTTAGAGTAAAATTAACGAGTGTATGTTCAAAAACTATATGAAAATATAGGAAATTACAACTGTTTCGCACTGAGCCAACGATATGTGGTGGGTACCCAAGACTGACTGGTTTATTCTCTTAAGTTAGAAAAATCATAAAATGACACTAGTCGCAATCGCTCACTTAACGCTCTATGCATTGATTCCAATTACTTACTGAAAGAAATACGCTTCGAAATTATTCGGAAAGAAAAACCACAACAACAACAAAACAAACAAACCCAGAATCGCTCATAATGCTTCAGAACTTCATTAAAATCAAACAAATTATACCTTATTTCTTAGTAGGTAATCGATTTGGAAGCGTTCACGAAGACACAAAAACATCTTTTTATAGAAAAGTACGTAGACTTGTTAAAAGGAGAACATAAAATGTTTAACATTTCACCTAATGTGAACGAAATAAGCTCTGATGTATAACGTCCCTTAAATTTCATTCATAATGCTCTCCTCACACTCATTCAATATCATTCCGAATTCATTCAACCTGTCAAATTCACGATGTTTTTTTTTCTTTTTTTTTCTGTTTTTTTTTTTTTTTTTTTTTTGTTTTTTGTTTTTTGTTTTTTTCAAATGTAAAACGTTCTCAACCAACTGAAGTAGTCTTTATTAGTATTGATATTTCAAAGGAAGAAAGTTTTTCGAGTCAAAATTATTTGATTTGGATGTCATATTTATATGCCCCAAGAGAAAAATATTATATAAACGTGCATTAGAATACATTTGCCATGAAAATAAACATGGATATTTCCGAGAAAAAATAATTGAAGCTTATCTTATTGTAGCGTATCTAAGTAGAAATAATCTTTTTGAACACAGATGTGCAGAAAAGAAGGGGTATGGCAGGCCAAGATCTTTATTTCTCAATGAAACCCTATGTTGTGGGTACTCATTGGAATCGTCTCGTCAAGACGATTCCAATGAGTACCAACAATGTAAGGTTTTTAACTATCATTTTTGAAATACTTTGATCTCAAATCCAAAATACCCCCTCTATCTGTAGCCCTATGAACAAGTATAGTATCCAAATGGATTTCTATGCTATGAGTAGGTCGCCGATTGTCTTTTACATGATTTAAGTATGGATGAAAATAATGATGTGCGTTTTAGTTTCTGTCGTATGGTTGTGTCTTCGTATGGCTTTATCGTCTCTTTCAACAGTATTACTGTTATATCGAGGTCGATGCAGGTGAACCTAGTCATGGTTTCCATATCGTTTCTCACTCTAATACAACATCACGATTTCATCCGAGCTACATGTATCAGCTGCCCATCGCACTTAAGCGCACAACTTGTCATTCATCCATGGGTTTTTTGACAAAAGACTAAATGTGCCAAATGTCCGATGAATGTTGAGTTTCTGTCTTATTTATATTTCCAGTTTGAAAAGATCATATTTGTATTTACTATATGGGGGTTTTTTTCTATCCAAGAAATGACATTGCATTGCATTTGCAGTTCGAAAATAATCATATTTGCATTTGCTACATGAAGTTTCTTTTTTCTATCCATTAGATTAGATTGCATTTAATGTGCAGTTAGAAAAAGTCATATTTGAATTTGTTAAATGAAGTTTCTTATTTCTACCATTTAAATGTGTTGCATTTAATGTACAGCTAGAAAAAGGTTATATTTACATTTGTTATTTAAAGTTTCTTTTTTCTATTCAGGTAGCGAAATTGCATTTAATGTGCAAATAGAAAAGGTTATATTTGCATTTGTTATATGAAGTTTCTTTTTTCTATCTAGGTAATGAGACGATTCTTATAATTTTCGAAAACAATAGGTTTCAAAAAGTGTTATGCGACTTTCTATAATAATGCTACTAAAACGACCTGTCTTTATTATAAGAAATATTTTGATAAGCGAACATTTCCACAATCGACCGTATTCTGCGGTCCCCTACGTCGTCGCCGAAAACTTGATTGACTGTATGTATATTTATTTTATGATGATGTTGAACGGGAAGACCTATGGACATTTTTGGCCTCTTACAGACTAAATGTCTGAACAGTTTATCATATAACTATATAAATATCTGTTTGATAACATCCCATATGATATTTTCTATGATATCACATAGTTATTTTTAGAACAATGATATCATGCGGTTATTTTTTGAAACTTGCATTTCAGTTAGAATATCGACGAAAACAAAGCAAATAGAGGTTATAAGATAAATATAATACGTGCTTAGTGTATTGTATGGAAAAAATATCTAACTCGGTTGTGGGAATTGATAATTGTCTCGACAAGTATCAATTCTCCCAACCTCGTTAGATAATTCTTTTAATACAAACCACTAAGTATGTATTATTATAGGGATGAGTGTCTTTTTCGCTGCGTTTATTTGGGTATAAAGTGCAATTGCCTTAGCACATGGCAAAAAACGCCCGTTATGTTTAAGCCATGTGCTAAGGCAATTGCACTTTATACCCCTATAAACGCTGTGAAAAAGACACTCTGCCCTTATAATTGCAATCCTCTTGGTCTAAGAAACCATTAAAATACTCGGCTATACATTAAAGTTTCGAGTCTACTTTCTGCGTGTATTACACAATCTATTTTAAGATCGTGTATTTTTTCTCGCTATCGAAGTTAAACGGCATAAAGTTAAACAAATGGTACACAAATAAACGACAATTTGACATTCGTAGAGGTACTTATGATCTAAACATAATTTTGACAAGTTATTCTGCATTTTAAACAGAAACTATCGTGATCGGGCTTAGCTGAGAGGGTTGCTTGGTGGTCTTCGTCGACTCGCTGTAAAAATCGAATCAGAATCTGAACTGCATGCTTTTAATCATAAATTCTTTCGAAAATATTCTATTACATCAAATAGCAATATTACGATATGGAAGGGGAACGAGGGGTTTTCGAGGGGTTTTCGAGTTCCTAAAACACAGGACATGCAGATCGAAGGTCGGGGGTTCCCGTTAGACCTATTGCATTTTATACAGAAATAAAGTGCAATGGATTTCCCCACGTGATGCGATTTAAACCAATCAAAATTCTTTATTTTATTAGATTGCAATTATATATATATAACACTGCAAGTTTTCCATAATCGGTCTTGACCGCAACCCAATACTCGAATGTATGTTTAAAATAAGAACTTTGTTATTCTCTAAGGGAAACTATCCCAGGAACACATCGTCCCTCTTAATGACAAAGGCGATCATATAAACAATATATTTATCGGCCACTGTTCTAGATTCCAGTTCAAAGTACTAAGTTCAATTTATTAGGTGGTTATTGCCAGTAGGTCATAGAGTTCGTTTTCGGAAGTTTAATTCTAGAAATCGAGTTTTGCCATTTTTAAAGACAAAATTAGATTTAGAGAAAATATGAAATCGCCATGCTCTTTTTTCCCTATTTGTTGCATTCCCTATTTCAAATGCCCTTGTAGTTTCTATCAAAGAAGTGGCCTTTATTTTTTAACGGGTTTGCTCAGTATATAGCAAATTAATTTCTTTTAACATTATTTGATATTTTATTTAAAAGTTTACTCAAAGGGAAAAAACAACACTTCCTTATTTGACCTATCAGGAAATTTTTATAAACTTGGTTTTCTAAGATAATGTTATCTGGTTCTCTTGACCAATCGGACACCTTCGGCGATTCTTCGGAATAGACATCGGGAATAATTGGGGAGCAGACATGAAAGCGCGTCATATCGAACTTGGGCTTATATGTTGTCACAAACATCAACGATTTCGCAAATAATGACGTTCCATTAATAAAAGAAAGAATAAAAGTGATCATATCTTAATTCGATAACGAAACGTAGTGTTTTACTGTTTTTTTTTTTTTTATTTGTCCTCAAATTATAATATTCCAAAAGTTTTCCACAGACGATCGTAAAGAATAAATATATATACTCACGAACAATAAAAAAACACCACCTGAATTTTTTTTCGTACATAAATCTTATGTACCAAAAATTCAGACATGAATATTAACAATCTAAAATAAATTTGTAACAGACCATTTACAACATTAAAAAGTTAGAGTAAGCTCAGAAACGGTCGAAGATTTTTTAAATTATCAGTTAACGAAAATAATAAAAATCGTTAATCTTATATCTGCAAAGGAGGTTTGCAAACCCTTTTTGTCGTTTGATTTTTTGGTAACATAACCTCAAACTCAGTATAAATACTGGCTATCACTTTTTGAACGGTTGCCATAGTCTAGACAGTTGATTCGCGCATAGGCTAACGCTCATTAATTTCTGGATCTACGCCATACCTCCGGCGTCCCTAAAGAACCTAAATACTCGAAAACAGAGTACCAAAAGCTTATTTTCGATTCTTTGATTTTAATGAAAGAATTACATACTGTTCTTAGCTAATCCCATACCATATTTAAGTTCAGATCACTTTACTGCTTTTTGCCTAGAACAAATGTGAAATCTAATGCTGTATTTTCATTCACTAAGAAACAGTACTTTTAATTATGCAATTCAAAACTTGTTCCAAAAGTACAATTAAATAAGCTAGCCAAAAGGGCATTTTTCATGACCACCAAACAAACAGCGACGTCTTATGGTTGATATTAGGACATACAATCTCTACGTGTTTCTTTAAAGGTTGAAAGGTGATAAAAATGGAGTTTATTAAAATTTCATAATTTAGAACAGTTTGTGGAGGTTTTTACGGTGGTGAGTTTTCATTGCGCATGAGTATATATATAATTAGTTTTTCTTTAAGCGTAATAAATACAAAAGGACAGCTAGAAGCCAAATTATTTAAAACTATTTGTTTATGGACTAAACAATTATGTGACATTTTGAATCAAACTTTGGAATTTCATTACATATTTGACAAAATTTGATATCTTATATGGAGCTACATATCCGGTGAAAATGGACCAAACAAAACCTTAAACGTTTTTTTTATGTAAAAATAACAGAATTTCCCTCCTTTGTCCTTTAGCATACTGTTGTGCTTTTCTTTTTAGATCTGACGTAATACATGTATGAACAGCGAAAAGCAAATACTAAAGCAGTATAGAATTGATACTTGACCTCGTAATAAGCAATCATTCCCGGTTCCCTGGTGTATTTTTCGGCCGCTCCTGGTCCCGATATAGGCACGCCGTATACGTTATATCGCGGCTCTTTCAGCGTGTACGTTCGCCCATAGGTGGAAATTCCAAGAACTAGTTTACTGCGATCGATGCCAAGGGATATCCAATATTTCATGGAAGCGTCCTGCAATAGATTCAATTATCCACAATGTATTTATAAACAATGACAGCATTTATGAATCATATGGGACAACGACCTTGAATCGTGTTCTCTTGCCATAATGACCAACCCTTTCCGCTACTTTTGATTGGTCATCAATGATCAGAATGATGGTAATGACTTCCAGATGGCCGACGCAAAGAATAGCAATGTCTTATTTATTGATCAGTGTCTTATTTCACTCATGAATACACTTCCGATAATAATTCAATCAAATCGAAAAACTATGTGTTTGGAGACATGTTCTCAAAAACCGCAGTGACAAACAACCCGTCGAAATAGACAGGGAGAGGGATAGATAAAGGGAAAAAAACAAGAGGGAGATAAAAAATCTACATGAATATTTCAGGCCAATAGTCCTAAACTTAGATGTGAAAATGAGGGAGAATCCCCATTTAAGAGAGATGGTAATCCTAGCCAGAATGTGTCTTGTCCATCGGGTCCATAGTCATTACAGTTAACAACATCATGAAACTGAAATTCATCTCGATCAAAAATATTCCAAGTTACTCCCTCAGCGCTCCATTCATTCATTCAAAACACTCGCTCAAGCAATTCAAAAATGATCCAAACTCATGGAAAAACATATAATAAACAACTTCATTCAAAATATATAAAGCTAAATAAAAATCGCGATTTCACAGACATTATTCAAATTGTACTTGTCCAATAGATTCTTGGAGAAATAGGAGGCTATTTTTAGAACTTGTAGGCATATTTTATTAAAGGGTGGTAATAAGTACCGCTAATTTTGTTCATCCTGAACGAAATTTGCGATATTGGATTACCTCCCATTAAATTCACTCAAAACTTGCTCCACACACTTATTCAATTTAATTCTAAAATCATTCAAACATTCACCGTGTCAATTTCACGATGTTGTTAACCGTTTGTTTCAATCACGAAGCCGCCGGCATAGTGCAGTTGGTAGCGCGTCGGACTGTCAATCTATGGGTCCCAGGTTCGATCCCCGACGGCGGCACTCATTATTTTCGACTATTTGTCTTTCACCAATGGGGTGATAATCGTAGACCTACATGTATGTGAGATAGCCGCTGGAGGCTAAGAAAGGATGTGGTGGTTGTACTGGTGAGAGAAATACCAGGAAACCATTGTTAGGTGTTCCAGCCGCCGCGATATAACTGAAAAAAATGTTGCAAGTGGCGTTAACTTCCATTCAATCAATCAAATCAATGTTTCCAATTATGTAGTTTTTTTTTATCTTTATCTTTGTTGTTGTTTCCTTCCAGTTCTAAGATTTTAATGAGCGCATGGAAAAGATTGGTGGAAACAAAAGTTCTTTTCACACTCGTTCCTTTACAACAGACAAAGTGGTTTCTATGTGAGACCTGTTGCTACATAAATCAGGGAGGACGAACCAACAGAACATGAAAGATGTTGTCAAAAAGCAGTTGGTGTAATCAATTTGTCACCTTTGTAGGTCATTTTCCAATATACAAAGATAAACAGAGATTATTCAGTTTAGATTTTGAAGAGAATATTTTTTAATCAAGACATAAAGCCTACTATCTTAACAAACAACTATAAATAGCGAATTTTGCTTATCACTGATGAATCAATGATTTTTGGTAGACAAGAACGTGTATTTTGGTGTTGCTAGATGCTTTAGATCTTACAGTTTGGTAACAGAAGATTTTTTAACATTTCAACTTCGTTGCCATGGCAATCAGTGTTCTGCGTGGACTCAAATTCTGTGAAACAATTTGAAAGCCCTTGTCCTAAGAATAATTTCAGTGAAGTTTATTCGAAATCGGATGGATAGCTAGGGGGAGAAAATATTGGGCGGACAGACTGATAGACGGATGGACGCCGGATATTGATCGATCACATTAGCCTGCCTTTAGCACTTCGTGCTTAGGTGAGGCTTAAATAATTCGCTAGCCTAAAGTCGTATATATCATATTATTTTCAGGCTATTATAAGTATATATATTGTTTTTTGTTTCATACATGTACATTTATAAACATATCTTTACTTTGAAATAAACTGTTTTATATCCTAGGTATGATACGTTTCCTTGCCAAAGTTGAGAAGGTGTAACAAAGGCCGGCCAAATTGACTTGATACACCAAGAAATGATCTTTTGTTGACCTTATAAGCTCATCTATAATTAGAGGTGACGAAGCCTAATTATTCTTAATTGGATTCGTTATTTGATTTTACTTCATGATTTTATCAAGGTGGGGACGCCGAATATGGATATAGATTTTCACAAACCTTCAGAACACGATTTCTATTTCCATATAAAACTGTGAATAAATAGTTGTGCATTTTCTGAGGCTCGGGGGGGGGGGGGGGGGGGGGGGGTAATTAAAGACCACATAACTATCAAATGATTTACAGTATACTATTAAAACTAAATTCAGTGAAATCTATGAGTTTTCCGCGTGTATTGTCGGAAAAATATTAAGTGTAAGATCTCCCTTATCTAAAATGAAATATACTTGAAACCGATGCCGATCCATCGAATATAAGTGGGGGGGGGGGGGGGGGGGGGGGGAGAATAACGAAAACTCGCTGAAATCACGAATGTTAAATTGATAACCAAATAAAGGACGTAAGAGTCTATTGATATACATGTAAGAAGATGATTTGATATCTTTTGACTACACCTATCATAATTTTTGAAGATATATTGTTACATTGCCTTAAAAGAATTCTGTTTCCTAACATAGGAATAAAAATGTATTGTTTTTCCTTAATTTTGTTGACTTATTCCTGTGAGAGGTATTAGATGAGAGACGGCATATTTCTTACGACAAACAAACGAGAAAATTGTCAAAAGAAAACGATAAAACAATATTATAGAAAACACTTGTCAATTAGACTATTCATCGGTGGGTTATCAAATGGGTTGAACAGCCGGGGTGACAAAATGTCGTCTTTTTGGCGACCAAAACCTCGTAACTACAGCTTGAATAAAGCTGTAGTTTCGAGGTTTTGGTCATTTAAAAAGACGTTATACATGTACTCCAGTTTCCAGGTTTTGGTCATTAAAAGACGATATACATGTACATGTACTCCAATAGCTTTTTACTGCACGAGGTTGTAGGGAAAATATCCAGTTTTATAAGTAAAGTTGGCCATACACGTTCAATTTTATTACAAAAATGTTGACAATATTAATTATAATCTTCGAGAGTTGATGAATAATGAAACATTGCCTATTTTCGAAATTTCGATTAAAAAATGGTAAATTCAATATTTTTCAATATTGCTGAACATTTTTCGCTAAGATGTGAAACGTTTTACATAAATTTTCGGTCAAAAGTGTTAATTCGAAGCATATTTATATGTTTAAGATTCAAGATTCTGTATGAAACAGATTTGATCTTTACAAAGCTTTATCTCAGAAATTTACAAACAGTATAATATGATATTAATACAGTCGAAATATTCCTTTAGGGTTTTAGTGAATAAGGTAGTATCAAATATAAAAATTGATAATCATTGACGGAATTTTATCTGATAGAAAAGAAGGGCGATGCAACAACTAATGAGCATAATTGATCTACCATTCTCATTCTCTGCAACAACAACCCCGCTCATACAGGTCACATTTTTGTTGTATATTATTTATTTACGATCGACAAACACACCATCACAGCCACGAAGTAATATAATCGTGAATGTGTTCCTTCGCCGACCAATCAACATTTTGTAACCCATTTTTTTTAAATAATTGGAGGTCGAATCCCCAATGCTAAATTTTCATTCACAGTTCCCTGCTAAGGTAAAAATACGCTTGTTATTTGTTTTATGAATAATTAAAGAAGATAAAACGCTTCAACAACAAACTCACTATGAAATTCTGAAAAGTACTGCTATCAGTGCTCATAACATCAACAAATTTTTACATGTTTGATCGTGTGTAATAATATTTCATAATATATTTATTTCTGGACAGACTACGACAAAATAGTACTCATTTTCTATATCATTCTTATTACAAAAACTGCATTTTCTCTAATTTCGACTTATATGAGATGTCACAGTATATTATTGATCGTTGAGTGAGCGTTGTCGAAGATTTCTTCAATATGCTCTTATTGATAAACAATATCTTTGGGCGTAAATGAGCAATAGTAAGGACTGAAACTATATGACTTTCAAGAATATGGATTGCGAATTGGTATATTATAATAAATGTCAAATTCTACCGAAAATGTATTTGGTGTAAACAAAATACTAGAAAATACTAGAAATAATGCCGCTAAGTCTTTAAACTAATACTGTGCATCTCCGATGCTTACATACGAAAGCACGAGAGCCAAAAGTGTCTAGTAATTCCATTTTATTTGTTTGCGTATGTAAGAAGACCCTCGTGAATTATTGGAGACTGTCAGGGTTACTAGACAATATTAGGACAATGAAAATAATTTATGATGACTTCGAAATGAACTTGATGGATCAATCAGATGCTTCTTAATTGACACCAGCAAATAAAATCTTTAAAACAGGGAAAATGTTTGCAAGGGCTTTGTGCGTTCACGAGCACATAACATCTAGACTGTACATGAACATACTTATTTTCCTAGCCCTACATTCAGGAAAACAAAACGGTCCAATTATTTGCAAAGTATATCCCGCTTTGCACGCAAGTACACTTGCAAAGTGGGGTATACTTTGCAAATAGATTGTAGCGTTTTGTAATCCTGCACGCAGGGTAGATGTTATTCTGTGAAATGAAACTCACCACATTTATTTCTGAAGCAGGTCCGAGTTCGTCTTCTCTAGCATACAGCGGGCTAGGATGCCCGGTATAGTTATCCCATGGTCCGTGAAGGTCATATGCGAATACATTCATAAAATCGACATACCTGAAACAACCAGTTTGGTAAAAACTATTTCAAATATTATCATCGTAATTTAACAGAATGACAAAACAGAAGTTCTCAAGATGTTTATATTTTATAAGTTTCGTAGGCGCCAGCACTGCGTCCTAGGTGCAAACTGTTTAAAAATTATACCCCGTCTTGCACTCAAATGCACGTGCAAAGCGGGGTATAATTTGCACATAGTTTGCACCTTTTTGTCTCCTGAATGCAAGGAGGGTAAATATTGCACGACATTATTAGTCGGGGGATCTAATTACAAGCAGTCAAAATTTCATGTTTCTGAAACTCATCACAATTCTTGTTTTCATATTGACAGCTGACCGTCACCTGCTAAAAGTCAATGACAAAATTCAACCTGAGAAAAGCCTAGTAAGGAATTCGCCACTCTCCTTTGATGCTTTACATGTATGTAAATTTGGGACGGGTCGTCGTCACAGGTCTTGCAATCTTATAAAGAGACGTCACAATAACGTTGGGCTATTTTATGAAAATCAGTCATTTTTTTTTTATTTGAAATAAACTCGCTGCACAGCCTAAACCAGCACATTATTGTACATCATTTTAAAGCTTTTGGACAGAACTACCTAATAGACACCAAATTCTGATACCCTTGGCTGTGAAGAAAATATTGTGTTTAATAGTAAAAAATCGCCAAAAAGCACATGTAACGCGTAACATGCTTCTCTTTTAATTCATGTTCAAAATGCCATAAAATCGCTCATACGCTCTTTATCATCGAAATATTTTACACACAAATACCTAGAATATACATGTTGTGTGAAGCTGGCACTCCAATCGTCAATCGACATTCAGGTCTACATTGAATGTAGAGCTTAAGAGACCACACCATCTCTACATTCGCAGAACATAATGTAGACCTACGAAGGTCTCTTTTAGCACTTCAATCAACATTCAGGTCTACATTCAAACTTTTCAATGTAGAGCTATTCAATCGACATTCAGGTCTACATTCAAACATTTTCAATGTAGAGCTATTCAATCGACATTCAGGTCTACATTCAAATTTTCCAATGTAGAGCTACGCAATCGACCTTCAGGTCTACATTCAATTTTTCTCAATGTAGAGCTACATAATCGGTATTCAGGTCTACATTCAAACCTTTTTAAATGTAGAGCTATTCAATCAACATTCAGGTGTACATTCAAACTTTTTCAATGTAGAGCTATTCCATCGACATTCAGGTCCACCTTTCAAATTTTCCAATATATGGCTATTCAATTGAAATTCAGGTCTACATTCAAATTTTTTCAATGTAGAACTTTTCACTCGACATACAGGTCTACATTCAAACCATATCAATGTAGAACTATACAATCGATATTCAGGTCTACATTTAAACTTTTTCAATGTAGAGCTAATCAATCGACATTCAGGTCTACATTCAAATTTTCTCAATGTAGAGCTATTCAACCAACATTGAGGTCTGCATTCAAACTTCTTCAATGTAGGGCTATTCAATAGATTTTCAGGTCTACATTCAAACTTTTTAAATGTAGAGCAATTCAATCGAATTTCAGGTTTACATTCAAATTTTCCAATGTAGAGCTACGCAGTCGACATTCAGGTCTACATTCAATTTTGTCAATGTAGAGCTACATAATCGATATTCAGGTCTACGTTCAAACTTTTTTAAATGTAGAGCTATTCAATCGACATTCAGATCTACATTCAAACTTTTTCAATATAGAGCTATTCCATCGACATTCAGGTCTACATTCAAATTTTCCAATGTAGAGCTATTCAATTGACATTCAGGTCTACATTCAAATTTCTTTAATGTAGAGCTATTCACTCGATATACAGGTCTGCATTCAAACCATATCAATGTAGAACTATACAATCGATATTCAGGTCTACATTTAAACTTTTTCAATGAAGAGCTTTTCAATCGACATTCAGGTCCACATTCAAATTTTCTCAATGTAGACCTATTCAATCGACATTGAGGTCTACCTTCAAACGTTTTCAATGTACAGCATTTCCATCGAAATTCAGGTGTACATTCAAAGTTGTCAGTGTAGGGCTACTCAATCGACATTAAGGTCTACATTCAATCTTTTTCAATGTAGAGCTATTCCATCGACATAAAGCTCTACATTCACATTTTCCAATGTAGAGCTACGCAATCGACATTCAGGTCTACATTCAATTTTATCAATGTGTAGCTACACAATCGACATTCAGGTCTACATTCAAACTTTTTCAATGTAGAGCTATACCATCGACATTCAGGTCTACATTCAAATTTTTCAATGTAGGGCTATTCAATGGAGATCCAGGTCTACATTCAAACTTTTTCAATGAAGAGCTACACAATCGTTATTTTGGTCTATATTCAAACTTTTTCAATGTAGAGCTATCCAATCGACATTTAGGTCTACATTCAAATTTTCCAATGTAAGCTACCCAATCGACATTCAGGTTTACATTTCATATTCTCAATGTAGAGCTACACAATCGACATTCAGGTCTACATTTATACTTTTTCAATGTAGAGGTATTCCATCAACATTCAGGTCACCATTCAAATTTTCCAATGTATAGCTATTTAATCGACATTCGGATCCTCATTCAAACATTTTCAACGTATAACTATTCAATCGACTTTAAGCTTTACATTCAAATTTTACAATGAAGAGCTACGCAATCGACAAATAGGTCTACATTCAATTTTTTCAATGTGGAGCTACACAATCGTCATTCAGGTCTACATTCAATTTTCTCAATGTAGAGCTACACAATCGACATCCATGTCTACATTCAAACTTTTGCTATGTAGAGCTATTCAATGGACATTCAGGTCTTCATTCAAATTTTTGAAAAGTAGAGTTTTTCAATCAATACATGTCTACATTCAATTTTTTCAATGTAGAACTACGCTATCGACATTCAGGTCTTCATTCAAAATTTTCAGTGTAGAGCTACTCAATCGACATTCAGGTCTACATTCAAACGTGTTCAATGTAGAGCTTTTCAATCGACAATCAGGTCTACATTCAAACTTTATTAATGTAGAACTATACAATCGATATTCAGGTCCACAATCAAACTTTTTCAATGTAGAGCTATTCAATTGACATTTCGATCTACATTCAACGTTTTTCAAGCTTCGCAATCGACATGCAGGTCTACATTCAATTTTTCAATGTTGAGCTACTCAATCGACATTCTGGTCTACAATCAATTTCTCAATGTGGAGCTACACATTCGACATTAAGGTCTACAATCAAACTGTTTCAATGTAGAGCTATTCAATCGACATTCATGTCTACATTCAAACTTTATCAATGAAGAACTATACAATCGATATTCAGGTCTACATTCAAACTTTTTCAATGTAGAGCTATTCAATCGTCATTCAGGTCTACATTTAAACTTTCTCAATGAAGAGCTACAAAATCAACATGCAGGTCTACATTCCAATTTTTTTAAATGTACAGGTACGCAATCGAGATCGGTCTTCATTTACTTTTCTCAATGTACAGATACACAATCGACATTCGGGCCTTCAATCAAACTTTTTCAATTTAGAGCTTCACATTCGACTTTCACGTCTTCATTCAAACTTCTCAATGTAGAGCTACGCAATCGACATACAGGTCGCTAATCAATTTTTTTCAATGAAGAGCTACGCAATCGACATTTCGGATTACATTCAACTATCTCAATGAGAGGCTAATCAATCGACATTCTGGTCTACATTCAAACTTTTTCAATGTATTTCAGTCGAAATTCGACTCTGTATTCAAATTTTCCAATGTAGAGCTACGCAATCGACATTTAGATCTACATTCAAACTGTAGACCTGAATGTCGATGGAATAGCCCTACATTAAAAAATTTGAATGTAGACCTGAATGTCGATTGAATAGCTCTACATTGAAAAAGTTTGAATGTAGAAGTAATATCCATTGAATAACTATACATTGAAAAATTTTGAATGTAGACCTGATTGTCGATTGAGTAGCCCTTCATTGAAAAATTGGAATGTAGACCTGAATGTTGATTGAATAGCTCTACATTGAAAACGTTTGAATGTAGACCTGAATGTCGATTGAATAGCTCTACACTGAAAAAGTTTAAATGTAGACATGAATATCGAGTGTAAATTTTACATTGATAAAGTCTGATGTTAGACCAGAATGTCGAGTGAATAGCTCTACATTGAAAAAGTTTGAATGTAGACCTGAATGTCGATTGCATACCCCTACGTTGAAAAAATTGAATGTAAACCTGAATGTCGATGGAATAGCTTTACATTGAAAAAGTTTGAATGTAGACCTGAATGCCGATTGAATTGCTCTACATTTAAAAAAGTTTGAATGTAGACCTGAATGTCGATTGCGTAGCTCTACATAGGAAAATTTAAATGTAGAGCTTAATGTCGATTGAAAAGCTATACATTGGAAAAGTTAAAATGTCAACATGAATGTCGAATGAGAAGCCCTACATTAAAAAAATTGAATGTACACCTGGATGTCGATAGAATAGCTCTACATTGAAAAAGTTTGAATGGAGACCTGATTGTCGATTGAATAGCTCTACATTGAAAAAGTTTAAATGTAGACCTGAATATGGATTATATAGCTCTACATTGAAAAAGTTTGAATATAGACCTAAATGTCGATTGAAAAGCTCTACATTGAAAAAGCTTGAATGTAGACCTGAATGTCGATTGTGTAGCTCTTCATTGAGAAAATTGCATGAAGACCTGAATGTCGATTGCGTAACTCTACATTGAAAAAGTTTGAATGTAGACCTGAATGTCGATTGAATAGCCCTAAACTGAAAAATTTCAGTGTAGACCTGAATGTCGATTGTGTAGCTCTTCATTGGAAAATTTGAATGTAGACCTGAATGTAGATTGAATAGCTCTACATTGGAAAGTTTGATTGTAGACCTGAATGTCGATAGAATAGCTCTACATTTAAAAAAATGAATGTAGACCTGAATGTCGATTGAAAAGCTTAACATTTAAAAAAGTTTGAAAGTAGACCTGAATGTCGATTAAAAAGCTCTACATTGAAAAAGTTTAAATGTAGACCTGAATGTCGATTGAATAGCTCTACATTGAAAAAGTTTGAATGTAGACCTGAATGTTGGTTGAAGTGCTCAAAGAGACCTTCTTAGGTCTACATTATGTTCTGCGAATGTAGAGATTGTGTGGTCTCTTCAGCTCTACATTCAATGTAGACCTGAATGTCGATTGACGATTGAAGTGCCAGCTTTACACACATCTAGAATACTAGTCCTTCTGCAGTGTTAATTTTGAAACTTTCAAATATGATTTCGCGAAAATCGCTTCACGTAGATAAAATGGCGGAAAGTGGAACGCTGCTCAAAATAAAGCTAAAAATGCCGACTAAAAAAGTTCAACATTATAAATAATAAGACAAAATGAAAGAAATTGTCAAATCTAAATACATAGAAGAAAAATGATCAGATTTTTATTTCTTCAGTTTGAATTGGATTTATTTTCGTATCTTAATTAAATACATATATATATTTTTGTGAAAAAGTCTGAAAGAATGTCAAGCTATTATAAATAATGTTATTTTTTTTTTCGCGCCATTTTCTGGACGATTAACTAAACTCTTATTTAATGTCGGTTGGATTAAATAAAAATTAAACTTGAAAAAATGGTCAGTCCGGTCTTTTTAAAAATATATAGCAATCTATATTCTGTGAATTAAACGCTAAATAAGAGAATGCTAAAAAAAAGTCTGAAAAAATGTCACGCTTTCTCATTTTAATGACATTTAACGTTGCGAGTTTCGCGTTTTATCGAATGTTTCGAAATTACTGGCAAAAAATGAAAAACTAACCCGTATAATTTAAATAACACATTCTCCTCGGTTTTGATGAGTTCATAGTATAGCAAGACCAACAATACCGAGGGTTTTTTTTGGGGGGAGGGGCTTTTTTATATACTTTTGTATGGCTACTCTATTAAACAGAGTTTTGAAAAATAATCATGTCTCAATCGTTTTCGCATCCTAAAAGCAAGAATAAATAAATAAACAATACAAGTTGACATGACTATGTGTATTATCTGAAAAAGATTCTAAGTCTACCAGTGTATAGATAAAACTAATTGGATCAATCAAATTAATGATAAAAATAATGATGAAAAGATTCACGTCATGTAAAGGTAATTTAAGAAGGTGTGTGGTAAGAAAACAACTTCTGACGTCAACGGAAGGTAGTTGCTTGAGTGCAAATTTTGTCAAGTAAACAAGTTTTTTCCCCGTTTTTTTCTTGGCCATAATTTTCATAAAGGATTCAAAAACTTTATTAAATTGATTTTACTTTTTTTCGTCAAAAGATACAAAATTTACATGTACAATACACAAAGGTTGACACAAGTAAAATACGTAACCTCTAATTTACCCAGCGGAAATTACCTCTGTTGAAAAAGTTTATGATAAATACATAAAATACATTTGGTTAATTAGTCGTCACGTTTTATTCTATAAAAGGATGTAATTGTCATTTGAAAATACGCGTTTGATACATTTCTATGCTTCATATTAAATACTAAGATACAAAAATAGATTTCACAAAATTCACATCATCATTATTTGCCTACCATTATTCACCAAAGTTGATTATTTGACATTGATAATTGGGATTTTCAGATGAATTTAAAAATTTGGATAAAACTGTTTCATTAATTGGAAAATAAATTTAAGTTATGTTCATCAATATATACTCAGTTCCAAAAGAAAGTGTGCACTTTTAAAATTCGAATATCTCGAAACTTACTCAATGTACTGTCACAAAAATTTGCATGACAACCCTCGACACTATTGACCATCGATAATTTGAGAAATGAGGCACACGGAACTCAGTGCCTTTAAGCTAGTAAAGGATCTTTGATTTTGAGTGATTTGCTTTTGTATCACAAAGTAGGTGAATAACTATCTTGGAATCGCATTCAGTACAATTCCTGTTCCAAACCTTGTAATAAATTCACATCTGTATGGCAATTTTACGCTATAAAACAACGTAGGTTGACGTCCAAATTCCGTGTGTGTGCGAAAATTAATCCCGTACAAAGAAATTTGTCCATGAAATTAAATGAGCACTCATACTCCAATAAAAACCATATGTATCCGCTTGAGCTTCCTCTGTGACGTAACAGCTAATTTTGAATTACGCTATTGCATCGTTGTATCTGACGTTATTGATCAACCAACGTAGCGAATTTTTACGTTGTCGCAGGTGTGACGTCTGTACGTAAACTCAAACTTCTGTATAGAAATGGTAGGGAGTCCCTGCTGAAACTAGGAAATACCATATAAGCAAATTTCTCCTTGCCAGGAAAGAAATTCTAGAAGGGTCAATTTCAAAACCATGTGTGCTGAACAAGTGCCCACATTTAACGCTTTTTTTGAAATCGGATTTTATGCATCGTTTCTAAAGGGTCATGTCTAAAACATGCAACATATTTTACAAACAAGAGTTCCTCCAACTTTGCAAAAAGTAAGGAAAACCAAACAGTGAAGGTGCACACTTTCTTTTGGAACTAAGTATACGTGCATTCTGACTGGCTGAAAATTTGGTTTTATTCCCCAATGAAAACAAGTTTGATTACGCAGCTACTTTTTAAGCCTAAACATAAAATAGTCACATAATAAATCTATCTTTTCATGAAGAAATTTTAATACTTTTGCTTCAAAATATTAAATTATAAGCTATGAAGAGAGTATTTATTCATTTTGTGGAGGAATAAAACTCAAACCCATCACACTAAAGTTTCAATCCGATAAGCGTATTCATTTAGAGTGATTGTGTTTTAAGTTTCATTCTACCGTGAAATTAATAAATTACTCTCTCCATATCTTAAGTTAAATGATAGACTTTTTACTTAAAACCAATATTGAAAAAAAAAAAACTGTTCTGTTCTGTTCTGTTAAATGCAAGAAAATGTCACGAAAGTATTTAAATCAATTACATGCTAGATGCTGAAAGATTTCTTTATGTGATATCAACAAAGAAAAAATGTAAAAAAAAATACAAGGAGGCAAATTTAGCTGGAGATACATTTGTTCTTAAGGGCATTGAAGAGATTGTTTTTTCATCTCATACAATATGTCTCCAGCATAACGATTCAGTTAAAGCCCCACTTTTACCCGATAGCATGAATTGAAACAGCCTGTTGAATAACCCCGAAGTTGTATGAGGAGTGTTCCAGAAGTTCGTGGATTTTCTTAATACCTCGAAAACTGTTCGGCAGAAATCATTGAAATTTGCACATAATAAATTTTAAACATTAAGGAGTTAATGTACAATATATTTATCCCATTGATCACATAACACACTAAGGATTTGCCTTAGAGACATGCATAACGTCAGGGGATCACGGACTGTTTTTCATACCTAACGTCTATACATTCTGTTACTTTAACACAAATAATACGGCCTAACAGTCATATACATTACTCAGAATTTCGTTTACTTTTTTCAATACTGATAAAATGGAATTTCCAGGAATCTTTATCGATTGAAATACTGCTGTTGCTTTGAATAAAGTGCCTGATTGACGATGGTGAAAAGTTGACTAAAGTCACCAGAACAACGTCGGTTTGTATTTTCCAACTAATAGAAATTGATTCTAAGGGAGAGCACATGATTAAAAGCATTGTCACTGAGACCAACTTAAGCATTTCTTCAATGATAATTACTCAACAAAGCATAAACTATTATTAAGTTGGAAAATTCAAATGATAGAATACGTTTGTGTGACAAAAAATGAAGGACGAATATCAAATGTTTATGAAAGCTGCAATATTACAAGACAGAATGTAATGGCATTTAGACGCCTGTCGATGGTTGGTAATAGCGATATAATCTGGATTGGACGATATAATGACACATTTACCAATTGTTTATAGTAAAATTTTAGTTTGGGGCGATTTTACCGAAAAAAAACTTCGATTTATGGTTTGGGATTTGAATATCTCCACGTCACCGAGGTACATTAGAGGATGAAGGTGTGCGCTGCTCGGCACACAGTGCATGTCTTTGGTTGCCCCTAAAGTGATTAATATTCGTTGTAAATTCATCCATATAAGGTGTGTAAGTAAAGCAAAGATAACTCTGTAAAATGATATAATTTATATTTCATACTAGCATTAGTGTTTGAGATATGACGTCAGTCCACGAACTTCTGGAACGACCCTCGTATTCAGCCAGTTAGCTTTGTCGATACTATATGTACACATAAACAAAGAGCCTGATTGGCTGAAAATAATTTCTGTCCAAAATTAGCCAATTGTCAACTTTTATAAATCCGAGTGAAAACTCCTATCGAAAACAGACACCATTTCAATGCAAAGTTTTTCGGTCTTTTGCTTTCAATAACGATTTTGAGTAATTATTTTTCTGTCCTCTTAAACGCTCATAGAGTTATAAAAACACTAACGGAGTTGTAATATACACCAATTTTCATAAAAATATCAAACCGGTGCCTTTATTTTTTCCTTTTAGTTTGCGTTTAATTACCTCTTAAGGTTCATGTAAAGAGTTTGGGACCCCATTTTAAGGGCACTTCATTTGCAAAGAAACAGCAGTATGTCCAGGTATATTACATATCAAAATGAAGCTATTTATGAGCTCAAACAGTTAAGCGACAAAAGACTGCCATATCTATAGTGGTATAGCTAAACATTGTGGAAAGGGGTCGTTTTGTACAGAACAAGCAACTACCTGCCTGTTGGATAAAATAAGCTCATATTTTAACTAAGCGCAGTCTAAAGTACTATCGAGGTACTACTACAACCTTTGGTATAAAACTAAGACCCAAAACGTAGTTATGCAAGCTAATCATTTGGACTTATTTTAAAAATTAAATTTTATTCCAAAATCATTCACCTTGTCAATTTCCCGATGTTTTTAACTGTAGGAATGTAGCTCTAAGTAGACCAGCCCGATTAGCTCAGTTGGTAGAGCACCGGACTTCAAAACCATTGGAGTTCGGCGGCGTGGGTTCGATTCCCGGGCTGGTACACTAATAAAAACTAATAGTCTTTCTGATGAGACGTTAAACCGAGGCCCCGTGAGACGGTGCTTTACACCGAGCACGTTAAAGAACCATGGCGGATCTCAGCAGTAGTTTCGTCATATATCCTTGCACTATCCCCCGTAACAACTAACCGTCTTCTGGGGGCGTCGCTCATATGGGCATGTGCTACGGTAGCGACGATAAATAAACGGAAATACACACACACTTTAAGTAGACAATATACAGTAGATGTACTCACTTGGAGATATTCTTGGGTTCATAGGCATTGTCTATAATGTATTTACTGGCAGAGACGCCAATAGTCAATAACAATGATGGTTGGTTTGTTCGTCTGCTTTCCTCTTCAAACGCTCGTCGAAGTTCCTGTGACAAAAAACATAACGGTGTCATCGGGTTTCTGAAGAAATCTCGTAGCAACAGCTTGTTTAAAGCTGTAGTTACATGGTTTTGGAAGAAATGACGACGTACTGTTTATAAGAAGTTCTTATCTCGAAAAGTTTGAAGATGAAAATACAAAAAACACGCTTTTTGGGATGCCAAAAACGCTTGCGAACGTTTTAAAAATCAATACCCAGCTTTGCACGGTAGTCCCAGTGCAAGGCTGTTTATCGTTTTTAATCGCCTGTGAATTAATTTTAAGTTTTCGCGAACGTTATTTTGTTGAACTCGGTGTTATTTTTTTTATAGGCCCTATTTGTATCAACGAATAGGGAGTTACAGTTATAAACATCGTGAAATCGACACTCATTCCGATCAAAATCATTCTTAATCACTCACTCAGCGCTCTTTTCATTCATTCCAAACACTCATTCAAGCTATTCAAAAACGCTTCATAGTCATTAAAAGATAAGATCAACATCTTCATTCATAATAGAAATAGCTAGAATAAAGGGCCATTTGACTAAAATGATTGTAATTGTTAGCGTCTGATTGATTCTTGAAGAAATATTAAGCTAATTATAGAACTTGTATGCACATTTTATTAAAGGGTGGTAATAAATATCGCCAATTTCGTTCATCCGATACAAAATTAGCGATATTGGATTACCTCTCTTTAATTTCACTCAAAACTCACCCCTCCCGCTCATTCAGCTTCGTTCCCAAAACCAATCCAAAATTATTCATCTTGTCAATTTCACGCTGTTGTTGACATTATTTGAAATATGTATATCTCAATTGTGTTTCTTTAAGTGCCATCAAAAATTCTATTTTGGGCCAGAAAATTAAATAAAAAAACGGCTGAACTACAACTCGCACTTCGGGACTAAGCATAAGATTATTTGTTTGAGTGGGGTCTTCATACTTTTAAAAATCTTACAGTAAAATCGCGGCGGCTGGAAAACCTGAAAATGGATTCCTGGTAATTCTCGAAAAGTACTACTTGAAGCTATCCCACATAGGTCTACGATTATTAACCCATTGGTAGGAGACACATTTTCGGAAAGAATGATTGTCGCCGTCGGGTATCGAACCCGTATGAATTAGAGTCCGACAGGGTACAACCTGCGATTAGACGGCGGATACAAAAGATGTGAAGTGAGTGTTTGATATTTTTTAGCGATACAAGTACAGTTTGTTACGTCCATAAATTGGCATTCATCTTATTCAAAACCATTCTTAATCACTCACACAGCGCTCAAATCATTCATTCTAATCACTACCTTAAACCATTCAAAAACGTTTCAAAATTTCTTAAAAAGAGCAGATCAACAGCTTCATTTAAAATAAATATAGCTAGACAAAAATTGCGATTTCCTTGACATAATTAGAATTATTATCGTCTGATTGGTTCTTGAAAAAAAAAATAAAAGGCTGCCTATAGAGCTTGTATGCATATTTTATAAAAGGGAGATAATAAATATCGCTAATTTTGTTCATCCTGAACAAAACTGGCGACATTGATTTACCTCCCTTCAATTCAACCAAAACGCAGGGAGAAATTCATAGCCAATTCAAGCATCAACCCAACGAACCTGTAATAACAGGGAGAAATTGACTCTGTCCCGTCTGTGCCCTTTTCGCATGGTCGGGTGCTGCCAGTCGATCGTCAGACCATCAAATTCTCTTTCTCTCAAGAAAGTAATCGTGGACTGAGCAAATCTACGCCTTGACATTGGTGTGGACGCCATTCTGCTGAAGTCTTTGCTCCCTTGGTTCCACCCGCCAACACCGAGTAGGGTCTTCAAGTCTGGGTTATACTGCTTGAGGGCGTTGAACCGCTGATACCTTAGGCGGAAAAATACTGATAATAATTTTCGTGAATTTGACATAGTGGTTGTTTTTGCAATGATCTTTAATAACTCGGATGAAATTTAAGGGAGGTGATGTAATGTCTTTTATCTTATAACTGCACAAATATCCGTATGATAACATCCCGTATGATATTTTTATGATATCACATAGTTATTTTTAGAACAAAGTTATAATGCGGTTACTTTTAGAAAATTGCATTTCTGTTATAAACATTGACGAAAAGAAGACAAAAAGAGGTTATAAGATAAATATAATACGTACTTAGTGTATTGTATGAAAAAAATATCTAACTCAGTTGTGAGAATAGATAATTGTCTCGGCAGAGCCTCGACAATTCTCAATTCTCCCAACCTCGTTAGATATTTTTTTTCATATAATACACTAAGTATGTATTATATATTTATTATGTTCAATTTGAACGAAATTAACAATATTTTTGCGGAGTCTTACAGGTGTGATAAGGTGTTCAGTTCCATACCTTGAAATCAAAAAATATTCTATTCATCTCTTTAAATAACTAAATTTATCTTATAGCTATACAAAAATCCATGTGATAACATGCCTTATGATATATATTCTTTTTTTAAATATCACATGGATATTTTTAGAACCGTAAATGACGTGATGCGGTTATTTTTAGAAACTTGCATTTCTGGAAAAAAAAAACATCATCGAAAACAAGGCAAATAGAGGTTATAAGACAGATATAATGCGTACTAAGTGTATTGTATGAAAAAATATCTATCTCGGTTATGGAAATTGATAATTCTCTCGACAGAACCTCGTCAATTATCAATTCTCCCAACCTCGTTAGATATTGTATTTTAATACAAAATACTTAGTACGCATTATATTCATATCTTACATTCCATTACTCCATTGGTTGCCGTCATCATTCCATTCAACCGGTGCTAGTTTGTTTCCCTGTATTTTAGCGTAGACGTAGATCAGGTGAGTGCACAGTGACGTGTCGACATCCTCGGGGAAGAATTTGCCACCATCAGGCCGATACTGAGACCAGTTTGTGTAGACACAGATCAGCTTGTATCCTAGTACACCTGTGAGAAAGAATTACTACTTTACTTATCTTGCTTTTTGAAACTATGTATGTAACATCAGTGATGACAGAATATCGTACAGCTAGTACATGTAACATCGTGAAATTGGCATTCACTTCTATCAAAACCATCCTAAATCGGTCACACAGACCCAAATTGGTCAAAAAACTATCCGCTATCGTTTGAAAAAAAAGAGGCCGAAGAGGGTCAGTATCGTTCCACTGGCACTTTATGCCTAACAGATTATGAAAAATCTTTAATAAACTGCATTAAAAGTGTTAGATTTACGATTACCTATTTGTAAAAAGATAGTCATTTAAGTCCAAGGTTGTTTAATGCATGAAATGAAAAAAAAAAGACTAAGGTCAACAAATAATCTTACACGAAAGGCCCGTTTTTCCGTAACACAGAATTATAGTTCAAAGAGGTTTAATGTGTGCATTGTTACAGTAGAAATGTTGCATTACAAAGGCCCTTTTTTCCATAACACAGCATCACAATCACCAAGAAAGAAATCAGAGAGAGGTCTATACAGATACAATCCTGACATCAATCTTTTGCATCCTAAAATTCATTTCAGAGAAGAAGGTTTATCTTATAACTATACAAATATCCGTGGGATAACATCCCGTATGATATTTTTTGTGATATCACATAGCTATTTTTAGAACAATGATATAATGCGTTATTTTTAGAAACTTGCATTTCTGTTTGAAACATCCACGAAAACTAGGCAAATAGAGGTTTAAGATAAATATAATACGTACATAGTGTATTGTATGAAAAAATATCTAACTCGGTTGAGTTAATTGATAATTGTCTCGGCTGAGCCTCGACAATGATCAATTCTCCCAACCTCGTTAGATATTTTTTCTCATACAAAACACTAAGTACGTATTAAATATATATTAGTAAGAGCCTGTGCGTCACATTTCGTAAAATTTCATATTTGCGTAACGTTAAGACTCAGATCTTCCCGTGCAGCTGCTCAGTCTGATCTTTGTCTTCTCAATAGATGACTATGGACCTAAAGTCGCTGTTCACAACCCAATTTAAAATTCATTTCTGTGTAATTAAATAGGCTGCACAACGTCTGTCAATCACGCACACGTGAAAATGTTGTAAATGTCACGCCTAGGCTCATATTTTTTTCATATTTTGTCATATGGCACCTTTTTTAAGTGACTCGACAGCACCTTTGTTTAACCTCCATCATTATTCAGATAGAAATCTAAGAGAGCATGTCTTTAAGTTCATTCTATTACATTTGGTTGCAATCTAACCAGTAATCTCCTAGTTGAAGATTTTTTTATATTTCATCATAAAGGGCCATTTTGGTTTAAACATATTTTATTTGCACAAATTAATACATTTTCAATACAGTTTACAATTACTAATTAATTTTATGCAAAAAGGATGAGAACGCAAGCAGAGCTTATATTGTTCTTCTCCTTTAACATATTCAAAAGATGTACGACATTTAAAGATTTTGATTACTTCAGTGAGAAAATCTTGGAAAAATAACCTTTTGGTGTTAAAAAATGCTTAAAATGAAGAGAGATGCAATAAACAAACAATAAGGGTGTTTACCGAGTGCCTTAAACATGATTTTCTAATAAAATATTCAGTGCTAGTGTTTGATTGCTAAAATTTACTCGTTTCTATAGCAATTAAACTTGAAATCGTTTGCTATCTTTTATATATCGTTGGGCTTCCAAAAAGACCTTTTCGTTGTCATGATAGTTTAGATCTTCCTTGCCAAATAGAAGAGTATCTATGTTAATTTCAGTTATATTAGAAAGATTGTGAAAAAGAGTGTTCCTAATCGCGGTATAATTATTACATTTAAAGAAGAAATGTTCACTTGTTTCGGTTTCTCCACAATTACACAGAGGGGAATCAACAATGTTTTTATTGAATAAGTGGTGGTTAAGAGAACTACATTTATTTCGAATTCTTGTGTGGATGACCTGAAGCTTCCTTTCTCCAATAAAGTACAGCCCTTTGGGGTTAGGTTTATTCCTATTTAAAAAGTTTTTGAAGAGTGAAAGTGAATCTTGGTTCCTTATTTCTATTGGTAAGTTGTTCCATTCGTCGGTGGTAGATGGTAGAAACGATCTTTTAAAAAGCTCTGTTCTGCACGAAGGGATTCTATAATTGTTCGATCCGCGAAGATTATACGAGGAAGAGGATTCAACAAGTTGAGGGACCAATTGACACAGGTATCTAGGACTTAATCCTTTGACCATTTTAAAATATAAGATAAGCCTATGTTTCCGCCTCCTTTCATGAAGAGATTCCCAACCTATCTCTGTATCCAGATCATCTATTGAAACTAATTTAGTGCAACCTGATACGATCCTGGATGCTTCTCTTTGTATTTTATCAAGTTGGTCTTTAAGGTGGTTTGGACAGTTGTCCCATACTACATCAGCGTATTCCATTAATGGACGTATAAATGAAAAATAAATTGTCTGTAGGGTTTTTCTATCCAAACACATTTTGAAGGTTCGCATAGTGTTCAATCTTTTCCAGGCCTTTTCAACTGTATGTTTTATATGGCAGTCCCAGGAACCATCATTAGCAATAAAAATTCCAAGATGTTTGTGGTTTTGTACTATTGGTATTTTCGTATTATCCATGTATAAGTCGGGATGAGCTGGTTTGTTATTTTTTCGACTTATTATTAGTGATTCTGATTTAAGAGGGTTGAATTTAACTATCCACGTTTTCGCCCAATCATTTATTTTGTCAATATCAGATTGTAATTTTGCCCCGCAGGTATAAGGGTTTTCAATTTCTAATGATAAACTAGTATCATCTGCGAATAATTTTACATTTGTATCTAAGTTGTCAACGATGTCGTTTATATATATTAAAAATAACAACGGACCTAGTATCGATCCTTGCGGCACTCCAGCCTTTAATATGCATTTGTCAGATACGCTTCCGTTTAAAACAACCCTTTGATATCGTTCTGATAAGTAGTCCTTAAACCAATCAAAAAGTTTGCCATTTACTCCTGCGCGGTTTAATTTAAATAACAAGCCTCTGTGCCAAACTTTGTCGAAGGCTTTGCTAATGTCAAAAAATATCATGCGGAACTCATGACCTTTGTCTAAAGCTTGACAAATGCTATTATAAATAGAAACGGTTTGGTTCACAGTAGAATCTCCCGGTAAGAAACCTGATTGAAAGGGCGTGAAGAAATCGTTTTGTAAAAGATAAGAGAAAACATGGTTATAGACTATTTTTTCAAAAACTTTCTCAATAGTGTTCAGAAGGGAGACTGGTCTATAGTTTGAGGGGATAGACGGATCTCCACTTTTAAAAATTGGACAAACATTTGAGAATTTCCATGACGAAGGCAATTTTCCTAATCTTAAAGAATTATTGAAAATATCACAGAGAGGTTTAGCAAGAGGAAGCGCCCCTTCTAATAGTATTCTATTATTTATTCCGTCCGGACCAGATGCTTTTCCTACGTCTAACTCTTTCAAAATTTTGAAAACTTCGTCCGGTATTACTTCAGGAATATCTAGTCCGGTCTCGTTTGTCTTGTGTTGTACACATGGTGCTGTATGACAGTTATCGTCAATACATGACTGGCTCGCAAAGAAATTATTTAATAAATTTGCTTTATCTGTTTCGTCTGATATCAGAGTATCAAAGGGCCATTTTGCGGTGACGCGGCGGCCTGTGGCACCTTAATTATCAGCCTAAACAGGATTAAAAAGGCAATTTAAAAGAGCATGTCCCAAGCATCTTTCCTGTGCAGTTTCGTTGAATTTTGACCGGTTGTTTCAGAGAAGAAGACATTTTTATATTTTACCATATGGGACCATTTTAGGATGACGCAGCAGCCTGTAACACCCAAGTTATCGGAATGTAATAAAGGAATATGAAAATTCATGTCCTGAGGATCATTTCTGTAAAGTTTGGTTGAATTCTGATTGGTACTTTAAGAGATAGAGGATATTGAATGAGTGGTCATGGATCACCGAATTTATTAACCGAGTCATCTATAAACAGATTAAATCGAGGCTGTGCCGAGTTTTTATCTGTTTTAGATGACGAGTTTAATAAATTCGGTATTTTATGAGCACAAATTTTATATTCTATTTACAATTTGACCCGATTTTTTGCGTAAAATCGTCGAAATTCTTGAAATTCAACATTTAAATTTTCCGCGAAACGTATAACGCCGTTTAAAAATGACGTCACAAAACATAGATTATGACGTCATTTTCGCGGTTTCAAAATAGCGTTGCTATTCGCTCTGAGCTCATTTGCATAGTTATTCCACTAGTGTAATACCACCCGCGTAATATCAAAAATATTCAACGGGATTATTTCACTCCGGCGACGTAGGTCAAATTATAAAAGAAGATATTTCTATATTTTGTCATATGAGTACACATTTTGATGAAGCGACAGCTCATAGCACCAAATTTATCAAGCCGATCAGGATAAAATTAAGAAATCCGAAAGAAAAAGCCCTTAGCATCATTCCTGTGTAATTTGGTTTAATGCTGGCCAATAGTTTCAGAGAAGATTTTTTTTATATTTCACCATTAGGACACCTTTTTTAGCGACACAAAAACCTGAAGCACCCAAATTATCAGTTTGATCAAGAGTAAAAGAAGGAATACGAAAGAGCATGTCCTCAGTATAGTTTCTGTTATTGTTGAATTCTGACTGGTAGTTTCAGAGATGAAGATGATCAAAGAAGGTTGACGCACGAACCGGACGGACGGACGCAAAACGGACAATTGGCCATGACAATAGCCCTCTGGACTTCGTGCACTGGAGCTAACAATTCAAAAACGTTCAAAATGACCAACATTTTATTCAAATTGGTCAAATCATTCCATGATTTTATAGGCTGGTGTTAACTTTACAGCGGCTGATTGATCTGTGAAGACAAACATATATGAAGTCCCAAAAGACATTATAAATGTAGATTTTTTTTAAACGGAGTTAAAAAGAGTATCGCTAATGTCGCCAAATTTAGGGTTTACAGTTTCCAAATTTGTGTTATCCTGGCCGCAGGACAGGGTTCGGTTGTGAAAATATTAAGGGAAAATAATTTTGTCTCAAAATCTGTCTTAACCATAAATTCGCGTAACATTGATAAGTTATTGTAGGATGAAAATGATATTTTCTTCCAAATTGAACGGTTTTTTAAACGATTGATTACGCAATAGAGTCAGAAAAAAGATAGTAATCGAAAATAGATATTATCTCAGGCTCACTTTAGTTTTTTAAATGGATACAAAACGTAATTTAACCCTATCTCATACGTTTTTCAAGCGTTATGTAATGTAATGGGATGAAAGTCGTCTAGCAAAAGAGGAAATGTAAAATATTTTTTTGAAAAGCAGAACCTATCCACAAGCTATAAAAAAAGATATGATATGTAAAAAATAAGAACTTGCATTTAGAGTACCAGATCTCACCAACCCGGTTCACAGTAAAGGAGGAAATGATACTCTTCTAAATTACAAGATATATAGACAACAACTTCTTCTATCCAGAAAATACTTTGTTGTAAATAAACATTGCATCTTTACTGTGAAAAGGTCAGTTGGCGAGAACTGGTACATGGCGAGAATCGGTCTCCAACCAGTATGGGTCACAAATGGAATCATTTCAACGAACGCGGAAATAATTCATAAGTAACTCGATCCTGATTATCTTTAATTGCGAATCTCTTCCCTCCCCCGCAATTCAATTCTATCATTTATGGTTGCAGCCCTAATGTAAATTGAATGTGGCATTTTCAAAATTGAGTTGCCCTTTCTATACGCCACAGAAACAATGAGAAATATGCGTGGACCGAATTACATGTATCAATTCGTTGCTGATCGACAAAACGTAGTAAATACAGCTTAAACAAGATATGGTTACGAAGTTTTGGTCGCGAGCTGAAAGATTGTATCATATCAGCATTTTTGGAGTGTCCGCACATCATATTACAAAAAGTGTAATTAGGCAAATGACCATAACCTGGTGTTCCAAAACAAAGTAACTTCTTGTTTTAGAAGCTGGAATTATTTCATTCGAAAAAAGCAGCCGAACGTTTCACTTCAAAAGGATTCGATTGTTTGATTGTATGGGACTTAACATCGGTTTCAACAATTGTTCAGTCATATTGCGGGCGGCTGGAGCACCTAACAATTGACTTCTGGTATTTCTCACACAAATACAATCATTACATCCTTTTCTAGAGCCCAGGATCTATCCAACATAGGTCTACGATTATCAACCCATGGGTGGCAGACGAATAGTCGGAAAGGGTGAGTGCGGCCATCTTAGATCGAACCCGGGACCTTTTGAATGATAGTCCGACGCGCTATCACGGCGGCCTACTTCAATATGACATGTCCAAAATACAAGTCATTAGTGTTTTTTATCTTATTACTACAGTTAACAACATCGTGAAATTGACAATGTGAAGGATTTAGGAATGATTTAGTAATGAAATTGAATGACTAAGTGGAGTGAATTTTGAGTGAATTTAACGGGAGGTAGTCCAATATCGCAAATTTCGTTCAAGATAAACAAAATTAGCGATATTGATTACCCCCCTTTAATAAAATATCCATAAAATTTCTAAAGATAGCTTCCTATTTCTTCAAGAACCTATAAGCGGCTTAAAATGTGAACAATGCCAGTGAATCTGATTTTTCTCTATCCAAATTTATTTTGAATGTCGTTGTTGATTTTTTATTCTTCAATGGGTTTGAGCGTTTTTGAAAAGTTTGAGTGAGTTTTTGGAATGAATCAATGGAGCGCTGAATGAGCGTTTTAGAACGGTTTCGATTGAGGTGAATGTCAATTTCACGATGCAATTAACTGTATACTAATCGTGTGATAATATCCTGTATGATATTTTTTATGATATTACATAGTTATTTTTAGAACAATGATTTAATTTGGTTATTTTTAGAAAATTGCATTTCTGTTATAAATTTCGACGAAAACAAGGCAAATAGAGGTTATAAGATAAATATAATACGTAGTTAGTGTTTTGTATCAATAAAAAATATCTAACTCGGTTGTGAAAATTGATAATTGTCTCGGCAGAGCCTCGACACTTATCAATTCTCCCAACCTCGTTAGATATTTTAACACTAAGTAGATTTACGTAATATATATATATATCACCAACCCTAGACAAAGATACACATAAGAATATCTTGGAAATGACAAGGTGAATGTTTTGGAATGACAGTGAAATGTAATTGATTGAGTATTTTGAGCGAGATTTGAATGAAATTCAAGGGACACAAAACAATATTGCTTAATTCATCCAAATTGGACGAAATTAGCAATATTTTCTTTACATCCGTCTAAAAAAAATCTCCGTTCTTTACAATTTTAAGTATCTTCATGTACCAATCATACGTTTTCAAAACAACACCAGGAAAAATAGTGGAATAATTTGTTTTTAATAAAAGGTTGATCGTTTCGATCGATTTCGAATTGTTTGTAAACGATTTCGGAGCGACTTTAAGTGATTTCAGTGAGTATTTGAAATAAATTAATAAATGGAGCGTTGAGTGAGCAACTAAGAATGGATTTGATCGAGATAGATGTCAATTTCACGATGTTCTTAACTGTATAAAGTTCAACCGTTGCGGGAAAACAGTTTTCTTTGGTCACTTTTTTGAATTAAGAATATTCCGTTGCTTTTAAATGTCCTTTTTAATCAAAGTTTAAGGAAATAAAAATGGAAACAGAGTAGGAAAGATCTTATAATATATTAAGAAGTAAACAAGGTTAATTTTTCAAAGATTTGCAATGTGCATGTTAAAAATAGATTTTGTTTTTATGTTATATTTCACCATAACAGTCGAAACGGTTTCATTCTGGTCTTAAAACCATTTATAACAACGACATTTAAATTTCATATTTTTTGTCAAGTCAAATAGTCTCGTAATCAATCTTTTATTCGTTTGGGAGTAATTTGCACCTATAAAGCCAACGTTGTAAGATTTTAAAACAAAGCCACTATATCGGCTTTCTATCAATTCTGTGATGAAGAACAAGGCTGTTGAAACTATTCGGGACCTGCCCTGCTATAGTAAGTAACATGGTGAAATTGACATTCACATCGATCAAAACCAATCTAAATCGCTCACTCAGCGCTCCATTCATTCATTCCAAACACTCACTATTCAAAAGCGTTCAAACCAATTGAAAAATATAGAATCAACAACGTTATTCAAACTAAATTTGGAAAGAGAAAAAATGGAGTTTTCACTGACATAATTCAAAATTGTAAGCGCCTGATAGATTCTTGGACAAATAGAGAGCTATATATAGAACTTGTATGCATTTTATTTTATTAAAGGGAGGAAATCAACATTTCCAATTTTGTTCATCCTGAACAAAATTAGCTATGCTGGATTACCTCCCATTAATTTCACTCAAAACTCGTTCCACGCATTCATTCAATTTGAATCCTAAATCATTCCATAATCATTCACCTTGTCAATTTCACGATGTTGTTAACTGTTACAGATTGAAAACGTTTGTGAACCACTTGAGAAATGCTAGTTGCGTTGATTTACCTGTCCTAATACATATACATTTGTACTACAGTTAGTTACAATTCCATCAAAATCATTCTTAATACATCACTCCGCGCTCCTTCATTCATTTCAAACACTCACTCAAATTACTCAAAAACGCTCCAAAATTACAAAAAATATATAAATAAAAGCTACATTTAAAGAATTCTAAACCGAAAAATCGCGATTTCACTGACATAATTAGTTTTGTAAAAGCGTCTGCTTTGTTCTTGGAGAAATGGGAAGCTATCTATAAAACTTGTATACTTATTTTATTACAGATATCGCGAATTTTATTCTTCCTGAACGAAATCACCTTCCTTTGATTTCACTCAAAACTCAACCAAAGCACTTATTCAATTTCATTCCAAAATGATTCCAAAGTCATTCATCTTGTCAATTTCACGTTGTTGTTAACTCTACCTTCACAAAAAGAACGATAATCAAAAAGGCACAGTGGTTTTATGATAAAGCAATACCTTTTAATTTGAATTACAAACTAGTAAATTCACATTGAAACCAAAAACTAAAGGTATTGTTTGGAAAAGTGTATTCTAGAAATACAAAATTACGCCCATAATGCAGAATAATTTTTTCGACATCCCAAATATGATCACTTACCGTTTAAAAACAGGACACACAACGTCGAAATAACAACAAATTTCATCTGAAAATGGAACATAGAGACATTATAGAAAGATCGATGTAGTTTAAAGTGATATGATATTTGTATTTACCGTATTTCTCCTCATTAATGCTCCTGGGAGCTAGACATAACATGGTCCTGTAGCTTTATCTAGTATGCGTTTTCTGATTAAACAAAAAAAAAAAACATTAAAATTGATGTCTTTTAGACCATTTCCCTTGAATTTGAGATGAATTTCCTCTAAACGATCATGATTGTTTAGAGGAAATTCACGTCAAATTTAAGAAGAAGTCTCAATTAGTTCTTAAAATTTGGGCATTCGAAGTGGGTTTTCTAAGTAAAAGATGTAGGGGTGCTACTATAAGGGAGGGCTCTATTATTAGGGGAAATAAGGTAGGTTGGATATTAGTATTTATGAGGGACAATGTATGCCTTCACCCTGAATAAGTTCAAGGCATGTTGTATGGCGCGTTGATTATTTTCTAGAGCTGCTTTACTCTGCTTTTATGAATTTTTCAAATTGCCGATTCCCTGACATGATGAATGAAAAATGATTGATAAGCACAAGTTAGATAATTCACTTGGTTCACTGTTGGTACAATCACTTATTCTTGGTATAAGTCATTAGACATATCCGGGTCTTACACATGTGTAAAATCACATTCCAAGTGACGTCATCAGGATGTACTCTTACGCGCGTTATCGCGGAATTTTTATCACCTGTGCGATGATTTGAACGTGTAAAGATGGTACATGTCCGATTAGTAGATCATCCACTTTTGCAATCTTTACACTGGTCTCCAAAGCCAGAGAAGTTGAAAAATCTACCTTCTGTTGGCTATACAATTTTTACAGTAATCTATGAATTAAAAATACATAACCATGCGGAGTTTTGCAATAGCAGAGGTATTGCTCTCAATGCTCCCGAAACGACTTTATTTTGACCTTGACAGATGACCTTTACTTTGTCACATGACCTCGACCTCGGTTTCTGAAGATGTGTACCATCAAGATTTACCATCATACCAAATATGAACATTATATCTTGAATAGCCTTTAAGTTATTAGCAATTCTAAGATTTTTTGTAAGCTTTGCGGACAGACACACAGACGGACGGACAACGGCAAAACTATATGTCCCCAATCTTTCTATGTGGGGGCATAAAAATTAATTTTATCAATGGTCATCGCTTTTGGTCTGATAAAAACGTTTTACGGTGACTAACAGCTGTGGGAATGGAAAGGACGTTTATGTTTTCAGCCCTGCGTTCAGGATGAATACGTTAGCGAAGCGTTTCCGAAATGATACCTGGCTTTGCACATATGTGCACGTGTAAAGCGGGGTATCATCTCAAAAGGCTCGCAAAACGTTTTTACATCCGTAACACAGGGTAGGTCAGTTAATTGAATCAGAGGTAGAGAGTAGTCAAAGCAGATGGTGATTCCAAGCTGGTATAAGTAAGGCTGGTTAATTTTGCCCAGCCTCGTTTATAAAAGTAATTATATCTATGTTAATCTATTCTTCATTTCCGTTTTACGCTGCTACTATTTTCATAGTTCTCGCTTATGCAGGAGGATTATATCCATTCATCCGTTTGGATGCGGATTTGAAATTGCAATTGGATTTACAGTAAGCAGCATTGTGAAATTGACATTCATCCCTACCAACACCAGTCCTCATGTTACAGTTAAAAACATCGTAGCATTGACACTATCCGTTCAAAAACATTTCAAATCACTCACTCAGCGTTTCATTCATTCATTCATTCATTCATTCATTCATTCATTCATTCATTCATTCATTCATTCGTTCGTTCGTTCATTCAAAACACTCACTCAAAACACTCACTCAAACTAATCAAAAAGGCCCCACAAACAATACAATACAATACAATACAACAAGTTTATTGCATTAAACATTCACAATGTTTACAGCAAATGACATATACAAAAAACAGAGGAAATACATGGATTAACAGAAGAACATTGAGTAACGTGAACACATTTAGTTTCTAGATTGAAAAGCGTAATATATATACTTCGACAAATTCTGCAAGGTGGTTTTCGAATTTTGGGACATCAAATTTGTTAACTTATTGAGAGTTGGCCAAGTAATATAATATTTTTTGATAAATTTGGCTCTTAAGTCTGTATATTTTGTTCAAGTTAGAAGAAAGTGAAATTCATTTTCGATATATTTTGTTTTGCAATACCTACATATTCTATCTTTTCTATCAATATTTAAGTATCGACCCCGTTCGATCTCTAAATCATGTGACGAGAGTCTAAATTTTGTTAGAGCGATTCGAAATTTCTTCTCTTTTATAGAATCAAGATAATTTTCAATATGGAATTCATGTTTAAATAATGAGTAAGTTTCCAGTCGATTTGAATTGTTTATGGCAGAATACCAAGATTGATGATAAATATCTAATAAGCGTTGTTTTATTATATCAAAGTTGACTGGGGCAAGAAACTGGTTTTGCCAAATAAAATGTAGCCCACAATCATCGAGGATACATTTCACTTGGTAAGCCCAATTACAATTGTTATATGTAAGTCCGGTTTCAAGATCATTTAAAAGCATTAAAAATGTATTATATAGCAGCGAATTTACATCTGTATTAAGTATTTTTATCCAATATTTGACAATGATAAATTTTCTGTGTAGAGATAAAGGTATACGCCCTAACTCTCCATAAATAGCGTCTAAATTGGCAGATTTTTTTACCACAAGTATTTTTCGACAAAATTTTATCAAAACAGATTCGATATCCGGAGCTGGGTGATTTCGCCCGACGTCCGCGGCATAGGTAAGACTTGGTAAACACTATGAAAGATAAGTTTAACAACTACGTTCAAAATAAATATAGCTAGAAAAAATCGCGATTTCACTAAAAATAATTAGAAATATTTGCGTCCAGTTGGTTCTTGAAGAAATATGACGTTATTTATAGAGCTTATGTGTAGATTTTTTAAAAAGGAGGTAATAAATATTATTTTGTTCAGGATTTTGCGATATTAGATTAGCTGCCTTTAATTTCACTCGAAAGTCAATCCACACTCTCGTTCAAATTTCGTTCGAAAATAATTTCAAAATTATTCACCTTGCCAATTCCACGACGGTATTAAAATATACTTTTTAGATAGTCTGGCTTACTTTTTTCTTACATTGACATTGTAGGCTGCACGTCTGTGCAGGTTGATCTTAGTCTATAATACCTGCCAAAAATGCCATGAACATCAGACGAAGAGTTAAGACAGCTGTAGCAGAAATTAAGGTGAGAAAAACTTTCAATGTATGCCACTGAAAGGTTATGGCAGAATTAGAGTTAAATGTTTGAAAAATAGCCATACATAAGTTTGAAAACCTACCATTAAATTCCTATTAAAATCCAAATTTCAAAAACCACATCTTTTCTAAATAAGGTGTCTACACAACGTTTTCTATTTTATGTTTAATTAATTATCGTTAACATATGCATGACGTCATTTAACGACATGTTCATGTCAACGTTGACAACGTTTAGACAATTGCGCCATGTATTTTGCGTTAGCTAAGCACGTAAAATATTCAATAACGTAACGTAATTAAATGAAAACGTTCGGGGTCAGTAGGTAAGTGGAAAACAACATAATTCATTCACAAAAAATTAAAGATTACGATAATTGTACGGAAATAATGCAAATTGGTATTTGAGGGAGAAAGGATGTCGATGGACTTATTGACTGATGCAAAGAAACGAAGACAACGTTGAAGAATTACTAAAAGCTCGTAACTGTAACTAATGTAATACAGAGCTGCGATATTTTTGGTCGTTAACCAATGTTAGTGTTCAGGAACAGAGTTTTCACACACATGCCATCAAGTATGTATGTCATTACTATTCCACATTTCGTATAAACGGGTAAATCTGTTTCATTTGGTTTTTAAGTTGGAATGCGGAGCAATTCCAACTTAGATTTAACAAAACCGCAAAATGAACACAAGATAATTTCATTTCGGGTTTCTTGAGAACACATATCACGTGAACAGGATGTGAATACACTTCGGCCTATTTTGTATATCTCATCTTGACAAAGACATACAGTTTTATATTATCTAATATTATCTACCCTTTCCGCTACAAATTTTACTAAATTGCCTACATATTGTATGTGATCTGCAACCCTTCACAATTTGGACCTTTCTAAACATTTGTTGTCTTGTAATGGATTGATCTAAATTAGAAAAAAATATAAAAGCATTGTCCCATCATAAACCTATAAACAGACGACAAAATTTTAGACTGGGCCAACTTCGAACAGGTTGCAAACAATAAATCAAAACGAGTGTAATCTGATATATATCTAGGGTAGAAATTAAAAAATAATGGGGTATAAGTAAAGGGTGGATGATATTGTGGGAAAGGGGGAAATTGACCCTATCAATTTCTTGTGTCCCCACAGTAATCAAAGTGCTGTCAGCACTGTAAATCGTACATCATTGAGAGGCTGGGATAGTGCAATAGTTCGCCAATCAAAAGGGCTCAAATTTGGACAATAAAAGTTGGTAAAATCTTTAAATTTGTGAGTTTTTTGTCTTAACACTCAAGATGCATTTACCCTCAAGAAACACGTGAAATCGCCAACTATGCTATTTATATCTTTGGTTTCTGACAAATCGATTAAATCTAGCAGCACTCTATGATTATTCATAAGTTGTTCTAAAAATAGATCGCTCTTGCTGCTATCCTAGGGGAAATTCAAATGGCAACCCGAGAGACGCGTGAGATGATGTAATAATCTAAAATTGACTGTAATATGCATGCGCAGAAAAGACATTCATGTGAACGGAGTTACCCACTGGTGGTAGTAAACAAACTTCTCATTTACCGCTACAATAATTAATTTACCATGAAATATCGTTATCCCATTAAGAAATGTGATAAACTCGTGCAAAATACTATATAAAATAAGAAAAAAAAGTATTTGTTATTTAAAGTAATAGAGAATATTTATTTTTTTGTAATCGAATTGTTGCGCACTATTCTCGACGCCATTTTGGAACCCAAGTAACACCGGCCTGACCCAGGATCAGAAGCGTCGAGGGTGAAAGGTTACAATGACATCACTAGTGTCGAAACCGAGGCCGTTCTGATGGAAACCCGGTTAACTCGGGTCGAAACCGAGTCCGATATGAACTTACCCCTGTATCAGTTTATCGTATGTTTTTGTCGGTTTATTTGTTGTTGAATAATTTTTCTTCATACTCAAATTTGAATTTAATGAAAATAGGATTGGAGCGTGATCAGAGTGCTTATTGAAATCAAATATTTCAAAATTAAAAAATTATTTCTATTTGTTAACACATGCGAAAAAAAAGTAAACTTCCCACGCTCCATGTTTGAGTGCAGACGACTATTGACTAATGATAAACAAGTTAATTGACACATTTCGAGCAGACGATGTCCATTTGCATCTATACCACGTGGTCTGAATTTACGCGTGGGTTTTGACCGAGTGATAATCATAACAGAATTTGATTGGTTGTCAGCCCTACAACTGGTAAATGACCGTTCGAGAAAGTTAAGAGCAGTAATATTGTAAGTGCTACAAATTAATTATACAGTTAACCTATTGTACGTTTCAACTCCTTTACTCAACCGAAAATCTTGTTATAAACACTGAAAATACTAACTGGTAATTACTAAAAGCGAAAATTACATCAAATTTTGTATGAGCCTCTTCTCTATTTGTCGAAAAGTAAATAAGGTATAAACAAAGTTTGTAGATTGTGACCGAAAAGGCCGTTTCTTCGGTGTTTGAAAACACATAATTTGGTTTGAACACATTGCTCAGAAGATAATGGTAAAAATGTAGTGGGTCAAACAGACTGGATTTCTGGAAAACGGTAGATATAAATCTACAGCTTTGCAGTACGATTTAAAAACAAAACTTCTTTATGGAATTCAATTCAATGTAACAGAAAGAGCGGACGAGCTTGTGCCCCTAAAAAAAACAGCATTACTGCGGTTGTTAGACGAAACGATCGAATGGATGAATTGATTGAAAAGTAGCAAACCAATCAACTCAACTAAAATAAAAAAAGAAAGCGAGTTGCGCCTGTCTGCAACGCGGTATCGGACGTAGTAATCTATACCTTGGAAATTAGTTGTTTGGGTGCTTGGGAATTTGTTGTTTTTGTTGGATTCAGCGCTATATAGTGAGCATACCGTTTGACATTTTTCCCTTGAAGTGAGTTCGGAATGTGGCTTACGATCCCTATAGGTAAATAGTTGGATTACCTCGGCTTAATAAATCTTGCTAAAAACATTAAAAAATTGGATTGCATGCCTTCAAATGCAACCTTGCCTCCTTATAACCAGGCCTTCAGCTTTTAGCGCTTTGATTTTTTTCTATTGATTGGGATAGGCTCATCAGTCAACATGAAACGTTAAGTTACCTAGACGAATTTTCCGTCATCAAGTGGGGAAAATGTTCAATTGGATACAACAAATTCCGTATACCTCAGCCAGTTGCGTTCTGTGCTTTAATTCCTTGGTTTCGGCTTAAACTTAAAAATCTAACTGGTTACCATTTTTTGACAAATATGAAAATTTGAAATAGAACTAATTTAGACATAATTGCAATCCAATAAAATAAAGAACTCTGATTGGTTTAAATCGCATCACGTGGGGAAATCCATTGCACTTTATTTCTGTATAAAATGCAATAGGTCTTTCGGGAAACCCCCGAAATTCGATCTGCAAGTCCTGTGTTGTAGGAACTCGAATTAACCTAGTTCCCGATCATCAACGCAACATTGCTATTCAATCTATTATGAATTAATATATTTTCGAAAGAATTTACGTTAACAAGCATGCAGTTCTGATTCTGAGCCGACCTAAACTTAGAAAACAGCGAGTCGACGAAGACCTTCAAGCAACCCTCTCAACAAAGACCGATCACGCCGTTTTAGTTCAACAATACAGACTAACTTGGCAGAAACCAGCTTATTTGTCATTAGTACCTCTTCGAATTTAAATGTTCTCTTTTATTTGCGTATCATTTGTTTAACTTTATGACATTTCACTTCGATAGCGAGATAAACTATACACGATCTAAAAATAGATCGTGTAATTTATACGCACAGAAAGTAGACTTGAAGCTTTAATGTTTTGCTGAGTATTTTAATAGTTTCTTCGATCTAGATGATTGCAATTATAAGGGACGAGTGTCTTTTTAACTACGTTTATTGGGGTATAAAGTGCAATTGCCTTAGCACATGGCTTAATCATAAATATTTGCCATGTGCTAAGGCAATTGCACTTTATACCCCAATAAACGCAGTGAAAAAAACACTCATCCCTATAATGAGTAATTTGTCTCTCACCAATTAGTATATATGTGAAGAAGGTTGCCTACTTATAATACTTAATCATAGGTGGACAAATGAGGTATTCTCACAACTACAATAATGAGAATAAATTAGAGAAGGACGACTGGTAAACCAGAAAAAAAATCGATGCATGTATTTATTTTTTTTTTCTATTTTAATTCCTAAATTCAAAGATTTTTTCTTTTGATATTGGCGCAATATATTAACAGAAATTACTGTCGCGAGATGGGGGTAAATGGCTCAGCCATGTGTTATCAGGTGAAACTAATCAGCACTTGAAATTGGTGTGTAATGACCATCGTTTGTTTTCCATGGTAATTGTCATGACAAATTAATTCCATTTTCTACTGAAACGTTTTAACAATGCTTCTGAATTCTAGGCTCAATAAATAATCCACTCGAGCTGAAACTCTCAGCTCGGATGGATTATTTACTGTGCCTTAGAACTTTTTAGAACTGAATTCTTAATAAATTGCATGTAAGATTTTTTTGTTTTCATTTTTTGTGTAATCTGCATTTTGACTACATTTTACGTTTAAACTATTAGTGTCAAAATAAAAGTCAAACTGTGAAAATTGACTGTAGCACTTGTCCATTTAAGGAGGACTTTTGACCATGACGGTATCCCATACTATCTGTGGAAACGTTTCTTCTGTCATTTCCTGCTAAATCACTCGAGAGCTCAAATCAATGAGAGAAGTACGAACAAATATTTGAAATAGGTGAGAGTGTTGAATCTTCGAGTTAGAAAGTGTTTTTATTCAGTTTGCAATTGTTCCTGTGAGAATTATGCCTTCATTGAAACATGCACGTTTTCGATCAAAATGTCATAATTATAACTGACTCTTATCCTACTGAATTTGTGTTTTAAGCAATTAAGCCATAATTTTGGATATTTCAATCAGTATTGTCAGTAATTTTTACACACTAAGTTAAGTAGAAATCAATCAGAGTGGGCTGAGATCAGTCAGGATAGGCTGAGATCAGCCAGGGTAGGCTGAGATCAGTCAGATTAGGCTGAGATCAGTCTAGATGTCAGGCTGATCTTAGTGTTTACTGATAGACAAAGCTATTTGTTCGGAGTGATTATGCTATGAACAGCATGAGAAGGATTAAACAGAGTTTGAAGTTACAGTACAGTTTAAAAAAACCGTGAAATTAACAGGGTGAATGATTTTGGAATGATTTTGGAATAAAATTGAATGAGTGCGAGGAGTTAATTTTAAGTGAAATTAGAGGGAGGTAATCCAATATTGCTAATTTTGTTAGGATGTACAAAATTATTAATATTTATTACCTCCCTTTTAAAAAAAATAAAGACAAGTTCTATAAGAAATCCTAGGTCTTATTAGTGATTAAGGCCGATAGCGTAACGAAAAAACAAAGAATGACAATTTAAGCTTAGGAGATGCATTTGCAATAAGTCAAACTGCGGAAATCGATTATATATTTAAAATAGAATGAGGTGTTTTTTTTAAGTTAAAATTTAAGAGGGTAAGCTACTAAAAGGGAGGACGCTCGTCAAGACAAGGAGAATTCAAACGTCTGAACTCTCAATGCTGCCGATACGGCGAGTTTTGGCTCGACAGGTAAAAGAAACCGTAGCAATGACGTTTAACGAGTCAAAATGCGGATAATGCTGATTTATTTCCTCTCTTTCCAGTCTTATCCCATTTTTCATCCCGTCTTTAATTAGCGCTATCAATAACGGTATTTTAGCGGGGAAAGCTGGCGTTTGATTTATCCGAACGCGTAGAATGACGTCATTTAAAGGGGTATACAAAACTTCCCTAGAACGAGATTCTAGGGAGAATCATGCAACTTTTGAAGAAAAGACTGATTTTTATCCTTTAAAATTTTCGTTTAATAGAATGATTATTTTGATTTAGTCCAATAAAATATCATTGATAAAAAGAAAAAAAATATTTAAAATAAATAAATAGATAGATAAAAATGGGGAAATTTTGTGCTATCATCACCCCCCAAGAAGGCCGCCATTGCGAAAATGAAATGACACTTTGATGGTACATGCTTTTTATTATTATTATTACTTAATTCAAAAATCTTTCAAAACCACCCGTCTTGTCAAATTCGCGATTTTGAACCGCTTTGAAACTGAAAACGTTCATGAGATTTTCGAGAAAATAAATCCCGCTTTGCACGTGCATACAGGGACAAAAAAGGTTAAAACAGTCACGTTTGCAATCGTGTCTGCATCCTTAATGCGGGTATAACTGACTTCAAATTATTGAAGCTGTACTAGAAATAACTGCCATGTGTTCAGGATGTCAAAACGGCGCAAACAGCTAGCCAATTATATCCCGACTTGCACGCAAGTGCATGTGCAAAACAGGATATAGTTGACAACCTGTTTGCGCCGTTTTGTCATCCTGAACGCAGAGCTTGTTTGACATCACGCACGAGGTCACAATTTAAGTCAAAAACGGCCAAATTCTCCATCTTTTCATCTTGATTTTACTAAGGTAATGTGTTTAAACCCTTTTTTTCGAAAAAAGTATTAATATTTAGTTTCGATGAATTGTTGTTATCAAGAAATCAGGAGAGAGCTTTTTTAATTCATGGAGGTATGAGGACAAAACTTGAAGAAAGCAACGAATTCCAGTGAAATTCACGGGTACCACTGATTTCAAAATATCTGACACACAAAAGCCGTCAATAATTGACACTTATATCATTTCGTTCCGAGTTTTTCTTAGACCGAAATTTTGAGATTTCTCGAGAATCTGCAACTTTTGTGACTTTCTTAATTGAGGGTTCTCGTGATTGAGCGCTTGCTTCAGACACCAAGGATAAAAATTCGAATCTATTTTTCTTTACGCCTGTACCCAAAAGTGAACTAAATTTCATACAGAAATAAATGATACTACATTTAATTTTGTTTGTTTGAATGGGAGTTTACGCCGCTTCAACTTAAACTTCATTTAATGACTACAATAATGTTATAGAGTAGCAAATACAAGACGTTGTTTAGGAGTTCGTATCAGTGTATTCAAGATTCATTGCTCATAACATGGTCAAACTAGAAGCAATGCTATTAATTGCATTTAACTCATATTTCACATGGTGATAGACCACACTAAAATTCAGACGCAGGTCAATTACAATTCACAACGTCATTGACTATGAATATGGAAATATTTGCTAGATAAGATATGCAATGATAAAACTAATGTATTTAAAATCTTTTTGAGCTATGTCAAAATATTTTAAATAACTTCTACCATTAAGGCGAAGAGGGACCACTGCATGATAGTGCGTAAAGCATCGATCCTTGTCAGACTGCAAGGAATGCACAGACTGACCGATTTTTTTTATTTTACCATTGATTTCTCGTGATGCCTACTACACAACTTGGATTCAATCGATAAAGTTGTGTAAGTAGCAAAAACCGAAATTGAAGCGGTGATCGCAAGATTCAATCCAGACTATTGTTGTCTACGTCCGCCATCTTGCATGCTTCTACACTGGATACTTTTTTAATGCACTGTACCAGGTATACAACTGTGATTTTATCTAAACTTCACATGAAATATATAGCGGTAGAAATTGGCTTGAACATAGGTCAATCAAAATGAATATACCATTCGGGACAGCGCTCGGACATTTCCGTCAAATGAAAAGTCGTCGTACGTCAATGTAGCAATTTTGGGTTATCTTTCTTTATACAATTCGGCTTCTGGTGGTACTTCAGTTGTTTATATACGCTTTAAAAAAATCAAATCTTGTAAATTCTTTCCGATCTTCTGTCGAGATCTTTTAGGCATATTATAATTTGATGACAAAACACAGTAAACACTACGTTTTGTTATCAAATTATAATATACCCACTTATGTACTTTCTTTTATTTTTTTTATGCAACGTTATCATTAGCGGTATAGTTAACAAAATTGACGTCATGTAAAAACCTACGTGCGAAATGGCGCGCTTTCATGGACGCGCCCTCATCATTTCCGAGGTCTTTTCCGTAGAATCGCCGAGGGTTCCAGATTGTGGTTAATCATGTTGTAAATAGAGTATGATTGTTTGTTGCAGTGCAAGATTTTTAATCTTTCCTTGAGCGAACAACAAAAGCTATATTCTCACGAATCGTGAAGAACTGAAAAGCTTTTGTTGTTCACCCCACAAATGAAAGATTTTCGATTGTACACAACAAAACACAATTTTATCTTAATTAAATGTAAAAGTGAGACTAAATATGATTTTAAAGGATGATGACTAAGAAAGCTCGACATAGCCTGCGATTTTTTATTGGACGGTATGACGTCATGGATATAATATGTCCAACTTCGAAATGACGCCAAATATCGTGAAATGAACAAACACAGAGTGTAATCGTTCGGTTAATTTACTTGTTCATGGTGAAATAACCAATGACAAAATGCTGAGATTATTCACATGGAAGGCTTTAAGAGAGGTAGATTTTTTATCATCATTTATTTATTTACTTATTTATATTTTCATTACTTTTTAAGGGAATTTATCTAACATGACAGGAACAACTATCAATCTCGGTTTGAAGTCTTCACCGCTGCTTGAAGAACAGTTCACATTACTCGAGCGACCACTTCTCTTAAGCAATTATTTTCATTAAGCGACCATCTCAAAATATAGATGTTTTGGCATTCAAATTGTTGTTATATCCTTTATTTTTAAAACTAATCAGAATCGTCTCTTGAGACAATTCTATTGAGTTTTGACACCAATGATTATTGAGAAATTCGAAAAAATATACAAATTCCAACAAAAGTATGTTTCTTATATGTAAACAAAACGTGCAGTAAGCGTCCATTCTCTTTGACGACCGTGTTTTGGAGGTACCGTTAATGGTAGCTTATTACAAGTTTAACTGTATGTTTCAAATGTATTAGCATATAAGTTAATAAGTCTTTATTTGCTAATTACATTATTTTATGATATTTTATTTATCTTATTTCAATTATCTATTTATCAATGTTATATTCCTACCGACTATTAGGTATGATTTCTTTTTATAATTCATTACAAATATACCAACGATAATGATTACAGCTAAGAACATCGTGAACTTGACACTCGCTCCGATTAGAACCATTCTGAATCACCCATTCAGTGCTCTATATATATAATGCGTACTTAGTGTTTTGTAGGAGAAAAAATATCTAATGAGGTTGGGAGAATTGATCATTGTCGAGGCTCTGCCGAGACAATTATCAATTCTCACAACCGAATTAGATATTTTTTTCATACAATACACTAAGAACGTACTATATTTATCTTATAATTTATATTTGTCTTGTTTTCGTCCATGTTTCTAACCGAAATGCAAGTTTCTAAAAATAACCGCATTATATCATTGTTCTAAAAATAACTATGTGATATCATACAGGTTGTTATCACACGGATATTTGTATAGTTATAAAATAATCATTCATTCCAAGCACACACTCTAACCACTCAACCTGCCATAAATTCACTAAAGCAAATATTATTTATATTTAAATGACTAAAAAACATATTGTTTCCGACTCGCTTTAATTCGGAAGTGTCTGATAGGTTCGTGAAGACAGAGAGATAAATGTATTTAACTTGAGTATACTTCATTAAAAGGGGGGTAATAAAAATTGCTAATTCGTTTATCTAGAACGAAATTAGCGATATCATATTACCTTCCTTTACTTACATTCAACACTCACTTATTCAACTCCTTCAATGGCATTACAAATTCCTTCCAAAGTAATCCACTTTGCAAGTATCACTATGGTCACAGCTGTATGACATAAACCATTGGTATGGAAATTCAAACCGTTTTTTTCTTTTTTTTTTCTGCGTAACATTTGAGTGGAAGGTTGGATACCATTAGACCGTTGTTTAGCGATAAGCACGCGTACAAACAAAATAATAATTAAGAATAAAAATAATACAACTCGAGAAAATTGAATTGGTGCCAGTGTTTGGGTCTATGAATTGAATAAGAATAAGTATGAGCGAAAATTTGTTTAATGTAATTTCATATACAAATGTGGAATGGTCATTTATGGAATTTTATTACAAAAAATCTAAGATGAGCACTATTTAAACAAATATGGAAGACGATCCAGTTCTTCTGAAAGCACGTTGTAACCGGGGCGGTAAGTCACCGCTATTTAATAAAGTAAGTCCCCGAGAAATAGAAGTTCTAGATCTTGTTGGAGTTGTTCTTCTAGCAGTTGTTCTAAAAACATTTCTCGATCGCTGAGGCTGAGCCTGTATACCTAAACGAGACAATGGTATTCGCTGGATTCTTTGTATTCTGACAGCAGGCTGAACCACCCGTCGTTGAGATAATACGGATCGCTGTGGGATTCTAGATCTACGTTGTTGAACAGGCGCTGGCCTACTGCGATTTCTCTGTCTTTCTCTAGCTGCCTGTAAAAGACGAAGAAGCCGTCTACGTTCCAGCACACGTCCCAACTCGACAAGATTCTGTCTTTGTCTTTGAGAAACATTTCTTGGTATATTTGATGTTCGTCTAATAGCGCTACCCGTCGTCCGCGGCTGAGAGACTCTGGTTATTTGTCGTCTATCTACTCTTTGTATCGGCCTTCTCTCTGTTGGTGCTGGTATGGGAGGCATGGCATTAGCTATAGGGGGCCTGATTCGCTGTTTAGAAATAATTGTACCAGATGGAGCTGGTATATTTGAAACAACTGACGAAGTCCTAGGTTGCAGAATATTTCCAAAGTTTAATTCATCCAGAACTCTATCAGGCGTTAAAACTCTAGTTTCTTCTGGTAATAAGACTGATCCTGAACTTGTTGGCAGTTCAACGCCAAGGCTTGACAAAACTTGTGCTAAATTATCGTTGTTTGAAACTGGAATGACCGTACCAACTGAACCTTGTGGTAACTGGAAATGTTGCGTACCTGGTAGGTTTCCTTCTAGCACGGAAAATATAGAGTCGGCTGGCATTGCTGAACCATGACCCAACCCAGCTAAAGGATCAGGTGGTCCTAGATTTCTTGTTTCGAGAAGAGACACCGGTAAATTATTGCGTCCAGATTTAAGAACATCTTGTAGGTTCAAGCGGCCTGCTTCTGGATTTGGAATTCCAATTGATACATTCCGTGATTTACTCTCCGAGGAGGAGGTAGAAGAAGAAGAGCTGCTATTGCTATTTGTCGAAAATGAAATATTTGGAATTGCATTTAGACGACTAGAACTCCTAACGCCCCCTAGTCTTCCGACTGCTGGGAGAACGCCTATTCCACCTAACGCAGTGATTGGTCCCGCAGATGGAATCATATTTGCACTATCGATAACGCTGAGATCAGGCACCGAACTCATTTGAACAGGTCCTATAACAGGTGCGATACCAGGAGATAGCTGGCCTTGTGCGGGCAATAATGATTCTTGTGGTGGTAATAATGATTCGTGTGGTGGTAATAATGATCCTTGTGGTCGCATTAAAGAACCTTCTGGAGAACCTATAGGAGCTTGATCCGGCAATATTGAGCCTTGGGGAGGCAAAATTGGTCCCTGTGGAGGAAAAGCTGGTCCTTGAGGAGGCGACATTGGGTTAACAACATCTGTAATAATCGAACTCGGTGGCGGTATAGCTGATGGCACTATTTCTTGAATAATTGCACCACTGGAAAGTGGATTGACTGGTGGTGCAGAAGAAGGGAGAACACCAGCGGTTCCGAGACCATGATTGTTATGACCATCTGCTAAATGTTTTGCTGGCGCATGGATAAGTTGGGAAATCAGATCCGTCAGAGAAGCCTGTGAAAGATCAGACGGACCACCATGTCCTGTAGCCGCCTTTGGGACTGGCGTTGTTTTCAGTGCATTCCCATGTCCAGCACCGCTCGGATGATGATCTATTATGCTTATGTGTGGAAGAGAGGAGAGTTGGAGATCTATTCCAGAGAGGTTAGTCAGAATTGGAGAGGAACCAGGAGGCATATGTGAATGTGGATCATGGCCACCAGACGGGCGATGTTCGAAGGCCTGTGGTATTGGTGGATTTGTCAGAATGGCCGATGGTAGAGGTGCTGCATTTCCACCAAGTGGGACTACATTGCCTGCACCGAGATTTGTTGGATCTAAGAACTGTATGGTTTGAGGCTGTTCTATTCGTTTGATTTCGTTGTTTATTGCCGTTAAGAGAGGGTAAGGACCATTGTTACAGATAGTGCCAGTAAAATCGTCCAATGCGAGTGACCACACCATCATTCCACCATAACCTTGATGCTTCGTCCACTGAACCTGGAAATAAATAGAATAAGGAGTTATTAGACTCCTATATAATTGTTATGAAATAATTTCCCTCTATCTCTAAATACACGTTTTATAAGCGAAAACAATGCCATTCAGAATAAAAAGTCTTTAATTTCGTAATGAATAAGAATGGATAAGTACATTTTCTTCTAATTCATGTTTAAAGATAGGACATAAGTCATTAGAATTCAGAATGCAAAATCAAGTATAAAAATACAACGATTTAAAAGTAATGCCAATACAAGTGCGTAATTTAGATGTTGCAACTTGACCTGAAATTTCATCATAAAAACAGATCTTAAAAAAAGTTGTCGGTATTTTCTAATCTATGCTTAACTTTTATTGATGAGTACATGCAATTAAGATAAAAACATATTTGTATTAAGGTTTTTAACCGACAAGATAGTCCATTTCAGAGAGGTAAACTACTATATTTTTTTTTCAAATAAACGCTCCCGGGAGCTATACATAACATGTTCAGGGAGCTTTTATTTAGTAAGCATCTTCTGATTTAAAATTGATGTCTTTTAGACCCTTTCCCGTTAATTTCCTCTAAGCTATCATTTGATTGATCATTTAGAGGAAATTCATCTCAAATTAGAGGAGAAGTCTCAAAAGGTTCCTAAAATTAGGCATTTAAAGTGAGTTTTCTTAGTAAAAAATGTGGGTGTGCTACTATTAGGGAGGGTGCTTTTATTATAGGAAATATGGTACAAACAGTTAACAATATCGAGAAATTGACGAGGTGAATGATTTTGGGATGATTTAGGAATGAAATTGAATGTGTGTGTGGACCGAGTTTTGAGTGAATTTAATGGAAGGTAATCCAATGTCGCAAAATTTGTTTATGATGAACAAAATTAGCGAGATTAATTACCTTCCTTTCATAAAATATGCATAGAAGTTCTTGAGATGGCTTCATATTTCTTCAAGAACCTCATAGATACTTACAATTTGAATTGTGTCAGTGAAATCACGATTTTTTTCTCTATCCATATTTATTTTGAATGGCGTTTTTTTTTTATTTGATATTTTTTCAATGGATTTGAGCAGTTTTGAATGGTTTCAGTGAGTACTTGGAATGAATGAAAGGAGCGCTGAGTAAGCGATTTAGAATGGTTTTGATTGAGGTGAATGTCAATATACGATGTAGTTAATTGTACCTTTTCCCTAATACTCTGTTCGTCATCATAGCCAACCCAAAGATCATTATTGTACATATAGGGTACTTTCTGTTCTGTGTCCCAAACTCGTACAGCCCCTGACGCCAGTTCTTCACACACCTGAAAATATTGTATGAAACAGGTAAGTGGCGACTTTAATTTCATGTTCTATGAAAGCATTCTGAGAATGTTTGATTAATTGCTTATTCAATCATATCTGAGCTTATTTCATAAATCAATTAAACTGCTACATTTGGTATTTCTTTTTGCGCTAAGGTGACCTACGAACAGGTGGCCTTCTAATTAGTAAAATAGATAGTAAATAGTAAAAAATAAATAGTAAAATGTTTTATATACATGTAATCACTTTGATTTTCACCAGAGTTTGGACTCGTACTCGAGTACCAAGGTATCGGGTAGGGAAATGTTTATACCTTGGTTCCGAACCAATACCCGTTGCCCGACTATTATAAAAGTATTATTTTCCTTCGCTGATCAAATTCAGAAATTAATTAAAGACTGTTTAAAACAGTCTTCAATTCGTTTCAGAAGTTGATTTCCATGTGGTCTTACGGACTTACATCAGATAGTTTTGAGGTTGCTGGCTACTTAACTGCGAGTCACAGACACACAAGACCTGCGTCCCTTAGATACAAATGTCGGAATGTGTATGTTCGAACCTACTTTACAGAAATTCTGTGTATTTAGCTAATCAAAAAATTGATAGGCAGTAATAATCGGGAACTCGTAGTTCCCAAAGGTTACGAGATTCCGGGTACACGGGTGCAGAATTTACACTCGCCCCAGCTCTACTTCGAAAGCAGTGACTCCATTTTTACACTGGACCATCAAATAGACGATGTAGTTCTTAAATGTGTATAGGAGCTAATGATCCTTGGTGACTGGTTGGTGGGATTATTTATATAGTTAAGAACATCGTTCAATTGACATCCACCTCAATCAAAACCATTCTAGATCGCGCACTGAGCGATCCGTTCGTTCATTCTTTCCGAACACACACTCAAATCAAACAAAAACGCTTCAAAATCGTTCAAAAACAAATCGAAATCGATCGAAACGATCAATCGTTCATTGAAATCGATCCAATAATTCTACGTCTTTTTTGTCCGGTGGATTTTAAAATGCCTGCTTGGTATGTGAAGACATAAGAATTTGAAAGAGAGGAGATTTTTTAAAGGGATGTAATAATCATCGCTAATTTCGTTCAATTTGGACGAAATTAGCGAAAATGCATTATCTGCCTTTTTATTCAAAAACTCGCTCTACGCACTCATTCAATTGCATTAATAGTTCATTCCACAATCATTCATCTTGGCAATTTCACGATGCTGTTAATTGTAAATGTAATAAACAAAAGTTCAATTATTCTTTTTCTCAAAGTCTTCATGTCCCATAATTTTAGTGATCTGTCACGCGAAAACGAACCATCTGGGATTTCCGTAAAATAAATATTTCAAAAAGAGATTGATTCTAGCAGATATCCAACCGAAGGTCGTTTTTCAAAAAAAACTTAAACAGAAAAATAGAATAGTCATTCTAGATAAAGAAAATCAGCAAAGTGTGACAAGTTTTGACCAAGTCAGACTGTGCTTTTAGGTAGTGGAACCGTAGTAGATCCGCAACATTTCGACACTCATCAACTTTCACCATGTTGCCCAAGGTTTCCTAATGAAAATCATTAGGAAACCTCGGTTAACACTGTTAGAGTTCATTACTCCCGAAACGTGGCGGAACCATTACGGGTCAACTACCTTCAGCACATCACAAAATTGCCCCTTTTCGAGTGGCAGGTCACATTTTTGTGTGCATTTCAACTCACTTCGTAGTAAGCCAGGAATCCATCCTCTTTGGTATAGTTTCCCATCGGGCCAGCACCAATAGCTGGGGAACCAAAGCCGTTTGTCAAAGGGATTTCTAGTTTAAAACTTCGACCGTAGAATCCAAGACCGACTACCAGTTTGTGTTTTGGTGCGCCCATTCTCGACCAATGATCTAATGCCCATTGCTGTAACGAATAAAATGGAGGTTTCCGTGGGGTATACCAAGAATTCAAAGAAAATTATATTATATCACTTTGGTATACCATTTTACAGAAAGTAAAAGTTAAAGTTAGGTTTATAGTCTGTTTCTATGCCAGGCATATGCAACCGACTTCACACTTTAACCACCGATCATCGAATTGGAAGTCGACTGTTAACATACGGCGCACATCGGCAGCCACAGCACTAAGACTTACATTCTCACGGGTACCCATTTATACACCTGGGTGGAGAGGAGCAACGTGGAGTTCATTTTTGCTCAGAAAAACTCCCGTGATCTGGCCGGGATTCGATCCCGGGATCTTTCAGTCCAAAAGCCACTGTCCTAAGCATTAGACCAGCGACTCCACGTATATTGTCTAAGTGCTCGCGAGGAATTGGCATGTAACCTCATTGGGTAACGCTTACAATTTTCGAATGCATTATTTATTTAAAAAAAGGAAAATAAATAAATTTATGAAATTTCAACTGAAACACAGTCAGAAAAGAAACCTATCTTTTAAATAGTTATTGTTTGAATCATTTGAACGAGTGCACATCAAATATGTTTTAAAAGGAGAATATCTTTTTTTATTTAAATCACAACTTCTTGCTTATTTCACTTTCAGGATATTGCAAATCTAATGGCGATCTGTCACCCACCAACGACTTGTTTTGATTTAATACAGATGCCATGCCAAAGAGAAAGTTTACGACATATAAGCACTGATCAGCGATTTCAAAAGGCCTTGAAAACGCATATTAGTGATATCTCAAACAAACTTCACATACTGTGTTTAATGTAGCCTCGAGGCCCGTGTCCGTTGCTCTAGGATAAAGCGGGCTATTGTGTCCTGTAACGGGGTCCCATGAACCATGTAGGTCGTATGTCATCACGTTTATAAAGTCCAGACTCCTGTGGAAATAAAGGATAAAATAATTTCGTAAGTATTGACGTTTTAACTCATTCCCAAAAATCACATTTTTGACACACATGAAGAAATATGGAATAAAACATTGTGGAAAATGAAGAAATTACTGTTAACAACCAATTTCTCCATTGTCCACAATGTTTCTTTCCCAGAAGTTAAATAGTTTACGTGTCCATATTATTATATATACTGAGTTCCATAAGAAAGTGTGCTACACTTATTTCATTTCTCTTGATTTTTATAAATTTGGTGGAAAATTATGGAGTAAATTTGATACCATGCTAAAGTAAAAACATTTTGAAATTAAAAGTAAAATCAGATTTGGATGAGGTATCGCATGTTGAATACGCACGGACAGAACTTAAATTATTGATATTTGACTTCCTTACAACTTTTTCTTTAGTAAGAGCTATGTGTTGATGTTGTATTACTGAGTTTAAGAAGCCATTCCAAGCCATTACCAAACAGATGTTTTGATTTTTACGCAGACGTTACGTGCACGTCAATGTTAGACATTGCTACGTTGTTAGGCCAGTGACTTGACGTTTAATTGTGCTTTGGCATTCTTTGCATCTCGTTTTGCTTATCTAGGGCCTTACAAAATGGTGACCTCTATTTCTATTGGAACATGAATGCTCAATCAATTTTGATGACGTTCTTTATCTGACAAGGTTCGATTTTGTTCAACGACGTTTATAGTAGTGGTAGTCAAACCACGCTGTAGCATCATGCACAATTGTATGGAAGATGTGATTTTATGCTTAAGAAAGCCGCAAAGATTCAACTGAATGCATTATCAGACCGATTATTCGTCTAACGCGTGATGCACATGCAAAATCAAATGTCTCAATTTAGCAGAAATCTTGACTCATCGCGCGTCTTTTGTTTTCAAATATCGTTTGTACACACTCTTTGATAGTCATACGACGTTTCTAGACGAAAGAGTGTGTAATTTCAGAGATATTCATAATTCAAAAGTGAACACTTTCTTTTGGAACTAAGCATATTTACGAGTACATACTATTCGACGTTTGATAGGAGTAAAAATGAGAGACGAAATATAATTAAATTCATTTTATAAATCAAGTTCAATCTTTCTATTTCCGTGTACAGAATACCACCAAGATCCCAACAAGAGCACCGTCTGCGGGTACCAACATTCCACAGCAGGTGCTTGATACCACAAATATTGTAAGTCGCACGGGGTATTGTTCTTAAGAAGACACTCCTAGAGTTATTCCTTTTGTGGTTTTGATAGCCATTGTGGTGGTGAATACATGTAGGTCTTTCAAGAAGATATCTCCGATAACAACATGGAGTTAAAATTTGTCATATCAAGGTCATCGCTAATGAAAACGCAGACGCCAGTTAACACGGTAATGACATTAGTGTCATGGCAATAGGCCGATTATTTTTTCAAAAAACAGCGGCGGTAAATATCGTGGAAGAAGAAAACATTTTAAATGTAGAGAAACAAGATGGGTGTGTGTGTAAAAAGATGAGTAGTACGTGCACATCTTTATCGAGAAAATATAATTTCATGACTACCTGATCTTAACGAAATACAGAATAAATATGATCCTTTCTCCAAGTCTGCCTAAATGACAATTAAATTGACAAAAGAACTAAAATCCGATTCTAAAAAAGAATTCAATATTTGTTATTCGTCAATCAAATAAAAATGTTGTTTCCCAAAAAGATATAAGTGTTTGACGTTTTTGTGTTGCGATTTTCGCGCAAACCGTAATGTTTATGCACTGAAAGATATTAATTGAGAAAAATTGCGAGACGGGAGATATTGCTTGAAGTAAGCAATTTTCCCCATTTTTTCAATGTTGCCTATAATATTTTACACCGCCACCATAGCGCAGTTGGTTAGGCATAAGACTTCCAATCTGGGTTCGATCCCCGGTGGCGGCAAATTTCCTTTCCGACGTTAGTCTCTCACCAGTAGATAATCGTAAACCTATGTGAGGTAGCAGTCGGAGGCTAGGAAAGGGTGAAATGGTAGTACAGGTTAAAGAAATACAAGAAATCCATTGTTAGGTGCTCCGACCGCCGCGATATAACTGCGAAATCGTTGAAAGCGGCGTAAAACCCATTTAAACAAACAACCAAACAATATTTTACTGTCTTCTTTCAATGAAACACACATTGGATTTACGCCTGTAAATCTTTGGAAATTGGATTAGTCAGAAATTGTTTGTTTTGTAGTGTCTAGGTCTGACATCTGACATTACAATGTGGCGTCTTTTAGGCAGGCTTTCGTGGAGAATTTATAGGCGTATCTAGTTCTTTGAAATTTATACGCACTCAGAAGGCGACAACAAAAGAAAATACACATGTATAGGATAAAGGCGATATGTTGACTGTCAAAAGATACATGTATACCTTTTGTCCGCTCCCCTTTTCTATGATTTGAGCGTTTGTTGATTTATCAAAACATCGTAACTGCAGCTTGAATAAGCTGTAGTTTCGATGTTATGATCATTCACCAACGATTTTTTTTCAACAGATGATCATTTCTTTTACGCACTTGCGTAAATTGCGTAACGGGAGATACGCCCTTGGAATTGATCATATGTTACGAAACGAGTCTTGACAAGCTTTAAAATTTCTACTCTAGACGAGATCAAAGACAGCTCATCATACCTCGGAATATTTTTTTACGTTTCTCTTTTTTTAATCAATTACATATTTTATCTTATAACTATACAAGTATCCGTATGATAACAACCCGTATGATATTTTTTATGATATCACATAGTTATTTTTAGAACAATGATATGTTGTTAGTTATTTTTAGAAACTAGCATTTAAGTTAGAAACATCGACTAAAACAAGACAAAAAGAGGTTATAAGATAAATATAATACGTACTAAGTGTATTGTATGAAAAAATATCTAACTCGGTTGTGAGAATTGGTAATTGTCTCGGCAGAGCCTCGACAATGATCAATTCTCCCAACCTCGTTAGATATTTTTTTTCATACAATACACTAAGTACGTATTATATATATATCATACACCTAAATCCATTTTCAAAACGAAAAGAATATCGAAATATCTAAATACTCTTGTATTTACATTACGTAATGGTGGCGTCATCTTAGGAAAGATGTTTACGACAATGATAGCTTTTGTGTATGTGTTGTTTTTTGTTTGTTTGTTTGTTTGTTTGCTTGTTTTTTCTGGCATACAAAGCAAAACAAACATTTAAATGAAATAAGAATTCCGGGTCTATAATTGCATATAATAGATTTATATGTTTCTTTTACAATGAGACCTCGAAGTCGTGTGGTCCCTTTTCTATCAATGGAATGTTCACATTAAATGAACTAGTTAAGATATGAATTAGAATCAGCTGTTAACTGCGCAGTATTTTGTCTTAAGGACGTCCGCACATCCGGTTTTGAATTTTCCGCCATTAAAAAAAAAACATTTGCGTTTCTATGATCGTTATAAAACTATGAATCGATATTCAAACTTTATTTTTGGATAGAGATGCACGAAGGGTTGACAAAACACGCAAAAATTTGTAAAAATTAAAAAAAAATCCAATTTTGGGGTCTTTTTTTTTTTTCGATTTAAGAGTATTCAGAGAAAACGACAAGCAAGTATTCAACATTACTTCTTGCCTATATTTCGGAGAGAAAGCAAACAAAACTTTTGAATATGGTAAAAAGAACACCTTCCCCATATCCCTGAACCAAAATATCAACAAATTTGATATTTCCAATATTAAATTCGATTATTTTTTGTGAATTACCTCCCTTTATTTTAACAAATGAGTTAAAACATCTAAAAAGGTAAGACTGTGACCCCAATGTTTTTTTTTATATCAAAATATTCTTTATTATGTCACAAATTTATATTGAGCGTCTAGGAAAAAGTTTAATAGTAGAACTATATTTATTTTACTGTGAAACAATTATTAGTAGACCTTAATATTAAAGGAAAAATACTTCTATTAAGGACCGAATAAAGATAGCTTTTTTTTCTTTTGCTTGACAATCAAAATTCCAAATTTTTGTAATAATTTAGTGGAATGGCTTTTTGTCTTAAATAACACATAACTCAATCGCTTTCATAATATTTATTTGTCCAAAAATAATAACTTCAAATCAGAGGTGTAATTTTCAAGGCAAAAACTAAACGGCACTAAATGATATTGGTATCCTTTTCATACGGCCCTGAGAAAAAAATAGCACGGTGACCCCATTTTTTTCTTTTCTAAAATCAAAAATAAACATTTAGATCTTTCTAAAAAATCAGGTATAAAGAAAAGTTTAATGATAGGAAAAAGCCGAGCAAACTTCCTTAAGTCGATCAAAAGAAATTTTGAGTATTCCAAATATGACATCTGTCATGAAAATGAAACAATATTCCAAAGTTTAATTTAATTTCATTTTTACCAATTCCTGATGCTATAATTTTGTACATCGTAGATACAATTTATGTAGACCTACAAAAATAGAAACATTGATACTGAGCAATTGGAACGCTACATCTTTTGTAACTCAGTGCATTTTCAACTTAAACTTATTTTAAAACTTTTATTTTAAGATATAACGCGTTTATACGTATCGGCAAAAATCTAACTGCACTCACAACTACAAGTATCTCGTCTAAGCTTATTTTTTTATAAAGCCGTGAAAAAATATACGATGGTGCGTGATTAATTTCATTTAGAAAACGTCATGTTGACGACATCACTTCATCAACATAGTGTCAAATTAATTATTTAGTATATTCAGATAAGTCATATCTGACTCAAAATAACCATTTTCTGTTGAAAATAGAATTTGACATTAACATAGTCATATTTTGAATTTAACAGGATCAATTTAGTCGATTATTAGGAAAAGGCAAAATATGTTTACACGCACAATTAGTAACATTGTGAAATTGACACTCATCTCGATGAAAAAACATTCCAAATCTCTCGCTCAGCGCTTCGCTCGTCCATTCCAAACACTCACTCACACCATTAAAAAAAGCTCACAAATCGTTTAAACACACGTCGAAATTGTTCAAAACACTTTAAAGCGTCATCCAAATCTATCAAATACTTTTACGATTTCATTGGGTGTTGCGTTTTAAAGCGTCTGATTGGTCAGACACAAATACAAAATGAAAGTATACCTTGGCTTATTTGACCCGAATTTGACCTCTGTAGGAAAAAGCCTTTAATAATTATTACCGACATATTTTATCAATTCACCAAATATATATTTCATTCAATACCGTTGGTTATTCATTCCTATGAAAGCACGTGCAAACCTGAGTAGGAACAATCAGTTTTTGATTCATCTAAATAGCAGGGGTCAGATTCGGGTCATTAAAACTGCGCTATACTTGTTTGTAGATTTTATGAAAGTGGTAATTATTGTATCCGTTATTTTGTCAAACTGAACGAAATTGTCAAAATTTGATTTTTTAGTTTCATTAAAAACTCGATTAACCCCACTCATCCAGTTTGATTAAAACAGATGAATCATTTTATACGTATTTAAATCATTTACGTATTTCAGTACGGTTACAAAAATATATCTGCTACTACAGTTAATCACATCATGTAATTGGCATTTACCTCGATCTAAATCATTTGAAACTGCTCGCTCAGCGCTCCATTCATTCATTCATTCCACTGACTCAAACCATTTAAAAACACCGAAAATCGCTCAAATAAAATCGACTTCGTTCAATTTACATTTAATTCGGATTGACTAAATCAATATACTATTTAATAAACAAGTGGTGATTTCAAAGATTCTGATCAAACCGAAAAGATACACAAACACGAAAATACGTTGATTTTATGAAAGGAAATCAATAAAACCTCTCTAATATCGATATTGTATTACTTACCTTTAATATCATTCAAACCTCGCTCCACAAACTCATTCAACACCATTCAACATGTCAATTACAGGTTGTTTATAACTGTACAAATCTCGCAATAGGAATCATTTTTAGGGGGAAACAAAGAGGCCAAATATGTTGGTTTTTTTTTCATGAATGACGTTAATATTCCAATCTTACGCAATTATTTCTTTTAGAATGGGTACATAAAGGAAGTCTAAACGTACTAGTTCTCTCGGTTTGATACACGGAAAGAAGGAAACAGACTTAACGAGTTTGACATCTGTAAATATATTTATGTACCTCGGGTGGCAAGTAGTGCCTAAATACGTGTGTGGAGTGTGAATTAAACAGCTAGAGCGTTCGAGTAAATGTCACAGTTCTAATAATACGAATATCTACATGCCACTTTAAAAGGTTATTCATGTGAACCACATATAGGCTCACGTTTGGACAAACGGTAAGTATAACGCCTAAGTGGGAAGGGTGGCTAGTGGCACGGGTGAATTGTTGTGGTTGTACTGGTGTGAGAAACAACAGGAAGCCATGGGCAGGGGCACCAGTCGCCGCGAATTAACTGTTCTAATGCCGGAAGCGTCTTTTTAAACCGAAGAAATTAATCAATTTAATCCATCAAGTCAAGTGAGACTTTTTTTTTTAACTTTGAGGTATCTTCTTGGGAAGACCAGCGGAACGCTAAATAAACATGATGTTAACATGTATAGTTCCGCAAGAAAGAGTGAGGTTCGAGAAACCGTTATCTCCTATCAATTTCAATGTAAAATTGATCTTTGATGACTCACTTGAAATTGCAGGTCTATAAAATGTATGTATTTTTTATGCGTACACGTTCATTTGCGTCAAGTTGTAGGAATATCATACCCATGCGCTAATTCAGTGTTCATTTGGCCTACCCTACTACTTTCTAGATGTCAATTGAAAAAAGTTACTTAAGTGTTTTCTCTATTTTGCTACGTTCGAAATCCCAAAATCGTCTTCTGTTTAATTTGGCATATCTTACTACTTGTACGTTCAAAATCTTAAAACCGGCTGGAAATTATAGACTTTGGTATACCTTGCTACGTTAGGAATGTCGAAACCGGCTTCTATATAATTTCGACTTGCAGGGACGGCCGCTGAGAGTAACAACTTAGGTCGACCTGTATGGTAAGCGTCTTGTTCAAAGGCAGCCGCTAACTCCTGAAACATAACGCCTCATTGATTATACATGTAGCCAATGTACACTGATCGGACAGGATTTTTCATCGATACACATACCTTAAAACTTACATAACTAAATGATCCTATAAACATTAGACGTGGAAACTTTCTCTAAGCACACTTTTCACTATACCAGCTTTTACAGAAATCTTACAAGTTTACGCTAACAACTTCGTGAATATTGAATAAGTATTTGTAGACATTACTTGCACGAGATAACACATTCAGAGGCCTGAAGAAAATGTAGGGTAGAGTTAAATTTCTATTCTGAATATGATATGTGGAAAATCATAAGATAACGTTAACGTACTTGCGTCTACGTCTTCCACTAGCCGTTTATATCAGTAGGCGTCAGAGTTTTTTTAAATAATGGTAACAAAAGCTTAAATAAGTCACAAGCCTTTTAATCGCCTTTTGACGTTATTTTGATTATGATATATAACGCTGATGGAAACTTATTAAACGTTACCTTCAGTAAAAGCACAAAATTTTGTTTATCTTCTGGCCTTCCTTTTCTTTGTGTAGGATACTCCCAGTCTATATCTAGTCCGTCAAAGTTCCTCTCTCTCAAATAATACTGTGTGTGGTTTATGAACTCTTTACGTGACGTCACCGTTAACGCCATGTTACTGAACGGTAAACTACCAGCATTCCACCCACCAACAGCCAATAATGTCTTAAGGCCTGGGTGCTGTTTCTTCATGTTATTAATTTCGGCGTATCTGAAAAATATTTGTACAACGTCATCACTTTGATTTTGTATGGCTTGATTAAATTGTGAATCGTTAATTACAGGGACCTTTTCACGATCAATAGTATTGGAACAAATAGTGAACCGATAAACATGAATACATAAATATTGATTATTAATTAATATCGCCCTTACACGATCAATATCTTTGTCAATCTATGTGCAACATTTAGCATTCATTTAAAAGAATTGAGAATTCTATTGCCACAAATCTTGTGTTTTGCGCTACTTGAAGCTTTAAAAGCGCAAGCATTATTCAAGCTACATTACGATAAAATTTTATCGTTTCAAAGTGATGATAAAAATAAAATCCAAACAAATCGATTTGCAAAGTATTATATTTTTTTTATTCATATAGGGGTTTGAATTTCAGAGCTGGAATTCAATATGCTTAGTGAAAACAAATCAACAGAAAACGAAATATCTAACTATCTAACAAATGACCTGAAATCCGAAGAGTCGAACAGCCATTACTAGCTCAAGACTACGAAAAAGGAAATAATTGAAAATGATATCTAATTCAAAGGCATTAAATAGGGATAAAACAGGCGAAAAGGCAAGAATTTGCACAATTATTAGAGGCTTTCGAAACTTGAACTTTCTGCTAATTGCTGTTCCATACACCTTATACGCAAAACGATACAAATAAAAAATGATAAGATGTAGTTGCTTATATATGTGACCCGTCATGCGAAAAGTGGTCATCCGGGTAGTGCGTAAAGTGTCGATCCATGGCAGATTGCGCGGAAAGCGCAGACTGACGAGGGTCAAAACTTTTCGAGCTATATTTTCTTAACTGAAAATGATCAATATACCTTCATGTGAAAGATTGTTTTGAGATTCGACTTCTAATTTACCCCTACTAGAACAAATCTCTTACCCAAGTATTGATTTTACGGTGTTCCAAGATAGTCCCTTTTCGCGTGACGGATCGCAATACTTAAAATAATCATTAATGCAACTGAGAGTGTGATCTTCGCCAATTTAATCCAAATACATTCATTTAGACATGAATAAATATTTTGTCTACAGACCTTTTTTAGAAAAAAAAAAAAATAAATAAGGCAAAAATTTCCTTTTTTAATTTAAGACTGGTGGTATTTTTGTTCTTACAGTTGTTGCTCTCATACCCGAAATGTAAAAAGGTTCAACCTGTCAACAACAAAAAAAACTGTTGACGGTTTTAGCAAAGCCACATCTGCATGCAAACGAAGATCGTTTTCAATTGTAAGCTATCATTTGCAAGAAGATGGCCATCAGATAAGAGGGTATAATCTTATTCTTCCTGACCAACGTCTCTTATTACTGGAGATTAAACCTCGATATGAATCTTAAAGACGGCTTCGTTATAGTCTTAAGTGATTTCCGCCTACAAAATGGGCGTTCCTCATCTATAATTGAACGGAATCAATAATAAAAAAAAACAATCTTCTTTCGAATCTCATGATTTATTCCTTAAAGAAATCACAAAAATGCGAGTATCGTACATATAAAAGCTATAAAATGTGAAGAAGATCATTGAAAGTTGGGCATGTTGGTATTCTTTCGGCTACAATCGTTTAGAGTTACCTCCCTTGATACAACACAAATACTTGATACAGTTAAAAAATGGAAATTGGCTTAATTCGAATCAAAACCATTCGAAACCGCTCAATAAACGCTCCATTTATTCATTCGAAACACTTAAATCATCCATTAACGCTCCAAAGTCACAAAAAACTGGTCGGATAAACAACTACATTCAAAATAAAAATCGATAGAAAAAATCCACGATTTCACTAACATAATTGAATTTCGTAAGCGTATTGTGCTTTCGTGAAGACAAAGAAAGCTACTCATAGAACCTTTATGCATTTTTTCATCAAAGGGGTGTGATAAGTATTGCTAATTTTGTTAATAATGAACAAAATTAGCGATATTGGATTCCTTCCCTTTCATTTCACTCAAAACACATGTGTAAAGAATGTGTGACGAGTTAGTTCCAAGAACTCACACGACGCATCTCGGCTTTTGTCGACTAAAACCTCGTGACTACAGCTTTATTCAAGCTGTAGCTACGAGGTTTTGGTCGCCAAACCAAGATCTATGTAATAATATTTGCAATAAGGAGACGGTAAAAAAGTCCACAACTTACTTTCCGATACTGAAGGCTGAGGCGTCGTCATTCCATTCACTAGGCGTAAGTTTGTTACCCTCTAGTTTAGCGAAAGCAAAAATGATGTGTGAACACAGAGCTGGGTTAACGTTGTCGGGGGTAAACTTCCCGACCCCCGGGCGGTACTGGGACCAATTGGTGTAATAACAGACGCGGTGAAATCCGCCAACTGTAAAAAGAAAAAAATATGCATTTGAGAAAAAAAAATATTACTAAGATGCACCTTAATATGTTTTCCCTTTTATTTCTTTGGTTACTAGAAAAGTCCAACTATCCTCGCAAATGATATTTTTTTGAAGAAACTGTTTGCTCAATAGAGCTCTACGAATGTCAGTTGGCATCCAGGGGTTATAGTTAACAAAGTAAGGGAGACAAACTTCGTTGGTTTTCAGTTTTACCTGCATTTATTAGCCACCTTGGTGTGTTTGGCAAAGTTACAGAATTGGTATTATTTTGTAATGATCGTCAATTCTCTCATTTCATAAAGGCTGAGTACGGCTAGATCGGCGGTAAGGCACGGACTGTTAATCTTGAGGTCTTTACTTCGAACCCCGGATAGGCCAACTTTCATCCAACATTTGACAAAAGTTATTATTTTGTCTCCGACCAACTGACAACTGATGAGCAGAACACCTAACTGGGATGAGCAGCTGGTGGCTCGGATGAAATGATGTGGTTGAACTGGTGTGAGAATATCATGAATATATGCATCAACCACGGCGATATTACTGCATTAATGTTGAAAGTGACATTAAACTTCATTCAAGTAAACAAACATTCCAAATGAGTTGAGAGCGCATACACATGTACAACATGTTATTGCTCAAACAATACCGATACTCTTCAGTTTTACTGGAATACTTTTACCTGAGATGCGTTTTTTTACATTAAGATGAAAAATTCCGCTAAATAAGATTAATAAGACGTCACAAGAAAGGTTTTTCAATATTATGAGTGAAAACATTCGACGTCGTCAAGGCTACACGTTTAAAGCCAATGCTAAAACATCTTCGTTTCCTCATTAAGATATCTTAAGATTCTTATTAAGCCGCTTAAAAATCTTAATCTAAAAAACGCCACATCTTAAAAATCTTAATGAGATTCTTAAGAATCTTTATCTAAGAAACGCACCTCTGGCATTATGTAACGTCTGTTTAGGGCGGTAGAAATACAAACTTTTCTCAAGTAAGTTGTCAGTTAACGATCACTTGTCCAAATATGTATAAAGTAAACAAAACAACAAGAGAAATTGTTTTTTCAAGACAATTTCTCTTTTTCTTTAATGTTATCTATTCTTTCTAAATACGTATCATATTGATTGAACTTTGAAAAGCACTTTGACTTAACTTGAAATGGTTTTCATAAAAAGATAAGTCTGCAATTCATTCTTGATTCCGCTGGTCCATTGACAATTTTAAAAGGAAAACCCATTTCCTCCGTTAGCCAAAAGTCTCGAGTAGGACATGTCGAGCATATGAATTCCACACCCATGTGGTTTTATCTCGTATCAGATCTTTTTCTGAACTGTTATATTAGTTTTCAAACAGACCTTAGAAAAATCTACAATCTTTGAACTGCCAGGCGGCCAGATCGGTGCTTAGGATACCACAAATCAAAATTAAATGATTGATTCATTGAATGGGATATAACGCCGCTTTACAACTTTCGGTCAAACCGTGACGACTGTACATGCAACACCTAACAATGTATTCCTGTTGTTTCTTGCAGCAATATTACATCTACCGGAACATCCTTTCCTGACCACAGCTACTACAGTTAGTAACACCGTGAAATTGACATTCACCTCAATCAAAACCATTCTCAACTGCTCACTCAGCGCTCCATTCATTCATTCCAAACACTCACACAAATCATCCAAAAACACTCAAACCTATTGAAAAGAATAGAATCAACAACGTCATTCAATATTAATTTTGACAGAGAAAAAGAATTCACTACCATTATTTAAATTGTAAGCGTCTGATAGGATCTTGAAGAACTATGAAGCTATCTATAGAACTTGTATGCATATTTTATTAATGGGAGGTAATCAATATCGCTAATTTTGTTCATCTTGAACAAAATTTGCGATATTGGATTACCTCCCGATAAATGCATTAAAATCCCGCTCCACACAATCAATCAATTACATTCCCAAATTATTCCAAAATCGTTCGCTCTGTCAATTTCAGGATGTTGTTGACTGTATGCAACATAGGTTTACCACCCCCCTCCCATCGGGGATAGATATCAGAAATGATACTCAAATTGCAGGTATGAAAGTTATAAATGTACAGGTTTAAGTGATTGATCAAAGGTCAATTTTGTCTATACAGGTAAAGACAAAATTGACCTTAGATCAGATAAAACTTATTAACCTATGCTTACCTAAGTCGAATAAAACAACGAAAACCAACCAAACTAATTGTCCGAATAACATGTCGTGGATAATATTTCTGAAAATAGTGAGAAAAAAACATAAATTTGTTTTATACCAGATTCCTTCATATGCCTAATCTAAAGATGGAATGCTTGTTTAAAGCTTCGAGCGCCAAAAAAACAAATTAGCGAGCAACTGACTGACATTTCCAACAGTCCATTGGTGGGCGACCAAAATATCGTATCTACACCTTAATCGAGATGTGGATAGGTCTACTATTCCCCCCTTTCACAAATGATTAACACATACTTGTAGGTAATAAATATTAAAAACTCAGTTTTTATTTAAACAAAATACAATTATTCATGTATATACATAAACCGTTCTAAATCGCCCACTCAGCGCTCTATTTATTCATTCATTCAAAACACTCACTTCAATTACATGAACCTTAAAATAATTTGAAAACGATGAAATCGATTAACATTTTTTTTTTTTTTTTTGATATCGATTCAATTATCCCAAGATTTTTTCCCCTGGATTCGATTTTAAATGTCTTATTGATACGTGAATTGTAAAGACGGAAAAATTGGAAAGAATTGAGATTTTTTTCGAAGGGAGGTGTGAAAGTATCATTTTCGTCCAATAAGGACGGAATTAGCGATAATGTCATTCAAAATTTGCACCCAACACTCAATAAAAATCACTCCAATATCAACCCAAAATCATTCACCTTGCTTAATTATGTTTTAAAATTGGTTACTTTAAAAGTAGAAAGACATTTTTGGAGAATATAGCTCTTTTCTTTAATGCTTTTCGGTGGTTTATGGAGAAATAATGGTAGATTATCACATGATAATCTCACCGCAAAAGCAGTGAAATTATCAAAAACTTGTACCCTGCTTTTGTGCATGTCATCCTATCTGACGTCATCAATGCGGGGCGAAATAAGTGACGTCACAATAAACGTTGCATAGCAATCACCTGCAAAAAGACGCGCTTTACGAAAATATGTCCTAGAAATGTCACATTTTCTCTCATTTTTGCATTAAAGAAATAGAATAATCGTTTGTTTTTCGCGTAAGATCGATAAATATATCATTTCGTGAACAACAAAAGCTATATTTTCACTCGTGGCTCTGCCACTCGTGAAAATATAGCTCTTTTTGTTCACTCAAAGAAATATTAACCGATCTTACACTGAAACAAACGATTATCCTCTATTTATGTGGTTACACCCAGTGCAGTGCATGGGCCTAACACTTTCGTTACTACTTCAAGAAAGTTGTTCCTTAAAGAATAAACAAATGATGCAAATAACCAAATGAATTTTCTTCATTTTAGTGAGTACATTTGATTGTGTTTTTGAAAGCTCTGAACTAAATAATTCTTTTGAGAAAAGGATTAGGGTATTAATTTGCCCAAGATATACTCGCAGGGGATTTTATTTAAGTGATCGAAAGTCATGAAACTAAAACTAGTTTTGAGAATTTGGTCTTCACAACCACCATGCATTTATATATTTTTTTTCATAAATCTGAGGCAATACATGGTTCGTGAAACGCTGATCATTTTTCGTGGTATTGTCATTATATGGTAATTAAATCGTTAGCAAAGGACGTGTCTTTCATAAAGGACACTATAATGAACATATTTCTTCTGCGATGTTGGAAACAAGCTATACTAACCAAAAGTTTTAAAAAATGCGGTTCAATTCAATTTGAAATACTAGAATGTTAGGTGTGATCAAAAATAAATTTTACTCAACCGACTGCGGGTGAATAAGCAAATCAAATGGCATGCTCCTGAGTTTAAGGTAGTGGACCCGTAATAGTTCCGCAACGTTTCGGAAATAATGAACTTAAACAGCGTTAACCGAGGATTCCTAATGCTTTCATTATGGTTCCGCTACCTTAATTCTCTAGGTGTAAAAGGAATACACAATTCCATTAGGCTCTAGATGCAGAATTATGCAATAAACATTCTTTATGATGTACAATTATGATCATTTTTTTTAATTGCTTTACTTACTTAATGTAACTTATATAAACTTCGACAAACCCCTGTTTTATCTTTTAAAAACGACAACGCTAATATATATAAGATTGTGCTACATGCGTATACTATTCAAAATTCAATTTCGTTTATATATAGTCACGATTTAAAAGGAACAAAATGTATGTTTTTTGACACCAGTATTGTTCGCTAGTTTGGCTTGGAAGGGTGTGTTTTAACCTTGGCGTTATAGATCGACAGGTTTACTTTTAAATAATTATACATGATATTAGTTTCAGCAAAAAACTATGTAGAAATTTTCGTTGGCGCGAATTTTTCATTGAAGATAAACGTGCTTAACAAAAGCAGAACTAACTCGTCTTTATGTTACCAAATCTCAAAACAGCATGTTTGAATAAGATGAAGTACCAACGTTTGACATGTTAGCAAAGCATGACTATGGCCAGCCTTCACAACCGCAAAGTCTGGCCAGATAGACTATGAGCCAGTATACACCCCCCCTCCCCCCAGGGGGAATTTTCGGGACTATGTTTTTTTGAAAGCCCAATGTCTAACGAGTATATTCTGAAAGTCTACAACTTGGCTGTTGGGCCTTTTAGGAGTTATTGAGGTCAAAGGTCAACAAGTGCACTTTTTCTATGAAAGAATAAATGAGATGGATTTGAAATGGCATATTCAACTATCTTTTCATGAAATTGAGCAGGAAATGGTTCTAGATGAATCACTAAATATTTTTCTGCTAGGAAATTTCATTTTGGGGTAATTTAATGATTATTTTTATGAAATCAAAGTACTGAAATTACTGAAATCGGTTCATATATAAGAGATTAAACCATAGACAATAGGCCATTTCAGACCACAGGAGGATTTTTTCGTTATATTTTCCCATCAACTTAAACAATAATTTGCCTGAAAGTAATTTGTATCATTTGTTATTTGATTTCTATTGTATTTGTTGGTTTTAAAGATTAAGTCAGCCAGTGCATTTAAATGAATATCATATATTTACGTAGATAAATTGAAAGGAAATCTTATTTTTTTAAGTTTCTGCGAATAACATGCATTTTGAGGCAACTTTAACAACTCAAAATTATTGAAAGTATCAACTGTGGCACCTTTGAGAGTAAACTGCATCTTCATAGATTTAATCAAAGAACTGAAATGACTGTATATCTTTGCTTATATACATGTTCAAACATAGGGAATACCCCTTTTCATTCTTAAAAGTGGAACATCCCTTTTGCTTTCTTTTATATCTTGTGTTCCTTGTAAAAGTTCATGTTGGTGTCAGATTGTGTCCACTGTAGTTGTGCTTTATATTAGTTTAGCTATAGATATAAAAGCATTATAGATTTACTTGTATGTATAATGAAAGTATAGATAAAATGGTACAAAAGCTAGATTTTGCGTTTTTTTTGTTTGCATAGGCACTTCTTATAATTAAAAGAGTTACTCACTGTCATTTAAATATTGAATGGTTTAAGCTTTGAAGCACATAACTATTCCTTTTTTATAGATCAAAGTACTGAAAGCACTGAATGTCAAAGATAAAAAAGAGACCAAATTTTTATCTCTCAAGAGTCAATTCCATTTTCTTTAGTCTAACAACAGTTATCACAATTGTGTGAGTCTAGAAGGGAGCCATGGGGCCATGGACTTTCTTGAATGTAAAATGGAATTCTTTCTAACCAACTCTTCGCCCATTAAGTGAACTTGATTATTTACAATATTCAAACCTTAATGGAAAAAGTTATGTTTCCAATGGATATTTACATTGTTACATATTCCAAACTTGTTTCTGATGTACTGAATGCTATTTTTTTCTTCAAAATTTGTTTTTGTAAAAACATTTCATCAGAAAATTCATATTTTGTTTCTGTGTCTTAAGGCATATAGCCAATATTTTTGGAAGATGACCACCCTTTCCGGCAGATAAAAAGCAAGGGGCCTGGTAGGTCCAGTAAATTGCATAGCTAGACTGAATATCAGTATTCAAATTTAAGTTTATATGAATCCTTTTGTGAAACTTTTCATGAAAAATTATCATATATATAGAAGCTGATCAAAATGATAACTACATCAGCTATAAATTAATACTATTGATACTTATTACAGGGCTCACAAACAATTTTTTTAAAAAGTCACATGTTTATCTTAAAATGTATGTGCAGAAATCATTTTTTATCAATGGCTCTTTGAAGATTTTGTAGTTTACAATTCTTTTAATATGCTTTGTGTGTAGACATAAGCACTGTTAGCATAAAGTATTTTTTTTTTTTTTTTTTTTTTTGCTTACATTGCACACATATCACCCCAATTTACTCTTCAATCTAACAAAGATATGTCTATTTAATTTCTGAAATAAATTATCTTGTAAGATGAGCATAAACATTTTCAGTTTGGTAAGTGTGAAAGAGATCTATATTTGAGGCTTTTTGTTCATTCAAAAATTCTATAGCGAAATCTAAAACTCCAAATATAAATTTTGTGGCCTCCCCCCACTCTCTTCTTGCCAGATTTTGAATGCAAAATTCTGTAAAAAGGTCTATTAAAATACGAGAAAGCTCTCTTCCAGGATGTCCACCATGACTTGAATTTAACATGAGTGTTTGTTTTCTCTGTTTTTTACCAATTTTGATAATGTCATTAATGTATATATAAATATGGATCATACTGAGTGCAAATTAGTAATCATTTGAATTTTGATGAAATTCTCTAAGGTTGTTGCAATACTGTTGCAACTGATGAAACGAAATACTTGATAAAATAGAATTCTTGTTTTTTTACCTGCTTGACTCATTGCTCTCACACAAGTTTTTTTTTTTTTTCATTTTCAAAATTTTTAACTTAAATTTCATTTCATTTGTAATTCTAATGCAACTTTTACGATGTTGCAGGCTTAAGACAAAACATGAAGTTTTATGGAAACAAAGAGAAGCTTTGGAAAAGAGATGTTTACAGAAACTCTAGATTTATCTTTTCTCTAAGACGAAGGAAAATTCATTGACCATATTCCAATATCATTTTACAAACCACTCTTATAAAAGAGTATGTGATGACCATCAGTTTGAATTAGTATTAAGCTATGTCAACTGGTATCGTTATAAGGTTATAATGTTAACAGATTGAAACGTTTACTATTTAGCACCCATTTCTATATCAATTTAAATATGATGCCCATTTTGTGTATGAAAACCAGTCATAAAATGCTAATTGTATTATGTCAATCCTCTTTGATCTGTTTCACTAATTGATGTAGGATATTTTCATAGTGGAAAAAAATTCCTTGGTAGAAGACTTTTTTGCCAGATTTCAAAGCTTCCGGTATATTGCTTTGTAAAAAAATGAATCTAACAAATATACGCAAATCAGTTCAAAATTGAATAACTTTTTAACTAGATTTAATCATGATGTTCAGAATATTGAACAAACCACAGAACTGACATTACTGACAAAGGGATGAGATATGTAATTCGGGTATTTTATATAAGGAAATAAAAGTGAATTGAAAAAGAAATTCAAGATTATAATATGCAAATCATGTTTCGGTACTTTCAGTGCTTTGAATTTCAACAAATAAGCCTGTTATCTTCAAAAATGTCTTGAAACTTTTATGAATTTGAATCACCTATTCATTGAATTGAATCATGACGTTCAGAATATTGTACAAACCAAATAACAAATATTACTGGCAAAAGAGTGAGACATTACTTAACAAATGTAATGAATTTGTCACAATAGCTCCCCTTTACCAGATTTTTTTTATCAATTATGGAGAAAAGCTAAGGTAAGCAAAACTAAAAAATTCACATATGATAGTTTCAAATCATTCAATTGTAAGTAAATTTGAATGGACTGGGAAATAAATTCCAGTTTATATTGTGTTAAAACCTTTATAATTAAAAAGTCATATTTTGGTACTTTCAGTGCTTTAATTAGCTAAAATTAACTAATATGTTTACAGTTGGCTTGAACCTTTTTTGTAACTGTGTATTTTATTGAATGATTACATGCTGAACATGATCATTCCAAATTAAGCATCTAATGACAATAAGTTTTACTTATATTTTAGTATAGTTATGACACTGGCATACTCAGGCCATTATAGCAATCACAAATTGGGCACATTTAAGCAAGCAATGTTAAAAAACTTTGTGCATATGCTTAAAGGTATCCTCCAGCATGCCCAGACTAATATAATTATTGGAAAAGGAAGCAGAAAAACTTTTTAAATCATGTAAAATCTATATAAGCAAAAAACGTCGGTTTTCAGTACTTTCAGTGCTTTGATTTGCTAAGAATAAACCTGATATGTGCTCAAATGACTTGAAACTTTTCTTTTTTATTTACCTTTAAGAATTATGTAATTCAAAATATAATTAACATCAAATAAAAACATATATTGACAATTGGTGAAATATGAATAATAGCATAGTTATAGCTTTGGCTTGATCATGTCATGGTTTAAATCAGATTTTGAACAAAATTCAAAAAGGAAATTGATAATAAACTTTGCTTGTAGGCTTCAAGGTATCCTCTAGCATACTTAGAATAAAAGAAAATGTTATTAAAGACAGAAGAAATCTTTTTAAATCTTATTAAATTCTTCATTAGCAAAGAAAATTGTTGATTTTCGGTACTTTCAGTGCTTTGATTTGCCAAAAGCCTCTCTGAAAATCACACAAATGTGTTTAATCTTTGTAATAATGTTTTGGGTATTGAATTATGTTGAAAAAGGTCCAAAGAAATTATCAATTCAACAAAATAAATATAAATTTCTGACTAAAGGTTAAGATTTAAATTAGTGTGCACTGGGTGACCTTTGACCTCAATAATTCCTAAAAGCCCCAACCGCCAACTTGCAGACTTTCAGAATATACTCGGTAGACATTGGGCTTTCAAAAAAACATAGTCCCGAAAATTCCCCCTGAGGGGGGAGGAATCACCCTACTGGCCCATAGCCTAAGAGTTTTTGTTACACAGCCTTTACATGTACCCTTCTTCTTAAGACCACGGGATATTCTAATTACATAAATCGATTGTCGAGGACTCTCAGTTTATGTCCGGGAAGCACACAAGAATTTGTTGAAAAGGCTCAGGCTCATAATTTCTACCTTGCCCTTTTGAATCAGTAGCATTCTTTTTTGCGTTTTTTTTCTTGCCCCGGCCCCAACATGTACACGCAAATTACCATCCAAATGACTGACATAAATATAGGCGTAATAATGATTGACGTGTATAACGCTGGACAATAGCTGACCAACAAACGTGACTGAGAAATTTAATGCAGTTAGAAACATCGTGAGATTGACAAGTTAAATTATTTTGTTATTATCTCAGAATGATTTTGAATGGTTGCGTTGAGCAAATTTTGAAGGAAATTTAAGGAAGGTACATGCACGAGGGTTGTTTGATAAATTCGCGGAATTACTCTTTAAATCAAAATCGAGATGAAATATTAAGATCATTTTTGTTTCATGGTGAAATTTTACTATTCCATAAATACCGGTCAAAAAATCAAAGTGATATGTTAGCAAATATTTTTACAGATAACATTGAATAAGGCCATGTCTGGCCAGTTGCCTTACGGTAGAGCATCAAATAACGTCACGTGAAGATAGATGACGTCAGGTCGCTCAGCGGGAATCAAAATCGAGCGACCTGTTGACCTTTTCTACGTAGTCTCCGCCTATAGCTGCGCATTTCCTTTGTCTAAGAATTCACTGGTTGAATGTTTCCTTAAACCAGACACTGTTGAAGGACATGGTGATATCAGAGCACGTTTCTTTCGTTCTTCTGTAGAATCTGGCCTGTCATCATCACGAATCGACGTCCTGCCTGTCTTAAAGCGTCCGTGCCATTCAAATACAAATGTTTTCCAACATACCGGCATAGTGTCTGACTCTTTTATCTTTCGAAATGTTTCTGTGGGTGATAACTTTAGTCCTACACAGAACGCACCTCTAGCTCATCGGATGACGTCAGTTTTCCTTGACGATTTTTTGCGACATGATGTTGAAAACAAGGTATCTTTCAAAACAAGAACGGCAAGTTTTCAGGAAATGACGTCATAATGTTAACCAAACGTTGGGTGAATTTCCGCCGTTTTGACGTACATAGTTTTAGCGCTTTTGTACAATTATCATAAGTCAAATTGATTGAAAACCGACCAAAGGCAACTTCGCGTAGCTTGGTTGCTATGGAGACAGAAACAAGAGCTTTTTGAAAAAATGAAAAAAAATAAGAAAGAAATTCCGCGAATTTATCAAACAACCCTCGTAATAATTTTAATTTCGAAATTGTAGATAGTTTATAACAAAAAAGACAACGTGAGTTGTGTGTCTTTCAAATCAAGATCAGTTAATAAAAGTTAATTAAAAAGAGGGAAAGATTCGTTGACGATTTAAATGTTCCTGCGAGGCTTTGAGAACTATTCTGTGGAATTTTCGAATGATTTTAGAAGGGGGTCTGTATAGTTTGAGTACGTGTTCGAAACAAATGATGTCAGGATAGTACTTGCTTTGAGAAAATACCAGGAATCTATTAGTACGCGATTCCACCGCAAGCGATGTGAAAAATTATTAAAAGCTGCGTTAAACCACGATCAATCATCGTAGACTTCATTTAGACGAAACAAACATATTTCGGGGCACTTTGAACGTGTTAATAATGTCATACATACATTTAGTATAAATTCTAATAAAAACAATAGCTTAAATCTTTTTCAAATCATCACTCCCCTTTCCATCCAACTTCCCTTTGGAAAAAAAGTATTCAAATCAAGCCACAGGTGAGCGAGCAGAGCGGACCTTTATCGTACACTAACAAAGAAAGTTTTATTTGCATTGAAACACTTATTTGACAAGTCAAACAAATTCACGTGGGTGCAAAGGAAAGAATCCTTCTTGCCTGTGCACAGTCTGATTGAACTATTTAACTTTACGCTCTTGTTATAAAACAAGAAAATGTTATATCTTGCTAATTAGGATCTAACTTATGTTGTTTTACCCTTGTAATGCCTAGCCAAGAATAAATGTTTTGGCAGGATCTATAGACAAAGATCTCCGTATGCTTTTAAGCTGTCTGATCTTAGTCTTTACTTCCTGATTTCTTTCTTTATGGTTGAATGAGTTTTTTTAAATTTTTGATGTAAAAAAACAGGACCCATTATAGGTTGCCCGAATCCCCCAGAAATCACTATAACTTCCGCGAGTGCCCTCAGGACATCCTTTATGACAGTCCATGGAGCTGTACAGGCCTACAATTACCAAGCCATAAGTGGAAGACAACTGCCCTGTGTTCAGGATGTAAAAGCGTTTCGCGAGCGCTTTGAAATATACGTGCAAAGCGAGGTATCATTTCGAAAGCGCTTCGCTAACGTTTTCATTCTGAATGCAGGGCTGTCTACATAGACATTTATAACAGCATTGTGCTGAACATTCCATATAAGGTGATACTATATTTACACCATACATAGAATTATATATCCTGGTACTGTACTGATTTAATACTTATTTTCAAAACCGATATACGAGGGGTGATCTATAAATTCGATTTAATTGTCTATGGCTAATTTTGAATAAGGTGAACAGTAATAAATTTTGGATACTGATTGAATGATCACTTAACGACATTTTCGTGAAGTTATGTAAATATGACGTCAACATTTATTCAATGACGCCATATTTATGACGTCATGGTTAGCGCTCACCGTCGAGAAATGGTGGTCATCGTCGTTTTGAGCAATAGGGGTGTCAACATTATATCTTATTTCAAATTATTCATAAAAATGAAAGAAACCTAAATTTCTGCATATACCTAATGGAATCAACTCGAATTCAGAAAGTGCTTTCCATAAGTGATTACACAGAATATATGACTGCAGAAATCTCGTTAAAGTTTATCTCTCGCTAAAAGCTAAAATTACCTTATTTTCACGCATTAGGCGTATTAAAATCAATGAAATTGTCGTATTCCTTGTGAGATTCTCCAAATTAAATAAGCTTTGCGAAAACCATTGTCTGTGATGACCACCACTCCGGTATATTCCTTGTTCGTCCATGAACAGGTAATCGGGTTAAGCCCTCTCTGTTTATCATGTCGTATTTCTTCCGACGTTGAAATCATTTTACAAAGCGAAAAGGTTGCGTTATGCATAGAGATTAGGGTAATATACATATCGAAAAGCCTAAATTTCTACTTGAATACGTAGATTATTCTATCTACGATGTATGTTTAAATTCAGAGAAATATATCACTATGCGTCGAGGAATGACAATTTGACATAAAAACGGAGGCGCTTCGAACGATGTCACTTGACGCCCATTAGTGAGTGTTGTGAACGCGCTACGGCCACAAGTAATTCAGTTAACAAATTCATGAAATTGACATTCATATCGATCAAAACCAGTCCAAGTCACTCGCTCATCGCTTCATTCAATTATTCCAAACATTCACTCAAACCATTCAAAAACGCTCCAAACTCACTGAATACATATAATTAACAACTTCATTAAAAAAATACAGCTAGAAAAAAAACGCGATTTCACTGACATCATTCAAATTGTACTCGTCCAATAGTGTTTCGTGAAATAGGGAGCTATTTAAAGGCCTTGCAGGCATATTTTATTAAAGGGAGGTAATACATATCGCTAATTTTGTAAATCCTGAAGAAAATCTGCGATATTGAATTAACTCAAATTTAATTCACTCAAAACTCGCTCATTCAATTTCATTCAAAAATCATTCCAAAATCATTCACTTTGTCAATTACACGATGACGTTAACTGTAGGCCCTTTCGATCGACAGAGTTCTATTGTATGAATGATCCTACTTTATTTCTTTGCACTCTTTACTGTATCGGTTCAATTTGAAAATAACACGAATTTATCGATCACCCCTCGTAATTCAAGCTTTAAATAAAAAAGACCAATTACTTAAACAAAATAACATACCGTTTTCGTGGATATTCCATATAAAAATTCCTCGTTTCTAAAGGATATGTATAGTGTTTTTAAAATTCCATTCTTTATCAAAATTACTAACGAAATCAAGACTTAGAGATCAAACCAAAGAGACCCCTCGGTAACAAAACCAGCCGCCCCGAACGTCACCCAATGATTGTCAGTATGACAAGGCTAGCTCTGTTCTACGTCCATGTAATGAAATGATGACAGCAATAAGTGTACGGACATCATTAACAAATAATAAACGATGGCAAGTCAATCCAAAATGAGCTATCTAAGGTCTTCTTTAGAATTAATTTTGAAAGGGCATCACAGTTAATACAATGATTTACTGCAACAGTAACTTTCTTTGTGAAATTGATTTTACTAAAGGTAACACAAACGCCTTCATTTTTTTTACCTATGTTTAGAATGAATAATATCTACACAATATTCTTTAATGATAATATATTGCCATTTATACATGTACTTCAAATTTAAAAATTTAAAATTTCAAAATAAAATTATAGATATGAGTCCAAACATTATTTCCCGTAAGCAAGGAATTTATAAGGATTGTCTAAATTATTCAATGAAAATGCGAGAAAAAATAAGAATTCAAAACAAATCCCTATTACTTTCTTCTTTAATGATTATTAGTTTTATTACAATCTTAGGCCTACAATAGGCCTATCTTGGGATTAAGTTAAAGTAATGTTTAGCATAAGACAATCGTTTAAATGCATTTAGTGTACTAGTGTATGAATTATAAAATAAGAAAACAGGGAAGAGAAGAATTAGCTGAAATCATTTATTGATATTTTAAGTTATATGTAAACTGCACAAATGATGAAGCTTTTCAGTTATTCTTAAACACAAACAACGCAGGCTATTGGAACTTTACACTGCAGTATGGTCAAGGTCATGATTTACGTAGATCCTAGATTGCTCACTTTTGCATGACAAATCGGTAATATTTCTTTTTAAGGTAGCGGACCCGTAGAAGTTTGCAACATCTCAGAGGTAATGAGCTTTAACAGTGTTTACCGAGGTTTCCTAATGATTTTCATTAGGAAACCTTGGTTAATATTGTGAAAGAATATGCGTTCTGAAATGTTGCGGAACTATTATGGGTCTACTACTTTAATCATACAATTTTCACCTAATTTTTTTCTTACATGATTATGAATATGTCATTTTTGCATGACTTGCTACATATGTGTAATTACATCATTAATAGATAATGAAACTGTCAATAAAGGGCGCTCGGATATGACCAATAGCCGGATAATACGGCCATATTACGCACGATTTATTACGAAACCGATGAGTTTTTATGCAAATTCGGCTTCAACTTTAACGTGAATGGGGCTCTCGACTCGAACACGTAACGAAAAGAAACACAGATTCAGCGTTACAGAGGCTGGTTAACACTACGCCCACGCACATTATAAACTATGACATTATTGTTTTAGATAATGAAACTGTTAGCTTGTCATCTCCCCGCGCTTTTTATTTACAGAAAAACAACATAGTAAATACATTTTTACTTAATTACACTCAGTCCAATTTTTTTCCGACCTTGGTTTATCTTGTCTGTCAGAAATATCAACAATGAAACCAATCTTTTTTCTTCACAGAAATATGCCATGATACACAGCTGCCCTTTTTTTGGCTGATATTATCGGCTTAATTTTTCGAATTTCGTGAAAATCGCGAAACATTTATCATTTCTTCTCAGCAGCACTTTGTTCTGTACAATCTTTAAAACTCTTATAAAATTTCTACATACATACATACATACATACATACATACATACATACATACATACATACATACATACATACATACATACATACATACATACATACATACATACATACATACATACATACATACATACATACATACATACATACATACATACAGTTCAACACAAAATGCGTAGCAACAAAGAATAAAATGATTTTTTTTCTTCGACTTTCTTTTTGTGCTCACTCGCATATCTTCAAGAGTTTACGGTAAATTATGTAACGTTAATGTTATTTAGCCTTTTCCAAATACCTTTTGGTAGTACTGTTAAATAATTCTCTTTATTTAAAGATTCTGTTTAAAAAATCATACTTTGGCAAAATAACAGATGAATTTTCGACAAAACGGCGTCAATTTTACGTCATAACAAGCAAGTTTAACTTTTTTATAAAGTAAGTCAAAGGCAATGTTTTTTAATTGTCAATCGCCTAAAAGACATTTTAGAATACTATTTTTAAAAGGAAACAAAGACTATTTTATTACCTTACATAATGGAATTTTGATAAATGGTATTTTAACAGCCTTAAGGTTCATGTTAAGTGTTTTAGACCAAATTTTAAGGGCACTTCATTTGGCAAAAAAGCAGTATGTCTAGGTAAATTATATATCAAAATGAAGCTATTTATGAGCACAAGCAGTTATGCAACATAGGATTGTCATAGCTATAGCGGTATAGCCAAAACATTGTGGAAAAGGGTCATTTTGTACAGAACAAGCAACTGCGTAACTGTTGAATAAAATTTGCTCATACTTTAACAAAGCGCAGTCAAAAATACTACCCAGGTACAACTACAACCGTTGGTATGAAACTCGGAACCAAAACGTAATTATGCTAGCAATTTATTTTGACTTATTTATAAATGCATATATGTTATATATGCCATATTAATTTTCTAAACCTGTAGACCTAAGAAAGGTATGGTGTGTAATCAAAACATAAATTTGGACATTAATAGTTTATATACCTTTAAAGTTGTTTAGCAATATATCAATTTCTATTACATAAAATGATAAGTATATGGTAAATTATCATAGAACATTGAATTTAAAAAAAACTATAATTTGAAAAAAATCGCAAAAAATATTTCACAATATTATGATGTAATGTTGCACCATACCTAACATTTATTTCAAAAAATCTCTATACATGAATCTTAATTCCCTTATTTTCGAATGACAGCCATGGTTTGCATGATGTCGAATATTTTAAACGTATTTTTTGTGCTTTCTTTCTGGCAGCAAATCGTTTTAGAATTTAAAATCATACCTTCCCTGCGTTCAGGATGACAAAACGGTGCAAACAGTTTTCCAATTATACCCCGCTTTTCACGTGGACTTGCGTCCAAAGCGGGGAATAAAAGGAAAACTGTTTGCACTGTCGTGCCACGTCACCGTAATTACGGGCCACCGTCATAGCGCAGTTGTTAGCGCGTCGGACTGTCAATGTAGAGGTCCCGGGTTCGATCCCCGACGGCGGCACTCATTCTTTCCGACTATTTGTCTCTCACCAATGGGTTGATAATCGTAGACCTATGTGAGATAGCAGCTGGAGGCTAGGAAAGAATATGATGGTTGTACTGGTGAGAGAAATACCAGGAATCCATTGTTAGGTGCTCCAGCCGCCGCGATATAACTGAAATAATGTTGAAAGCGGCGTTAAACTCCATTCAATCAATCAATCACCGTAATTACGTTGCTAGTGATGGTACTTCTCTATCACGAGACCAAAATTTCTTCTTATTTCAGCCAGAGGTTGGTTACATATAAGTTTTATACAGAGTTCTATTTCGAATCTTTTTATTGCGCGATTTTTTTTTTCTAGTTTTTGCGTTGTTTAAGTCCCTCAGTGCATTATAAGAGCGGTACCGAATTTCCGAAATCTGTAACGTTCACCAGCGGTCAACGTTATTTCTGTCGGAATATCTGAACGCTTCTCGTAAACTCGTAAAGGAAAAGTCCGATCCAACATTTCACTAAACATTGTATAGTTAATGTTAAAATACTTACATTGGATTTTGTATTTAGCCGATCTCTTTTAAGGCAGTTAGTATTCTAATATTCTTAAAAATTCCTATTAACTCGTCTTCTTAAACGTCTTCACCTCTCGAAAAGATAGGTTATCATAATCACGAGAGATCGACGTTTGACCGGTACCATCTTAAACGACGTTAATAAGTAGACACGTGACTATGCAGAAATATAACTGGGTCAAGTTCAGGTTCAGAGTTGGAAAGCCTGGCCATGACCAAGTCAAGATGAACGTACTTAATGCCGTCACAACCGAATATTTCCTTAATTATGAAGAATCAATCAAGTTCGAACAGACGACCACACACGTGATGGGCTTAATGTAAGTTTACCATGCGTTCAGGCACGGACCCTAAATATATTTTATATTAAGAGTCCCTGGTTCAGAATGACAAAACGGTGCGAACAGTTTGCCAATTATACCCCGCTTTGCACGCAAGTGCACGTGCAAAGCAGGGTATAATGTGCAAACTGTTTTCACTGTTCGGTTATCCTGAACGCAAGGCTGGCTCCCAGGCTGTCGGTTAGTGTTGATTTAAAAAAAAAAAATAAGGTACACCACCTCTGTTGTACTATTTTAATGTCCGATTGCCTCCAATTTTCTCAAAAACTGACAAAAATCGGCCAGTCAGAAGAATATATATAAGCCGATCAGAAATTATCTTTCTCTAATTGAATTTTGCTCATTTCACAAAACTTCAGATCAATAGGACTGGGGCCAGTCTAGGCTTAATGTATACTGTACCCCGAAAAGGGGAATCCCTTTGGGACTCGATGGCCTTTCATCTAAAACTAGACCTACACGTGTGTAGGATGTGAAAAATATGTAAGTAAAAAGATTCTTTTAACTTCGACAAGTTCTTCCTACTTTAGATTTCCTGAGTCTATCCAGAACTGAACCTGCCCTGCGTTCAGGATGACAAAACGGTGCAAGCTGTATGCAAAAAATAACCCCGTGTTGCACGCAAAGTCGCTTGCAAAGCGGGTTATAATTCGCATACAGTTGGCAGCGTTTTGTCATCTTAAACGCAAGACTGTTTTTTGGAAACCCTAAATTTATCATTCAATCTACGAATCAAAGTGAGAACGAGTTTGTGGCCGAGCCTCTATCCATATCCAATCAACGCGTACGGAATCTGTAAAACACATTCAATAGCTCATTCTGAACGCAGGGAATGACGTTAATTTAGTTCGAAAGAAAACATTTTTATATTCCTCTTGAACATATTTACGCTTGTAGAAGCTATATCATTGACTTAGACGAATTTTCCAGACTTAACCTTTCCTTGTTTTACAAAATTTTGGACCTGTCCAATTTCAAATGTTTTGCAGACGAAAATTTAAAGTGGATTTAATTTGAAAATAAGTATTCTGTAGGGTAGAAAATAGTGTGTAAAAAGAAGAAATTGCTTGTCAGAAGCAATTTCTTCTTTTTTCACAATGTTTTTCCAATCATAAAATCACAGGCACGTAAAAAACAGGGATTAAACAGCAAAGGGTTAATGCAGGGTATTATTTAATCCGTTACTCAATTAGATCACGTTTCAGAAACTATAGTAGAAGGCCGAGCGTATTATCAAGACGCAACTAAATTTTCTGAACATATGGTTTGCATCAAATATTAATACTTTATAAGGATATTAAAAAGACAAGTCAATGATCCATTTGTGTCTATAAGCACGTGAGAATTGTCGTATCGAAACCAGAACTATGACCTCATTAAACATCACATTAGTGAGGGTAGCGTCGGTCAAGTTCAATCAGAAAATAGACTGGAAGAATTTGTCTGACCTGGCTTTCGTCGCCCATAAATCAAAAGTTATTATAGCTGTACGCAATGGAATTATAATAAACAGTACGTAAGTTATGAACTGAATACATTATACCGTGGAACTGACACATATTATCAACTAGATATACGCGTACTTGTTTCGAAAAGATAGTGCACCTGAATCTTTGTTCGACTTCTTGCAATAGGCACTTTTTGAGAGTCCTCCCTTGTTTATTCCCGTTTTTAAGTTGGAATGCGGAGCATTTCCAACTTAGATTTAACAAAACCGCAAAATGAACACAAGATAATTTCATTTCGGGTTTTCTGATAACACATATAACGTGAACAGGATGTGAATACACTTCGGTCTATTTTGTATATCTCAACTTGACATAGACATGGTTAGATACACCAAAAAGTAATAATGTTGTACAATTACACAACTATCACTTCATGTTTATTATTAACACGCTTATTTATGTTCAAAATGATATTTATTAAAAGTTGCGTACGAATTTACGTATCACATGTTTGCATTGCTATATTTGGAAATCATGTGATAAGTCAAGTCCAGAAAAGTCAGCTATTGAAAAAAGCACAAGCCAAGCACGTGATCTACTTATTTGGTAATGTCGCAACTTGTTTTTCGTAGAATTATAGCTTCTTTTAGAGGCCTAGTTTCTCTTTCTGAACGATCTTATCCCGCAACAAAAAGATAAAATGCTTTGTACCTTATTGTTTCGTAAACCATCATTAGACACGCGCAACATCTACAGATTATTTAATTATATTAAAAACCGATCAAGCAAATGTTCTCTTTTCATTTCTCTGCACCGTAAAATCTGTTCCCCGTGTACTCCCCTATGACAAGAGTTGACCTCACGCATGTATAAACAAAAGCCGTTTTCTGATTGGTCATACCACGAGTGATGACCTACTACGATTTAATGTGCCCTTTTATGAATGAAATCTGTACTCATGAGTTACGAAAGGTCTAGTTTACAAACGAATGGAATGTTCCTATATAGCCGCCCAAAATCTTATTAAAACATACGAGGGTTGTCCGGAAAGTTCGTAGACAGTCTGAAATTCTCATCAATTACTTCCTTTTTATTCATAATTCTTTGTTAATCGTTTCCCTAATTATCACTTACTTCAAACCCGAAGAAAAATGTTCAAAATTTTTATTGACATGTATAATGTCAGTTGCCTTAACAGCCCCACCTAGCGGTACATGGAGTACGTCGAAATTATAAACATTTACCGACAACGATTGAATACTAAAACAACCTTTTCAAGGGTTATATCGTTTGAGAATAACAAAATTAACATGTATTTTTTGTGACCATTTTATGAGTTTTATCTTTTAATATTTTCAAGATGATCGTTTCATAAATACTCGAATAAATGAAGAATATAATAGCAAACAATGCGCCAAACTTAACGGAAAATGACGCCCTAAGACGGTACGGCGGCCTGAGCAGCGTCTAATCTGCAAATTTCTTAAGAATCTGAGAAACGCGAAGAAATATACATCTGGACCTTTTCTTTTTTGAAAGAAAAAAAATATTTAGATAATAAACAATACAAAAAAATCAGTTTAGCGCATTTTTTTTGGTATGGCTTTGATGAATACAATCGTTGCAAGACTACTGTTATCCAGGATACACATGACCTTGATTTGCCTCAGCAACCAACCAGCACTGTTTGAAACATTTATTGTTAATTGGTGGCATCTTGAAATTAAGTTGAATTCCTTTGATCTTGGATTAATGTAATAAGTTGGAAAACAAAGCGGCAAAATTTAGTATTCACTTTTTTTTCATTAGTTAAAAGCAATACACATTTTTTTCCTAAAAGTGGACAAGGCTTGCTCTTTTTCAATCATGACATTGTACAAGGGGTAGGTTGAAATTTAGGCAAAACGTCCAAAATAACTGTAATTGGTACTTTAATAGATTCGACTAAAATTAGCCGTAGTTTTACGTCGACGCCAGATTGTGCGTAACGTGCTTTTGTGCTCCGCGACAACTTACATGCCTTTACAAAATTCCATATAATTTCATTGTTTACTAGAGAATCTCCTTGAAAATATGCATAATGGTTCTTTGAATAAAATTGAATATTAACGTGCAATGTTAAAAAACCCTAGATATACTTTTTTTATGTACTAGACGATGCCTACGAACTTTCAGGACAATCCTTGTGAACGCGCACCAATTGACCGTCATTAACCGCGATATGAAGTAAAATTTAACCCATTACCAGACGACTAATGTTCTCAAATGCCCCGGCAATTTACACCTCTCGTCTATATCTCAAATTTTGCTGTTGCATCCTTGTGTAATATAAATATTTTGTTTCGGTTACGAGTATTTTTAAGTTGGAATGCGGAGCAATTCCAACTTAGATTTAACAAAACCGCAAAATGAACACAAGATAAATTCATTTCGGTTTTTTTGAGAACACACATCACGTGAACAGGAAGTGAATACACTTGGGCCTATTTTGTTTATCTCAACTTGACATAGACATACCGTTTATTTCATCAAAAGGTTATAATGCTGTACAATTACACAACTATCACTTCATGTTTATTATTAAAACGCTAATTCATGGTTTAAACGATATTTGTTGAAAGTTCCGCACGAATTTAATAGTATCACATGTTTGCATTTCTCTATTTGGAAATCATGTGATAAGTCAAGTTATTAAGGTGAGCTATTGAAAATAGCACAGGCCAATCACGTGATCTGCTTATTTGGTAATGTCGCGACCTATTTTCGTAGAATTATGTTATAGCTTCTTTAAAAGGTATAGTTTCTCTTTCTGAACGACCTTATCACACATTTAACTTATGACAAATTGTTATACATGTATTGTACATTTCTGTCTATAGTTATGAAATGAAAATCTTTGGTGACGATACAATTTTAAAGTTCATAAATATTTTTGCAACATATTGTCGTTTGTTCTTAAAAATTCTTCAAATAAAATCCTGGCCACCTCATCTTTAATGGAATTATGAATATCTTTTCCCAATTGCTTTCCATCACCAAAATAACTTACCATTTGAAACAAACCAACTAGTTCAACTTGTTTTCCTCACATTCTTGCACACCAACACGTTTAAGAGCACCATCATACAGATAGTTACATCGTAAAATTGACATTCATATCATTCAAAAACATTCTTAATCGCTCACTCATTACCAGAATGTTCCTTGGTATTGCTTTTGGCAAATTGTTCACGAAATTTTGATAGGTCCATAAATATTGGTATGGCAGGGCGGGGCTTATTTGAGCTCAGAACCCTTGAACGACAGCTCCCCCTGAATCACCTGGCCGATTTCAATGAAACTTTCTCTGAATGTTCCTTTGGTGACCATCTTCAAAATTTGTTTGCAAAGTTTTAATTAGCCCATAAGTATGGGCGTGGCAGCGCAGGGCTAATTTTGAGGTTCCTCTGTAAATAGTGGGTGGGCAGGTTATATTATCACTGTTTATTCTTCGAATTATATTTCCTTTCAACAATTAGGTAAATTTGAATGAAACTTTGCCAGAAAGTTTCTTGGATGCGATCCACTGAACAAATCGGATTTTGGACAGCGGTTAAGGGCCATTTTGGCCCTCTTGATATCATAGTTCTTTCATCAGTTGCAGGTCTGTATAGCGAATCAGAGGTTTAAGCGTCTCTCGTTGTTGAAATACATTTATTTATATACGCCCGTCAAAAGACGAGACGTATTATGTGATCACCTGTGGTGGGCGGGAGGCGTCAGCTTCGTAAGTGGCTTGAGGTCGCCGTCTCTTGAACGCATTCCAACTTAACAGTACTTTCAGTACTTTGATTGTATCATATTCCCCAAATTCCATTCCTTGTTTTTTTGTTTCGAACATGGACGGAAAACAGGGGATATAGCAATCTCGGCACGATTTACTTTAAATATAATTATATGCATGTCGTTGATATTTTGAACTCACACAAATTAAAAAAAATAAATAATTATCCCAAAACAATAGATCTAATTTCGATTAATAACATAATACCTAACTAGCATACTTAACCTGTAGCTGCGATGTTTCACTTATGCAAAAATACGCACGTGTGCATTTCTTTAAGTATCATTGAAGATTATCACAAGTTAAATACAGCCTTTGTTTTTATCAAATAAGTTTACCAACCCAACGTGTTTTGCCTTCAGGTCCAGTTTGTTCTATTCCCACCGGAATACCTACACTACTCATGAGCAATTATGCTCTTTTCTCCTCGATTCGCGCATGGTAATCATATCACCTGCGTGTGCATTGATTAAAAGTGAACGCAAATATATTTTCTTGGTTTACTATTGTAAATATTATATTTTCTTGGCATACTTAAGTAATCTTTTATCAGGCTACAATAAATATTGTTATTAGATGAAAAATATGTTTTTTATAGGCACAGGTTATATCTCTATATGTAAAATAATTTAAACTTAATCATTTTCTCGTAAACCTAAAAGATGGATATCGACCAAATTTCGCTTGAGTAATCCTTTGGTGACCCTTTCCCAGATTACAAAAAAAAATATTGTGATTAGATGAAAATATGTCCTTTTGGGGCGGAGGTCATTTCTCTTTATGTTATATAGTGGACACTCTCAAAATTATTTTCTCAGAACCTAAAACATGGATATCAACCAAATCTAAGGCCTGTGAAGCTAATCACCTGCTAAAGCCGCTTTACTTATTGAATTTTTCAGGAGAAAAATGATTTCCTTTGCTCTACAAACAGCTTATCATAATGGTTTGACTCTTACTTACTTCTTACAAAACTTTGAACTAGTTCAACTTGTTTTCTTCACATTCTTGCACATGAACACGTTTAAGAGCACCATCATACCCCCAACTCAGAAGTAGAGGAGCATATATTGATTTCATCATGTATGTCTGTCAGTCCATTGATCCTTTGCTTTTCGCTAGCTAAACGGAGAAGCAATTGACCTGCAATAACGAAGCTTTAAAAAAATGTTGCCCATGACCTAAAGAAATGTCTTAATGTTTCGTGGTCATACATATCAAGGTTATAAGTAAACACTTACTGTTAACAGTTTCCACTCTAACTGAACAACCAATTGACCCATATCATAAAACTTGACATAAATGTTGTCAATGACCCAAGAAAGTGCCTGATTTGGAGTCACGAAGGTCGAAGTCACAATTGAACTTCGTCAAAAAATTGTCTTGAGATTCCAAAAAAGAATAACCTGCGAAAATAGCTTTTCATCAAAGACAAAGCGCTTGTTGAGGTTCACTTTACGATAATTCTAATTAAAATTGTAATTGATAACTCAAATGGAGTAGAAGTCATTTGAAAAATAACATTGAAACTGTTTTGAGTGTATAAGTGTCGATTTGAGTCCATAAGTCGGCTGTATGGTCCATATCATTTTCTTCCTTTTTGTCATTTTTCTTTCATTAGATTCAGGCCTGTATAGCGATTCAGGGGTTTTAGCGAAATACATTGATTTATATACGCCCGTCAAAAGACGATGCGTATTATGTGATCACCTGTGGTGGGCGGGAGGCGTACGCTTCGTAAGTGGTTTGAGGTCACCGTCTCTTGAACGCATTCCAACTTATCAGTAATTTCAGTACTTTGATTTATCGTTGCTACCATACGCCCATATGAGCGACGCACCCAGTAGACGGTTAGTAGCTACGGGTGATAGGTCAAGGATACATGACGCAATTACTGCTGAGATCTGCCATGGTTCTTTAACTTGCTCGGTGCAAAGCACCGTGTCACGGGACCTTGGTTCAACGTCTCATCCGAGAGACAATTAGTCTGTTTGTGAGCTAAGCGAAATCCACGCGATCGACCTTCAACTTTTTTGAAGTCCGGTACTCAACCGACTTATCCAATCTCTTATTTATTTGTTGTAAAATCGAACTCCCTGTCAAAGAAGATTCTAACTATCGAAGATTATGATATCCTTATTATACCGTTCCATCATTATTATTATTATTATTACTTTAAACATAAACATTTTGATCATATTGAATCATTATTTCATAAATATTATAGGCAACACTGTAAAAAAGACACCTTCCACGTTCTTTATTTGAAATATATCTTATTTTTCTAACTCCATGGATTAAATAAAGATTTTATTATTATCAATGATATTTCAATTGCCATTATTATTATTATTATTATTATTATTATTATTATTATTATTATTATCATTATTATTATTATTATTATTATTATTATTATTATTATTATTATTATTATTATTATTATTATTATCATCATCATCATCATCATCATCATCATCATCATCATTATCATTTTTAGTAGTAGTAGTAGTAGTAGTAGTAGTAGAAGTAGTAGAAGTATTTTTACCATTATTATTTTTATTATTATTTTCATCATCATCACCGTCATCATCATCATCATCATTATTGTTGTTGTTTTGTTGCTTCTTTTCATCCATGTGAAAGTTTGAAATGTATCCATCTCACTTAAAAAATATTAAGTTGTAATCGAACACTTTGTATGTTCGATGGACGAGGTATTCACAAAAACGCAAAAATAATAATTTGATCTTTTGTATTTGGCTGCTGTTGTGCTATGAATAGCCTGGCTCCCCGGCTGTCAGTTAGTGTTAGATAAGGTACACCACTCATGTTTGACTATTTCAAATTACCTCCCATATTCTCGAAAACTGACACTGATCGGCCAGTCAGTGAAATATGAGCTGATAAGAAATTATACTTGAATTGCTCATTTCACAATACTTCAGATCACTGGGACGGGAGCCAGTCTTGTGCTATGAAAACTAAATGGTGTTTCACACAACGGAAATAGTCCAACAAAGCCCAATCTGGATCACTCGATAATTCTTCGGAAAGCCAAACATGTAATTATAAAGAATGGTGCTAATGTTCACTTCTATATGCAATACTTAGTTTGTGCCTGATGGAGATACAAAGATTTTTTTCTTGGCCGAAGATATGATTTAAGAAAATTGCGTGAAACCTACCAATTGAAATGAAGTACCTAATTTGATATGAATCATATCTTGATCAAATAAGATATTTTCTTGCACTAAAAACAGAATAAAGCCAAACAGTCAGTCATTCTTTATATTAAAATAATCATGTTTTAAGACGGGCTTTTGTCCATTTACGACACCGTCCTTTTAGGGTATAGGAACAACATTTGCAACGACCACAAATGTTTGTTGTTGTTGTTGTCGTTGTTTTACATTTCGGAAAATGAAAAGAAAAGAAGTACTATGTGTCAGCATAACAATGTACGAGGGTCATCCAAGAAAAGGTGAGACTGGGTATATATCTCGAAAACTAATGAAGACATTAAAACGAAATTTTACATGCATGTACATAATTTTCTCCTGCATTTATTTTTCACATCAATTAGTATGTTGCCATGACGTCCTGTTGATGACGTCACAAAGAATGACGTCATGACGTTAACCATGGCCAGATGGATATCAAAAAAACAGAAATGTTACGTTTTTTTAAGAGTTTAGATTCAGAAAATTGAAGAAGATGGAAACGCTGTTTTGCAATGAATATTATGCAGGGATAAAGTACCTTCTCACTGTACCTTATTTCTACTGATTATTTTCTTCATCAGTGGTAGAATTGAATTTTAGCAAAAAACTTCCTTTTTGCATGATTTTGACCTCGAAGACATTATTTTTCAAAAATTATTATGCAAAATCTTTTGTCAGAACTAGCGAGTACATCAATGTTGAATTGCATTTGGATACCCTTCCATTTTTCAGAAAGACGTTGTCAGATCAAAGGAAGGTATTCGTCGTGAAAGTTTGCGTCTTTTCTTTTGAAAATTATACACCCATTGTCTACCCCTTAGATATGATACCAGAAAACAATTATCAATGTAATTTGGGTAAAAAAAATCACCACGAGGTAGTTAAATATGTTTTTTTTTTTTTTTTTAAAACATGAAGCATCAAAGGGTCAACGTGGTTATTACTGCTATTGCTAATGTATAAACGCATATTTGGAGGTAAGGAATCCAAATACAACTCACGACCAAACGTAGTTTTTATAAGTTTATAGATCATTAAAACACTACTGTTGTTTGTTTTGTGATTCCACTCTTGTTTAAAACAGTCCAACATTCTTTCTTTGGGAGCGACAGGAAATATTTTTCTGTGTAAATAGCTGGATTATTAAAAACATACGAAAAACCAAAATCATCTAAAATCTTTTTAACATTGTATATCCAATTTTTACCTCCATTGTTAAGGCACTTCAGCCATTCTAAATAAAGTTTTTGCAAGATAATATTATCTGATTTTAATAGTTTAAACCAATATTTCATAATTCGAATATTTCTATTGATGTATAAAGTAAATCTACCTAACTCGCCATAAACTGCCATTGAACTCGTATTTATTCTGACGTTCAATATTCGCTTGCAAAATTTAAGATGAATTCTTTCTAGGTCTTTGGCCCTTGTGTTTGTGAAAATTTCGCACGAGTAATTCAGAATGGGAGAAACAAATGCATCAAAAAGTTGACATAGTGTATTTACCGGTAATTTGAATTTGAGACAGTTGTTTAGTAATGCATTTAAAGCTTTTAATGATTTGCCCGCTATATACTCAGTATTTTGAGAAAACCCTCCTGTTTAGTGGAAAACTGTACCCAAATAATTAAAATCGTCGACAGTTTCTATCAGATTACCATTATAGAACCATTTTTCGTTTGCAAGAAGTTTTCACCTTTTTCTAAAAACCATTGTTTTTGTTTTTTGTACGTTGACTTCGAGACCCCATTCAGCGCCTTTTGTACTAAAAGATGGGTTCGTGCTTTAAATCTTTTGTTGTATCTATAAATATACGAAAAATAGTCAAACAAGAAGTTTTGTTTGTCATTATTACAAATGGCTAATTGACCTACATAAACTGATAATGTGCAATAATTCATAAAAAATATATTAATAATCATTATGTCACAATTTATGAGGGGGCAAATAACATTCTGTTGTCTAGATGAAAGCGAAGATGTTAGATGTGTAATTCGTTTTCCGTGGTTCACAAATGAACCATCTGGAAAGTGAAAAAATCGACCCTGATCACTGAGCATGGTCTGCCTAAACTTGTCTTGGTCAATTGCTTTCGTTAAAGTTTACAAGTTCATTTCATTTTTCCAGAAGGCCATAAGAGCCACATGACATACAAATCCATAATGCAAAAACAATGCAAATATATTTTATATACAGTTAAGAACATCGTGAAATTGACACTCATTCCAATCAAAATCATTCTAAATCGCTCAATCAGCGATCCGTTCATTCAATCCAAAAACTCACTCAAACCATTCAAAACGCTCCAAAATACCCAAAAGTGATAAGATAAAAAACTTCATTCAAAATAAATATCGGTAGATAGAATCAACGATTTCACTGATATAATTGAATCATTCAACATCAATTCTTTATACGGCCGTCGCAAGACGTATTGTATGATCACTCATGACGTCCTGTTGGCGGGCTTACTCTTCTTTCTACAGAGCATAACTTTGTCATATTCTATCTGATTTATTTGAAGCTAGGCGGTTATGTACCTCATATGATTACAGAGTGCAGTGCACAAGAACCAAAACTCTTCCTAGCTTAAGTTTTCAGTTATTTCCCTTTGCTGATTCCATACTTTGACATCAAGAAGTTAACAACATCATCAAATTGACATTCATCTCGATCAAAACCATTCCAAGTAACTCTCTCAGCGCTCAATTCGTTTATTCAAAACACTCACTCAAATCATTCAAAAACGCTCTCAACTCATTGAAAACCAATTAATCAACAACTTCATTCAAAATATATAAAGCTAGATAAAATGGCGATTTCACTGACATAATTCAAATAGTACACGTCCGATAGATTCTTGGAGAAAAAGGAAGCTATTTATAGAACTTGCATGCATCTTTTATATAAGGGAGGTAATAAATATCGCTAATTTTGTAAACAAAATTTGCGATATTGGATTACCTCCCATTAAATTCACTCAAAACTCGCTCCATACACTCATTCAATTTCCTCTCAAAATCATTCAAAAATCATTCACATTGTCAATTTCACGATGTTGTTCACTGTACATTTATCTATATTGAATATTGCCCATACACTATCAATAATAATGACAACATCATTGATTTTCCATTGGCCATATTGTAGATTGATCAGTATAATCTTTAATATTTCTACCGAGAATGGTGAGAGCTGTAAGTCATATGCGAATTTCTCAATTTCTATGCAGCTAATCAAATTATCGAAAAGAAAAATAGTGATTTTAGTCATTTTTTTCTCTCTTTTTGTTTTTTTATACGCCGCCGGAGGCGGACGTATATTGGCGTCATCTTCTCCGTCTGTCCATCCGTCCATCCGTCCGTCCGTCCATCCATCCGTCCGTCCAACCGTCCGTCCGTACGTCCGTCCACTTTTCTTGTCAACGCAACTCCTCCTAAACTTCTGGCTGGATCTTCTTGAAACTTGGTTTATGTTATCACCTCAATTGGTTGATGTGCACGAAGGAAGGATTTTACGGTTCGTTGATTTTTGCCTGAGTTATGCTCCTTGATAACTTAGTCTCTGGGTTCACTTTTCTTGTCAACGCAACTCCTCCTAAACTTCTGGCTGGATCTTCTTGAAACTTGGTCAATGTAATCACCTCAATTGGTAGATGTGCATGAAGGAAGGATTTTACGGTTCGTTGATTTTTGCCTGAGTTATGCCCCTTGATAACTTAGTCTCTGGGTCCACTTTTCTTGTCAACGCAACTCCTCTTAAGTTTCTGGCTGGATCTTCTTGAAACTTGGTCAATGTTATCACCTCAATCGGTAGATGTGCATGAAGGAAGGATTTTACGTTTTGTTGATTTTTGCCTGAGTTATGCCCCTTAAAAACTTAGTCTCTAGGTCCATTTTTCTTGTCAACGCAACTCCTCCTAATTTTTTGGCTGGATCTCCTTGAAACTTGGTCAATGTTATCACCTCAATTGGTAGATGTGCATGAAGGAATGATTTTATGGTTCGTTGATTTTTGCCTTAGTTATGCCCCTTAAAAACTTAGTCTCTGGGGCTTATTGCCTCAGTTATGCCCCCTTAAAATTTAGTCTCTGGGGCTTATTGAAATTGCAGCCTTGTGAATGCAACTCTTTCTAAGTTTCTGGCTGGATCTAAATGAAACTTGGTGGATGTAATAACCGAAATTGGTAGATGAGCATGAAGTAAGGATTTTATGGTTCATTAATTTTACCCTAAATTATGCTCCCTTAAAACTTAGTAGCTAGGGCTTATTGAAATTGCAGCCTTTTGAACACAACTCCTCCTTATTTTTTTGTCTTTATTTAATTGAAACTTGGTCAATGTCATCACCATAATTTGTAGATGTACATGGATCAAGGATTTTATTGCTCATTTATTTCCCTGAATTATGCCCCCTGAAAACTTAGTGCCTGAGGCTTATTGAAATTGCAGCCTTGTGAAGGCAACTCCTCCAAACTTTTTGTCTTGGTTTAAATGAAACTTGGTCATTTTCAATTTGGTTCTGTCAAATTAAGGAGTGTCTACAATTATTTTCGTGAAACAGCAGCAAAGTGTTTTGTGACGATGGCACTCTTGTTTTTTTTAGTGGAATTAAAAAGTTATCTTGAAATACAATTATTCTCAAATACAATTTAACAATTTAAAGCTAAAAAGCTGAAATGTTAAAAATAAAAGCATAGTAAATGGGTGAGCTGGAGTTCGAACCAGCAAGGAAAGTAATCTCATGTATATATTAAAGATTTTATAGAAACACTGAACAATTTCGAAAATAAATAAAATGCTATTATTTATGAAGACCAAAAAAAGGATCGAGTCCAATGATATTGAACAGGCTATTACCAGTGACCTATTCACAAGCGCTATCCCACTACTGCTCGACACGGAAACTTTTGCCTGCTGTGTTTCCACCCTGGGCCGATACGTTCCTCCTTAGACAACCTGGACCGCCCGGGCTCCCCCGAATGGCCCATATTGATGCCGAGCTTAGTGCGGACGCCCGATCGACACAGATCAGCTGGCAGCAGGACTCCTGTCCTCAAACCGTCCCCAGATCCTGGCCTCCAAGTAACTGGATTACAGAAGTTCGCCACAACTCCCGGCCGATAACAGTATGGTAATATTGAGCATTTATATCTAATATAGATTTCATTTCAAATCTTTTTTTTTTTTTTTTTTTCAATTTAATTAATACGAATGATTATTTTCGTACGCGTTTCTGTAACTTTTGGGTGTGAATGGGATAAAAGGAAATAAAAAGAAAATTACAAAAATATTATTCTTTGAAATCAAAGGGAGCTAAATTTTCATACGTATACATTTCGTATATATTCGTTTACACGTCATTGTAACTTGCCGTCGGCATTGACAGTTGTTCTTTCGCTATGAATTGAATTTTATTATCCGTTTCGTCCGTATCGAAATAGGGGGTTGTAATTGACTAGGAAATATATTCATACTTCCATGGATAGAATTTGTCTATGTCTCAGCACATGTCTATTTTGATTGCCCGCACTCGAAAAACAATTAATATATTCCAAAATTATAAAAACCATCCCCGCTTTCAGAATGACAAAACCATGAAAACTGTTTGGTCATAAAAGGTCTACCCGCTTTGCGTACAAGTGCACGTGCAAAGCTGGGTTTAATTTGCAAACAGTCTGCACCGTTTAGTCGGCCAAAGGCAGTGTAGAACTTGCTTATCTTAATAACGAAGCCTAGTATGGACTTATTTCTATATTTTCCTTTCGTAATATCTTTAGTTTCGTACCTTAATAATTTAACTAAAGTTGTGCCCATCAAGTTTCGTGCATCCTGATTGACTGAAAAATTGGATTTATTCCTCAATGAAAACAATTTTGAGCACGCCGCTATTTTTTATGCTTTCGCGAAAAGTAGTCCCGCTACAAATCTGTTTTATTATGGACACATTCTTCCAATTTGGCTTCACGGTATTAAATTATAAGATATGAAGAGAATATTTTTATTTTCAACGAAGAATGAAACTAAAAACCTAACCACACTCATACGTGTATGAATCCGCTTCGCATATTAATACAGTCAGATTGGGTTTGAGTTTAATACCTCAGTGAAATTAAAAAATACTCTCTTTATCTCTTAAATAATGTCTATAGTTTATTGTCTCCGTGAAATCCTCAAAGACTGTCTTAACCTCTTAATCTTAGTCATCCCGCAACAGTAAGCTCTGATAAGACATACTTACATGTATTTGTTTGATTTTGGTTTAGCGCCATCTTTAAAAAAATCAGTCATGTCTCGGATTTTGGATCAGCTTAAAATGGCTTCCCGGCATTTCTTGCGCCAGTTCTACCATTGCATCCTTTTATAGCCTGCAACTGCTCTTCCACATAGGCTAATGATTATCCGCAAATTGTTCGGGGACAATGGGCCACCAACGGGGATCCAATCCGTTTTATCCCATAATGGAACAGCGAATGTCGGATGTGCTACCAACTATATGAACAGCCCTGCGTTCAGGATGATAACGTTGGAGAAGCGCTTTCGAAATAATACCTCGCTTTGCACGTATGTGCACGTGCAAAGCGGGGTATAATCTCAAAGCGTTCGCGAAACGCCTTTACATCCTGAACACAGGGCAGGTTTTTCATGATGTAAGTCCTCAAGGTTAACCTATAAATTTTCATTTTTGTTGGAACTCTTTTTAACGCTTTATTATCTTCAAAAAAATATTTGTTTTTCCCCAATCCAATCAATGATTATTTTCGTCAATTTCTACCATTACAGTTAAAAGATTTTTAGTGGTTGTCTCTTTCTATATTCCGTAGTTTTATTAATTAATTAATCATTAATCAGCATCTTGAATCACATTCATTTTCAAAGATAAGAAATTCCAACCCTAAAATTTGCGTTTCAACCCTCGGCAAACGTATTACCTACCAGCGTTTAGGGTAACTGAACGGTGCAAACTGCTTGTCGCGCATTTCCAAAACGTTTCGGAAGTCACAAATTTCAATACTATTAAGTGAGGTTTCCAAATGATTTCATTCGGAAACCTCGGTTAACAGAAGCCACTAACTTAAAGCTTAGTTTTGAGAAAAGGTTCAGATGAATGACTTGGTTCTTATCAAAAGATCGATGGTTCGATTCTCAAGAAGGCCTTCGATACCTGCACACCAATTTGGCTATACTAGTTACAGTTAGTTACATCGCGAAAATTGTCATTTTGACTGAATCAAAACCATTCTAAATCGTTCACTCAGCGCTCCATTCATTCATTCTTTCCAAACTCTCACTTGAACCATTCAAAAACGCCCAAACCTATTAAAAATATAGAATCAACAACGTCATTCAAAATTAATTTTGATAGAGAAAAATCGCGACATAATTCAAATTTATAGCGTCTCGTAGGTTCTTGAAGAAATACGAAGCTACGTATAGAACTTGTACTCAATTTTTGTTAAAGGCGGGGGGGGGGGGGGGGGGGGAATCAGTGTCGCTAATTTTGTTCATCCTGAACAAAATCTGCGATAAAGAAATACCCCCCCATTTCATTCACTCAAAACTCGCTCTACACACTCATTCAATTCCATTCTTAAATCATTCCAAAATCATTCACCTTGTCAATTTCACGATGTTTTTAATTGTAACTAGTTTACTCTCCTTAATCCAGAAGTGGACATTTGCTTCCAGCAGATTGTTAGTAAATGCTTTAATCAAACGTACTAATTGTATAATCATTGACCATCACCTTGATTGATTCGAATTCCCAGCAATAAATCGCCACACCTTGAAATTTTCGTTTTAGACTATCAGCGTGAATTTTATCTGTTTTGATGATTAGGAAGAATCAATAGAAACAATTAATGAATCACGCGATTAAACTATAAAATGGCTTTCACTTATTTATTATTAAGACCTTCGGGCGCTTTCCTAGACAATTGTACATGTCATGTTAAATCACGTGATCAAATCAGGTACTAACCACTGTTTTCCTTAACTACAAAAGTAACTCCTGTTTCTAAGAAACAGGATACTTAAAAACGGACTGACGCATCTCTGTAGAATATGAAGTTTATTTTGGATACTAGTCTTCGATTGTGATACTTTTTGAAAAGGAGAAACTATTCTGCTAATGATCAGATTTCGACTTTTATTTCGTTTGTCAAGCCTTATTTATCAGAAGAAAGACAATACAAGTACTAAATTAGTGTTTAAGATATCTTATTATATAAAAATGTCTACTTTCTATTTTATAAAAATAAAAAAACAAATAACTCGTACTTCAAAAATAAAGTGATCGTGATTTTTGATTGATTGTTCCGATCTTTTGGCCAAAAGTGAAAAAAGGCAGAACTTGTATAACATTAATTTTATAATAAACGACATAACAATTGGTACGATAATGTTTAAGGACGGCACATCGCCGAAGAAGTTCATGCGTGTTGCCGGTATACTAGGTGATAGGGGTTACAGCTTGGGACACCAAGTTGGCGAGGGTACATACTCCAAGGTGCGAACACTGGAACGCAAGAAAGACGGTCAAACGTGTGCTGTGAAAATTATAGAACTGGCTAAAGTTAGACAAGATTACGTTAGTAAATTCATGCCGAGGGAACTCGAGATTGTTTTGACATTGAAACATAAGAACGTCATTCAAACATTTGAAGTTTTGAAAACAAGAGAGTATGTGTTTCAAATAATGCAATACGCGGAAAGGGGAGACGTTTTGCAGATGGTACACTCTAAAGGACGAATATCGGAAACAAAATCAAGAAAAATATTTCATGACGTTTGCAAGGGTATGAAGTATATGCATAGTATAAACGTGGCACATAGGGATTTGAAATGTGAAAATATTCTCATTTTCAAAGACAACACCGCCGCCATCAGTGATTTCGGATTTGCGCGCGCATTCGATTTGGAAGCCTATGACATTACGTGTCGCACGTTCTGTGGAAGCCACGCCTACGCGTCCCCGGAATTACTTCGTGGAATTCCGTACGATCCGAAGATGAGCGATGTATGGAGCATGGGTGTTATCCTGTTTACGATGCTGTCCGGATTTATGCCTTTTGATGATTCAAATATTACGCGGATGGTTCAAAAGCAGATGCTTAAAGACGTTACATTTCCACAGCGGGTTGATCGGCATATATCAGATAATTGTAAACAATTTATAATGGGTATATTAGAGCCGTCCATACACAAGAGAATAACTATAGACAAAATGTTAGAAAGTAATTGGTTGAAAGGAAAATAATGTCTTTGGTTTTGTGTGATGTATACTATTTTTAATTTGTGAGAAACAAAATTTTTCATCATTTTGAAAGACTTCTCGAGGCATACCAGTAAAATTGTCCCCAAGATACATATTTGTGATCCGTCACGCGAAAAAAGACCATCTGGATAGTGCGTAAAAAGTCGACCCTAGTCAGACCGCGCGGATTGTACGGACTGACTAGGGTCGAAACTTGTCGCAATATCCCTGTTTTCTGTATCTGAAATGATCACTCGATCGTCTGGTGAAAGTCTTTTTGAAATCCGTCCTCTGGTTGATCTATGCTGGACCCAATCTCTTTTTCAGGTATTCATTTTACAGAGTTCCCAGAAGGTCCATTCTCGCGTGACGAGTCACCTCTGTAAAGAAAAATAACAGCAGTATACTGGTTCATCTTTAAGGGTAAAATGAATAGCCTGAAATGAGAAATGAAAATCAAAGTGAAATTTATCTATCAAATTCCACCTTTATATATACGTAGCTATAAAAAGCCGATTTTCAAAATGCCAACTAATTGGACAAGTTTAAAATGCTATTTTGATTACTATGGCTTTCTGTTTGTCTTTTATTGTATAGTAATAGCTATTTTTCATTTAGTCTTTTAAAAAATTTAGAATGAAAGCTTATAATTATACAAAGCAAAATTATATCTAACAACGAATTAAACTTAAATAAAATAACACCATATTCATATTGTCTGTTCACCCAATGAAACATAGTCAGTCTGACCAGGAATATTGTTGCTTTGCAGACGGCGACATGGTAAATCAGGCTGCAAAGAAGGGTAAAAAAATTGACCCGGCAATAAAAAGAATATTTCAGACTTTGTACTTAGAAAAAAAGAGAAATTTAACATGCTTCATGGTCTGTTTTTAATGCATTACAGTGACTATAGGCCAAATTATAGGCAAGTGCTTGCCAGGCTAGCTACGGACATTACACAAACGCAAGATTTTGCGCGATTGAAGCGAGTCCGGGCTAGTGCTTCTGTCAGTTCTGGTTTTAGTCACATACTTGTTTTGAGCTAATAAATGTTCACTTTGTGTGCTTTTTATTACTCAGTCACACTCATTCATTGAAAAAACAAAATTGTTTGCATAATCTTGATAGAAACGAGTATATTTTCTCAATCATTTCATCAAAGGAACGATACATGTAACTGCAAGACAATTATGGGTGTTTAGCTCAGACGTTGGTCACTCATGACTGGCATGACTTAATGCACGTAAACTTCTATGATCGATACAAAAAATATCATCAATACATTTTCTTTTATTTCTGCGATTTTTAACATTGACCCCTTTGTCCTTTGAACACCAAAAAACTTGGCTGGTGTTCTGCACGTGGAATGACCATTCGACCTTCCTGAATAAGTACTTTTGAAATGCGGTCTCCACTTGATCTTCTGGAACCAACCCCTTTTTTACGACCGCCAAAAGACGGGACGTATTATTTGATCACCCGTGCCTTTCGGGGTCTAGCGTTCGGGCGTCCGGAGCCCACTTCTTTGTCCGGAGCATAAATCTGTCACCTTATGACCCTTTGACTTAGCAGTTATGTTCTTCTCAAAATTTGGGAGTGCAGTACACTAGAACCGTTTTTCCCACTTACATATTCTTTAGTTATTATCTTTAATGTTTTATACTTTGTCAACCAGCAGAGCCTCTACAATTATCAATTCCCACAATCTCGTTAGATATTTTTTCATACAAAACACTAAGTACGTATTACATTTATATGATCCGTCGCGCGAAAAGGGACCATTTGGGAACTCGGAGAAAATATTTTAAAACGAGATTTGGTCCAGCATAGCTAAACTAGATTGATTGATTGAATGGAGTTTTAGGTCGCTTTCAATTTTTTTCAGTTATATCGCGGCAGCTGGAGCACCTAACAATGGATTCCTGGAATTTCTCTCACATCCTTTCCTAGCCTCTCACCAGTGCAACAGTCACATCCTTTCCTAGCCTCTCACCAGTACAACAGTCACATCCTTTCCTAGCCTCTCACCAGTACAACAGTCACATCCTTTCCTAGTGCTCTCAACAGTACAACAGTCACATCCTTTCCTAGCCTCTCACCAGTACAACAGTCACATCCTTTCCTAGCCTCTCACCAGTACAACAGTCACATCCTTTCCTAGCCTCTCACCAGTACAACAGTCACATCCCTTCCTAGCCTCTCACCAGTACAACAGTCACATCCTTTCCTAGCCTCCAGCTGCTATCTCACATAGGTCTACGTTATCAACCCATTGGCGGGACACAAATAGTTGGAATGAATGAGTGCCGCCTTCGGGATCGAACCCGTAGCTAAACTAGACTTGGCATTTCAAAAATTCTTTCAAGGAAAGGTAGATTGATCATTCTAGATTCAGAAAATTAGCAAAGTGCGAAAAGAGTCGACACTAGTCAGTCTGCGCACGCTGCGCAGTCTAACTAGGATCGACACTTTACGCACAACCCAGATGGTCCCTTTCGCGTGACGGGTCACAATTATGTATAACGTCCATCGTGCGGAGGACACTTCATTAGTTTTTACAATTCGTCATGAAAGATAAACTGAAAAAAAAAAAGACAATTTGACTAAATAGTATTGTACTAATAAAGACTTACGCTTAACGGTTAACGCTTATATGAAGAAGTTTCTTTTTTTTAACAATGTCTGTTTTATCTGGTCAATTTGGACAGCAATAAGTAGCCTGGGGCAGGTTGTTGTGACGTGTCAACGATAACATATGGCAAATTATGTCCCTTTGTATATACGTCAAAGCAAGTATTAATATTTCATATTAATAATTTTGCTTTTATTTATTCTCCCATTTCCATGGTTTATTCTTGAGTATTGTCCTCTATGCAAGAAAAGAAAATATGAATGAATTAAATTAAACAAGAAAGAAATTCAAAAAGAACGAATAAACATGATTCAAATATCACATTTAGCATACCAGTCATCGGCCGGGAGTTGTGGCGAACTTCTGTAATCCAGTTACTTGGAGGCCAGGATCTGGGGACGATTTGAGGGCAGGAGCCCTGCTGCCAGCTGATCTGTGTCGATCGGGCGTCCGCACTAAGCTCGGCATCAATATGGGCCACTCGGGGGAGCCCGGGCGGTCCAGGTTGTCTAAGGAGAAACGTACCGGCCCAGGGTGGAAACACAGCAGGCAAAAGTTTCCGTGTCGAGCAGTAGTGGGATAGCGCTTGTGAATAGGTCACTGGTAGTAGCCTGTCTAATATAGTTGGACTCGATCCTTTCGTTTTCCCTACTCTATTTTTGCTTTTTATTCATAATTTTGATTATTTTCTATTGCGAAATGGTGCTTTGACATGAAATCAATTACTTGTTGGTTCGATCCCAAACCGCCGCCTCTCTCTCCTTCCCCCCCCCCCCCCCCCCCCCCCATTTTCGTTTCTATTTTATTAACTTATTTATTTGTGACCCGTCACGCGCAAAGGGATCATCTTGATGGTGCGAAAAGTGCCGACCCTAGTCAGACTGCGCAGATTGCGCAGACTGACTAGGGTCAAAACTATTCGCATTTTGCTAATTTTCTGAATTTAGAATGATCAAACTGCCTATCTGCGAAAGAATTTTTAAGTGCGACATCTGGTTTGACCGTACTAGAACCAATCTCTTTTTCAAATATTTTTATACAGAATTCCCAGATGGTCCCTATTCGAGTGACGGGTTACATTTATTGTTGTTGTTGTTGTCGCTGTTGTTGTTATTTCTGTTGTTTTATTTTAGTAGATATTCGTACACAAAACAAATCATACCTTTCGATTGCCTTTTTTTTTTTTTTTTTTTTTTTTGATCTACTGTTCACACATCTTCAAACAAGTAATAGTTAAACGCTAATAATTGAAAATTAAACGATTTAAACAGCCGAAAGGAGGGAGCGTAGCGACCGACTGAGGCTGTTTAAATCGTTTAATTTTCAATCATTAGCGTTTAACTGACTTAGTCTTTTTCCCGCCTTTTATATTATTGGCATCACATTGCACGATTTAAACGGAATAAGACGGATACATTTATTAAAAGTAAACGCCCCACTCTTTCCAAATATGGAGTTGTTGAAATATGCACGCAAATATTGAGTATTTATAAAGAGCAATTACAGAAGATATTATCCATGATTAATGCCCTGGCAGGGCGGAGCCTAAGTAATGGGTCGTTGCACTTAACGTTAAGGGAAATCAGCCTTTATCTTAAAAATAACCTTCTTCCAAAGAGAGTCGACATAAATAATTCGAGACCCTAAATCGTGGATTGGTAACCAAATCTTCGTAACTTCAGCTTAATCAATTTGAAGTTACGAGGCATTGGTAACCAAACGATGAAATTTGTTCACTCTCTCAAAGCACGTGAATCCTTTGGGTTTTAGGATACAGTTATTTGCACGCGTTAACGATGATTACCGACTAAGATTTGAAAGAACCCAAACTTTTGAAAAGTAAACTCGCCAAATTACGTCACAGTTAAGCCCCGCCCTGTTAATTCATTAATTACGCAGAATAAATATAGATGAACGAAAATCTAATACTTTTTACTCAGTTTAGCATGTTTCTCTGAAAGAATAAAATACTTAACGGAATCGTATTATCGTATGTAATAAAAGGTCCCTTTATTGAATAAATGTGCCAATAATTGTTTACGAACTTATGTATGAAGGGCAATCTAAAGACATAAACAACTAAGCAGATTATACTATTCTGTTGTGAAAAAAGATGTTATACAGTCCACCAAACCTTGGATATATGCACATGCAATGACCCCAATTTGCTGACGTTTTCTTGTGTCATCAACTAAGTTAATTGTCTTTGTTAATTTTGGTGGACTATAAAACGCCTCATCTATAGCTGATCATGAAATGAGATTTTGCCAAATTTAGAAAGGGACCAAAAGTAATAAAACTAGAAGTTTTTTGGTATTAACGCTAAGAAATAAGTTAAGGATATATTGCACTGTTCAATTAGATCCCATTAGTTAGGGTTACTTTTCTTGAATAAATGTACAGGCAAGTAGAAAGGTCGTCGTTCCATAAGAGATTCGACATGGTAATCCATGCCATGCCAGATAAAAATCTACATAGGATATTCGTTATACAACATGTGCACGAGTTATACGATTTTCACGTGTACTAATCACGTGGTCATTGCATATTTATGAAGGGGTAGTTCTAGTATGTACGCATGCGTGTAATCACAAATAAACCTCGACGTTTAAATGAAATAATGATCAAAATAAACCTGGGCTGGAAAGTTTATGTAATAGTTAAACGCTAATAATTGAAAATTAAACGATTTAAACAGCCAAAAGGAGGGAGCGTAGCGACCGACTGAGGCTGTTTAAATCGTTTAATTTTCAATTATTAGCGTTTAACTGACTTAGTCTTTTTCCCGCGCTTAATATAATTGAAGGCATTTTGCACGATTTACACGGAATAAGCCGGTTATATTTATTACAACTGAACGCCTCCTTCTTTCCAAATACGGTGTTGTTGAAATATGCACGTGAAAACCGAGGCTTTTTAAAAAGCCATTAAGGGTAATAAAAAAAATGCAGTACTATTTGTTTTTATTCACCTGACAAAGGCCTCCGCTCAATATATGAACGAAAATATGATATGTGTTCACCCAGTATTACAAGTACTTTCCCAAAAATAAAAGAATTACGGTATCAGATGTAATAAATAGATTGTATGTCGATAAAATATGCCAGTAATTGTTAATTATGAAATTTGTATACAAGGACAAATACACATAACCTTATAAACCAAGAACTCAAATTTGGTCATTGCCAGAGATGCTCCTACTAACGTTAGGAAACTAATCTGTTTAGCCATAGACAAAGACATTTTATAAATGAAAACGATTCAAAGTTTCTTGATACAAACAGAAACAAATAATTGCATAAATGTTTAGTTAGCGAACTAACTAAGGGTAGGTGCATCAGTCATTGCGATATAACTGTAATAGTGTTGATATCAGGGTTAAACCACATGCAAACAGATGGACAGCCCATGTCACGAACAACCAGGTCCAAATCAGAGTAGAATATGGGGAATGCAACATGAGCACGTGTATCATGATTTTCTCCTTTACTTTTCATGTGCTCGTTGCATATTCATGAGGGGGTAGAGTTTAGTGAGTGCGCATGTGTGGAATAACAAATAAACCTTGACGTTTAAATGAAATAATGATCAAAATAAACCTCAGCTGGTTAGTTTATGGAAAATAAACACTCAAAATTTTTGAAAATCAAGCATTCTGATTGGATGATAAAGTAGGACAAAGACTAAGGAAAATAAACCTTCAAAAAATTTGAAAATCCAGCCTTCTGATTGGATGATAATGTAGGACAAAGACTAATGATTATAACACGATGGCGTAAAAAATTATCTATTGAATATGAAGAAATTAAATGGGCTAGATTGGATATTCTCATGAAAAGTAATGTCTCATGTGTTCTACTATGTACACAGGTAGCTCTGTCCCATTTATTATACTCAAGGTCATATTTAACTGGAACTTTGATCCTTTTGATGTCATATAACCCACGTGCGAAATGACGCGCTTCGTCTTCTTTGAAATTCTCCCAATTGTTCTTGAATTTTACACCAGAAAAAATGTAATAAAGCTATTTTACACACATTAAAGGGCAATAAAACTAATTTCAGAATTCGATCGTAATATAATGGTGTATAATTTCTTTTTCGCCTTTATATGCCCATAAATGAAGTCTGGTGAGGGGAAGGGGGGTCATGTGCAATGCAAAGACTTTTTTCATGGACACATCGACACAAAAATGAAATTATTTTATAAATAACAATCAAACATTGCTAACTACTCGAACCTTATTTGAGACAATATATGTTCTACAATAAAGAGGGACACTAACATAGTCTAATTATTTCATTCGCACATATTCTATTGGCAAAATTACGGGTAAACTTGAATTTGTAGAAATTGTAGCGGTAGACAACCGTTATTCCAATAGGAAGTGGACAGAAGTTGATCTGACATTTCAAGGGCATAACTCCCATAAAGAAATTTACGCAAGTGCGTAAAAGAAATAACCCTCTTTTGATAAATATCCATGGTTGATCATCGGAATGATAAAATCATCGAAACTACAGCTTATTCAAGCTGTAGTTACGATGTTTTGATTATTCACCAACGCTCAAATCATAAAAAGGTCGCGGACGTAGGGCAATCATCTTTTGTCACAGTTCATCTCGCCTTTTTCCTATACATTCTTTGGTTGTCGCCTTCGGAGTGCGTATAAGTCCTAGGTACGCCTATGCATTTCATGAAAATGTCCCTTTTATCAGCTCTTCTTGTATTCTCGTTAACGTAATAAAGACCATCAATATTATCGGATTTCCTTGGGACTTTCACTTTGTGAAAATGGGACTGATCCCGGCTCATTCGGAACATCGCTCGGACTTTTCCGGTCTATTCCGTAGAATCGGCGAGAGTTCCCGATTGATCCCGGCTCAGAAAACATCGGACAAAAGGCTTTCGGTGTAAAGGCTTATGTTTCCTTTGACATAAGATTCCTGAAAGTTATACATGAAGATAAATCGAATGCGCCTAAATTTTGACATCCCCCAAAATGTTTTTCTTGTGAAGCTTGTCAGTTCCATATGTCTTTCTCAAACAAGGATAATGTAAATCCCCCCCTCTTTTTATGAAAATCAAGTATATGTTGGGCAGCCACGGTTCAAGTTCAGTGTTCGATTGTTGAAACTGGTTTTGGCCGTTTTGACTCTGGGCCGTTTTAACATTGCGCCGCTTTGACTGTAAACCACCACCACTTCCTTACATTTTCCCTGATCTGCGCCTATGCAAAAACTTTTAATGCTTCATTTGGCAATTTCACCAAAAGCCTTTTATGTGATCATAGCCTGAGATGAACATTCACTGAATGGTAAATATATATTACTCAAAGTTTGCTAAGCACCAAAACTTTTTTATACTAAAATTTCAGGGAAAAACAAGAAATTTGATTATAAGAATGTTATCAGTTCATCAAATTTTATGAAAAAAATAAATCTTTATAATGATAAGAAGACTTTAAATGTAGACCAAACAGGGAGACCCTAGAAATTGATCTGTTTTCTTGAAAATTGAAAAAATCGATTTTGACCAAAAATGGTGTTCTTTCAATTGCATTTCGTTTAATAACGAGTATGGGAGCCGGCACTGTCAATAACAGCCTGACAGCGTCTCTGCATACTCCTGATTAAGTTTAATCTTTGGATTACTCTTTGGGGAATAACAGACATTTCCTCTCTAAGGAACTGGCCGAGCTCCTGGAGTGTCCTTGGCTGGACCTGGGGAGCCGAAACTCGGACCTGTAGCTCATTCCACATATGCTCAATCGGATTTAAGTCCGGTGAGTGAGCCGACCAGTCCAGACGTGGAATGCCCTGCTTTTGGCGATACTCTTGGACTGTTCGGGCCGTGTGTGGACGGGCATTATCATCAATTAAAATGAATCCATCCCCAATAGCACCTACGGAAAATCTTACATGGGTATTGAGGATTTCATCAATGTACCTACGGGCTGTCAGAGTACCTCTTTCTAAAATAACAAGATAAGTCCGCCCATCAAAGCTGATACCACTGAAACCATGATGGACCCAGGGCTTTCCCTGGGTCAAAAGTTCTTTTAGCCAACCTTTTAGCCAATTTCAAAATATTTTAGCTAAATTGACTACACTGTAAAACTCCAGTGCAATAGTTCTTGTAATATTCTTCCATTAAACTTTACTTAATGAATAAAATTTGAATGGTTTTTTTTTTTCAATGGTCATCAACTGTTACAAAATGTTTAAAAAAAAAATAAGGAGCTTCCGGCAGTTTAAAAAGAAATTGTCAAAATGTACTGTTTTCACTATATCTAACTTGGCAAAAACACACACACACACACACAAAAAAAACAGACAGGAGTGTTATCATACATATTTAGACAGCAATAAATAAAGCCAATTATCTTGCAATTTCAAATTTTCTCCGTGGTTATTTCAAAACCATGATTTGTTAGAATAATATCAGTATGAAATTCTTTTTTAGAATATGCATCAAATCAGTATATTGCAGCCTTTAGAGAGCACCAATTAAAAGAATGCACATGGTGTAATGGCTACCATCTATCTTTTACCTGTCTACAGGTCAATCAAATGTGTGAAGGATAATCTCAAATATCAATTTGTTAATTGTTCAACCTATGATCTTAACATTTTTATTACTCTTTTTCTCAATTATTGACTTTACAAAATGATACCCTATCTTAGCATACATTTTAGCCAATTGATTTTTTTGTAGCCAATTTTTCAGAATTTTAGCCAATGGCTAAATTGGCTAAGGGCATGGTAAGCCCTGAAGGACCCACCCGTCCATAACGATCGTGCTCAACAATGTTTGCTGCATGAAGCATTTCTACCGGCCTTCTCCACACCCTAGCCCGCCTATCAGGCAATACCTGGACCGTCATCCGTGAATAGTACCGTGCGGGGGCGCCAGCGTCTTATGCGCCAGCCAACGTGGTCAAATGCCCATGGTAACCGACGCCGACAATGCACTCGGGACAGCGGAATACGTAAAAAATAGTCTTCTTGACCTCAGGTCATGCTCATGCAGCCATGTTCGTATGATTTGGGTCGAACCTCGCACCATTTCCCAAGGCCGCGTTTTGAAGGTCGGGAGCCGGTTGCTGCGTTTGCCTGTAGCAAACCTGTTCCTTCGGGCTTGGATTACCAAAAACGGTCTTCTGCGATGGCGGTAGTCCACTCCTACCTCTACCATGTTTCCTTACAGGTGTGCCATACTGTTGGTATCGTGCCCAAGCTCTGGTTTGAACAGTATGGTGTACCCCCAGTACCATGCCAACACTGATGATCACGGTGGGCCCCCTTGCTCCACCATACCTACAGCACGCCACAATTGTTCGACACTAAGTGGCGTCTGACATTTGGATTAGCCATGAGTAACGACTTAAAAGTCAATAAAGTGCTGAAAAACAGATACTAAGCATCTACACGAAACATGTACACTATGATGTAGAAAATGAGAAAGTCGGACAGGTAGGCTAATAAACCGGGGTTCCTCATCATTTTTGCACGAGTCTCGTGAGTCAAATTTTGTAATGTATACATTAGGTTTCTTGTCAATACATTATTGTACATTTTTTTACACGAACACGAATGTTTTTTTTTTTCTAATTAAAAAAAAATCGGCTCCTGTAGGACAGCCAAAATCATTTGGTGCTAAGCAAACTTTGAGTAGTAGGCTACATAATAGGCCTACACAAGACTGCCATGCGTTCAGGATGGAAACGTTAGGGAAACGTTTTCGAAATCATACCACGCTTAGCACTTATTTGCTCGTGCAATGTAGGGAATCATCTCAAAACGTTTGCAAAACGTTTATAATTATACATCCTGAACGCAGGGCTGATCTGAAATACTAAGATAGAAATATTGTAGTCGAATAATCTTATAAAATGCCCAAAACATATGAATTTTTTCCGTAAAAAATATTAAGCTATGAAGGAATTTATTTATCTTATGATAAAAAACTTTTTTCCCATTCTTTCTTTTAAATTTCTTGTCCTCAGTGTAACGCAGAAGAAAATAAGACAAGGGCGAATCGTATATAGGCCGAGTTTACACGAGTAACTCCCCTTTAAAGCTCTTTATCCAGAAACGAATAACTTCCGGTGTTAAAGTGTTGTGGAAAACTCGCAAAGTATTTTCTTATTTTACTATTATTATATTCATCAAACACTATATCATCTCTTCCTATGGCAAGCTCATATCGCTTTTCAAATACTTTAATAATTAAAATCATCAAGATTACGCCCCTAAAGCTAAATATTTTGCTCAAACTGAAAACAAATAAGGGGAGATAACAACTTTCGCTTCTGTGTCCACTAAAAACAATTACGGCGTCGCCAATCTTCGAGTTTTAGGTCGGAATCACAAAATATTTAAGGGCCCAGGACAAAATAAATTGGCAATGGTCGACTTTGCCCTTGTTAGTCAATTCCCCGCGATTGGAATTTGGGGGGGGGGGGGTCTCAAAGAGTTGTGTCCTTGCAGTCATCATCGATCATTGTCTAAGGTAATAAACAAAGCTCAGGGTTCGACACTAAGGGGAGTCCAGGAGTCAGAGACTCCTTGTTTACCAGTTGGACTCCTTTGATTTGCAAGTAAGGAGTCCGCTGGACTCCAAGGGTTGAAAGGAAATATTTTGAAAAACAAATGCAAAAAACTTGTTGAAGAAAACGTTTGAATGCATCCTGTATTGTTTTGAGAAAAAAATTCTTCTTTGGTAGAATATTGTGGAAAAGAAGAAATTGCTTATAACAAGCAAATTCTTCTTTTCCGCAATGTTCTCCCATTATGAAAATTTGACTCCTTACTTTGAGCTTGGACTCCTTAATTTCATGTGTTAGGAGTCCTATTGACTCCTAAATCTCAGGAGTTAGTGTCGACCCCTGAAGCTTCAGCCAACAATTAAAAGTTGGTGTGATTGCTAGCAGAGAAAAGAAGATTAAATGAATTAAACATTTTGGTTTGATAAGCAATATGTTCATTTGTCGTACAAAGGTGTGTTTTGTGCAAGATATATCCTGATTGAAAATATCGAGATGTCTTGAAAATCTTATGTAAAAACAAAAGTACCTCTGGCAGTCAGACCAATTCTTGAAAATGGTTCTTGTGTCTTGTCTCCTTACCTTAAAAAGCATATCAAAAAGATTGAAGATATCCAAAGACATGCAACAAAGCTTGTTTCATCAATGTCCGATCTGAGCTTGAAGAAACTAGGGCCAACAACTCTTGAATACTGAAGGGACAGAGCTGACATGGTCCAGATCTATAAATCACTGCACAACATTGATAATTTGAACTGAGAGAGCATGTTCACTCTTGCCCAGGACAATCTTGGTGGTCATTTGAAATTTAAACCTAAGAAGTGCCTTCATAATATCAGTTTGAATACATGTTTGTCAACGATCATTGACATACTGAAAGAGCCTAAGTGAAAAGATCATCTCTGCCGACAGTATGGATATATTCGAATCTTTCATGTATCATTCATGTATGTTGGTGTGGGTTTTTTGCTGGCTCATTCAGAACATATGATGAATAAACTAAAAATACCCAAAATGGGCTCAAATTATAACAGCGCTTGAATATCCTTGCGCTAGTTAGTGTGGGAATCAGTACCATTTGCTTGGGAAATCCCAACCTGGATGTTAGAAAACCGGAACTCCTCGTCCAATCAAAATCATGCAATCTTGATTGCGATTGGACCAGGCAGTTCCGGTTATTAACATAGAAACCAGTTATGGACATTACCGAGTGGGACTAGGACTTGTACTTCCTTTCTGGGCAACCTAAACTTCGGCGAGAGTTTATCCAAGATGCCGATTGTCTTACAGTTTTAATTATGAACACATTTTAATAAATTGAATCATGCGCAAAATCGATTTACGATTTAGGTTGCTAGCAAAAAGGATTAATATAAGGAGCAAATTATAAGGAAAACATTGTAAGAAAAGAAGAAATTGCTTGTACAATAGAGTGTCACCCATCATTGGGTCTCTTGTTTGAAAAATCTACCACATCCAGCTATTTCCTGGATACTCCTCTCTTCTTCAAACCTTTCTCAAATTGGTCAAGTATTTATAGAATTATTGAAAAATATCAAAAAATTTGCATCATATGATCCACCCAGCATCAGATCTGTCTTTCCAAATGCTTAAGATCAATACGGTGTTATTTCTTTAACAGATGCTGTAAAAAGGGGGAGAGATGGATATGGATATTAAACACCGAATGATGGACCCTAGTAGCAGTAAAAGCCATAGCATATTGCCCGGTGGGGGTGGACTTCAGACGAGTCTACAGAATAGCATTCCGACCACAATTCCGGGACAGCAATTATCAACCATCCATGGAAATAAAACCTATGATATGGAAAGCATGGATCTTATGTCCCAAATACAAGAAATGGTAATTAGAATATGTTTAATCCTTTATGCTACTGTATAAATTAATTTTGTGTTAAACAACCTGCAAATTTTGGGTCATTTCAACTAGACTGGCTCAATTGACTATTGGAAAAACAAGAGGGTTTCTACCTGTCCAGGATTAAAATAAAATGGGCATTCCTGTTATTTACATGGAAAAATGTACTTGTTCCTATGTAGATAACCCCATGTCCGACAAATCAGGTATGAGATAAACATCACCACTCTGTGTTGATTCATTTATAATAATGAGATTCTCTTAATGACCCTTTTTGAGATAATTCTCTGAGAATTTCATTTGCAAGTGGCAAATGAACCGGGGCTTACCCTTAAGAACAAAGGCCAGGTATCTTTATTTATAATATGTACCACCTGTTGATCAAACAAGTTATGGTCTAAGTCTTCGTTTGACTAGGTCTTGACTACTTTTATTTTCCTTATTTATTACAGTTGAATCAATTACTGAACAGAGGATTCAACTCTATGATGGTGACGGTGGGGCCATTAGGGGATATAGGAGTTCATGGCTCCCTAAAGGGACTAAACTTTCTGAAGGACAATCCTGATATTGGAGAACGGTTCTCTAAAATCTGCACAGGTAGGTTGACTCTTTTCTATTCTCTTCCATTTAAATAGTAGTGATGGGCAGATTAATCTATTATAATCAATAATCAGTTGGTTTGGGCTTTTGATTGTAATAATCGATTAAGAAATTTCATAATCAATTAATCAGTTCCTAACACATAAATGAAAGCCATTATATGTTGTTTTTGAAACCAACATTAGCTCAGCATGAAACAGTTATGTCAATAGGCAGTTAGAATTGTTTCATGCTGATCCATGAAGTTAGTAGAAAAATCTGCAGAAAGAGTCTTAAGGTCATTAGATTTAGCTAAACTTTCACATTCTACCGGTATTCTTCAAATTATCATAGTGGGAGTGCTGTATTATTGATTTCTAAGCAAAAGATTGTACAATCAATCATTAGTTGATATACTCTTCCAACTAAAAAACAATTGTCAATTGTGACTTTAAACCGATTGCCCAACACTATTAAATAGCTTGCCTGAAAACAATATGCTCAAGTGAAACTTTTAGCATCATCATGAGTCTGTTGTCCTTAGTGTGTTGTCAGTGGTCAATAATCTTATACATGTACCAGCAAATTCCTTGGGTGACCTTTTTTAAAAAAAAATGAGATTCTGATTGGCCAGTATAAATGGACATAAAGGGAGGAGCCCTTTTCCACCTTGAAATCTTAAAATGACATCACCTTACCCACTAGCCCAATTTCAATGAAACTTTGCTAGAATATTCCTGGATGACCATCATTAAGGTTTCTGCCTGAATTCTGATTGGTCCTTCGGAGCAATAAAATTCAGGTAAGCAGTTCAGGGCCATTTGGGGCTCAACTTCAGAAAAGAATAGAAAAGAAAAGTCTGCTTGAAATGGTCTTCAATTCTTTTTTGAAGAAGACCCCCAGAGCGTCTGTTGGACTCCATAGCATAGTTTTAAGGCTACTTATTTTTGCATCTCAGATGCCAAATGCTGCATCCCTTAAAACTCTGCCTGTTGATTTTTCATAAAGTGAAATTATTTTGTTTTCTGGTGAATACTAACAAAAGCATTCTAACTGACCAAGCTAGGACACTAAAGGTTTAACTGTTTCCCTAACTGAAATCAGAAACATAATAAAACTTCTTATTCTCTTATATTATTTAACTTGATCAAATGTTATCAGCTATTTTTTAGGCTATACTCGTTTGAAATGTTTGTTAATCACAATGAATAGAAGATGATATTGACAGTGAATCTTTATCTTTTAAAGTCCATTGTTTATTCTAGGAGGGGGATTGCACATTTTAGCACACACTTTTGAAAATTCCTCCTTTAATTTTGAAGACGACAGGGGATTTTTTTTACATAGAGAAAGAGGAAAAATTTCTAACTTTGTTGGAATGTAAGTGATTTAAAAAAAAATCCCCCCCTTACTTTTTGATTCCTAGAATCCTAGACACTGGTTAAAGTCAAGCATGATCTTTTGACCCCAAAGTAAGGAGTGACATTATACCACATTTTGTGTAATTATGTAGCAGATATACTGAAAGGTAGAATTATCTATCCTTGGATGAGCTATCCTTTATAAGATTTTAATTACCTTCTTTTTATCTCTATTTATTTGTAAGGATATTGAATAAATGGTGATGAAATACCAAATTTATGAAAAGAGTCCTCTATTAACAGATAAAAACAAGGATGTGGCGATATATAATCTGTTTTAGATGACAAGTTTGATAAATTTGATATTCTATGAACACACTTTTGATATTCAAATCCGTTTATAATATGACCTAAATGTGTGCAGTAAATAAACAAAATGGTATATGCCTTAAGCTCATTTGTATAGGCTTTATACTTCTGTAATAAAACCTTTGCAATATAAAAAATTATCAGCATTGTTTATTCAGTCCCGCATGTAGGTTTTATCAAAAAATGTCTTTAAAGCTTCAATTTTAACTTGGTAGTGGATAAATATGAAAAAATAAGAGGATAAGATGTTTTGTGTTTCTGATTTCAGATGATGTGTGGAGCCTTATTGGGGCGCAGAAACGATTCCTTGAGCTTGGTCGGTCTGGTCAGAATAAGAGCACCAACTTCAATGATAAGTCGGATTTTCCGCTAGATTTTTCTCACGAACGAGGAAGTTTTTTCCAGAACTCTGAAAATCGGAACTCTCAGGACAATGGTTTCGGTTCGAGTCTTTTAAACCAGTCGGGTCATCAGAATAAAGGCTACCAGCCAAACTTTCTGTCGGGTAATTTCAATCAATACCTTGGTGAACAGCGTCACAGCTACCCAAATGTGCCATTCTTTCAAGGGGGATTTTCTCAGGGTGGGGCCTCTTCGGAAAGTTTCCCTCAGTCGTCGTTCATGTCGACAATTGATGCGTCAAGCCTGTCGAATAACACCATAGATCAGGGGCCGAGTACCTCAAATAACGATGCAACACCCCCACCACCTCAACAACTGTCTACGGATAAAACATCGCTGACGCAGAGTGAGGCTGATATCATAAAGGAGATGTTATCCAGCTCACAGATTCATGATGTGTTTAAGGATCAGTCATCCATCAAAACTTCTCCCAAAGAGAAGCAAAAGCAGCCGAAGCAAGAGAAGGATTCAAGTGGAAAGAAGGATGACAAAAAGAAGAGAGAGAGAAGGCCGGAGACATGGCAGAGGAATATAAAGAAGAAATTAAAGATAGAAGGAAAGGCATATTACAATGCAAAGGGAAAGTTGATTCCTGAGAAGAAAATGTTACCAGTCGACTGCTCCAAGTGTAAACAGAAATGTGGGGAGAAAATTTCTGAGGAAACAAGACAGAAAATCTTTGATTGGTTCTGGAAGCTTGGATCGTACACGGCTCAAAAGGAATTTGTTGTGTCCCGTGTGACACAAGTTCAAACCAAAACAAGTAAAAGACGTCATGTTCACAGACTGTTCTCTTTTGAAATCAATGGAAATTATGTGTCTGTATGCAAACCGTTCTTTTCCAGAACTCTTGGTGTCGGGGATAGTTACATTATGAAAGCATTTGAACAGAAAGCAAGAGACCTTTTTGTCCAGGATGGTAGGGGAAAGCACGCACCTGTCAACAAGACGTCTGCTGAACAGATTGACGATGTTCACTTTCATTTGGATTGTTACCTGTCTGGGTATTCGACAGAGAGGCCGCTACCAAAGAACGTGCATGCTGTGAAGTGGTACGAGGAATACGTTGCCTATTGTCGAGAGCGCGACCACAAGCCAGTGTCGAAGCATATTTATCGTAAGATATTCCAAGAATACACCCTCAAGTTCCCGAAGTCACCCGAGAAGAAGAGCTCTCTCAAGCCAAATCAACCTCTCAAATATAATCCATCGCACAGCATAACAGCCATGGTGTCACAATAGAGAATCGCTGAGAGGTAGTGAAAAACTAATATCAAGGGCTCATTGCAAGACTGTAGTAAGTGTATATACATTGTATATACACTTACTACAGTCTTGCACCGAACCCACGATATGACAATGGCACTCATCCTTTCCAACTATTTGTCTCCCATTAACTGGATGATAATCATAGACCTATATGGGATGGCAGCTGGAAGCTAGGAATGGGAGTAAAAAAAGTACTGGTGTGAGAAATGCTAGGAATCCATTGTTAGTCGCTCCAGCCTCTGTGATATAACTGAAAGATTATTTACAGTGACATTAAACTTCCTTCATTTAAACAAATAATATAAACAAGCAAAGCAAGACTAATCTTAATTCGTTCACATCAGTGCTTGTGATTGCCTTCAATTTTTTGGAACATTGACCTCTTGGCTATCACTTTCCTGTTTTACAAAATTTTGGACCTGTCCAAATTCAAAGGTTTTGCAGACGGAAATTTAAAGTGGATTTAATTTGAAAAATAACCAGTCTGTACGGTAGAAAATACGTGTAGTGTGCAAAAAGAAGAAATTGCTTGTCAGAAGCAATTTTTTCTTTTTTCACAATGTTTTCTCAATCATAAAATCACAGGCACTTAAAAAGCAGGGATTAAACAGCAAAGGGCTATAACAGTATGGGAACTTATTTGTTTTTGAAGGAGTCAGAAAGAGCTTGTTTCGGTCTTGAAGAGTTTATAGGGAGTACCTTTATAAATGAATCAACATAGACAATAAAGTGTCTATATACATGTATATATTTGGCATATATATGTGCATCTTTGAAAGTCATTGTCATCTGACAAGGTCAAACATATTAGTCAATTTCAAACTTATAACAAAAAATGCCGTTTTAGGGGCATTATTGTTTTACATTCACATCTTGTTTTAAGTGTACAATTACTACAATACAGCAAATACACATTTATTTACATATGATTGCAAAGTAAAGACTAAGATCAGTCTTTCTATAAGCACATTCTGTGAAGAGTCTTCACTCTGTCTTCAGCTTGTATCATGTGATGCAAACTAGTGATGGCATGTATATGTATGTCTATTTTACATAATGGATTGAATTCATATATTATTATTAAGCCCCCTTCAAAGAAGGGAATATTGCTTGGCACTTGTAGGTCCATCAAACTGTTTGTCTGTAGACAGATTCTGTCCTGAGCCTAACTCAAAAAGTATGCAAGAAATCAAGAATCAGGAAACTTCACATGGGGATAGGTTTCATGGAAGAGAAGTGCATTGCACAAGAACCAAAACTCAACTGTAATATTCATAGTTTCTGAGCCATCGCCCGTTGTTAGATTCAAAACTTGTTCATTTTATTCTTTACGTTTTATTGAAAAAGAATATGCCAGTGACCTGTCCTTTTGGGGGATATAAATGTTTTACAAACATCTGTTTCTTTTAGATAAATCTTTTTTTGGTCATTATACATATATATCTTTAACTGTACATTACTGTAAGATATGTGTACATATACAAGAATATGAAAGAAAACTTTGATTTATACATGTATGTAAAACAAGGGTGTGGCATTCCCATGCCCAATTTGCCCCACACAGGTTTTTCTACCTGAGGACAAGTACTTTTTTCTTTGCAGCTTGTCTGTGGACAAGTAAATACCGGGACAAATATCAGAATTGTACTAAACAGATGTAAGAGATTGATTACCATAATATTAATATCAAAGGGTAGAATACATTGTTTTTAATGAAGAAAATGCTGAAATACATTTTCTTCATTAAAAACAAGGTTTAAGCAAAATTGATTAATTTTCCTTTTCACAGATAAGTTCTTTTTGATCCCAGGCAAGTAAAAAATCATATTTTACTTGTCTGGGAATAAGAGAAGAAGTTCTGTATTTCCACACCCCTGTGTAAAATTTAGATTGGAACTCTGCTGGTAATAAACATGAAAAAATGTGACCTGTCATGCAAAAAGGAACATCTTGGAATAATTCAAATTCTATTAGATATGCATTTGAAAAAGAGATTGGTTCCAGTAGAGGTTAAGTCAATGTTGCATTTTAAACATTCTTGTACAGTCAATCTTGCTCTAGCGACCACATCTATTAAGCGACCAGTTTCATTAAGTGACCGTTTTCAAAGTGCTGTTCTTTAAATCAAAATATCTTAGGAAGTCGGTATTGTTGATCTATAAATTATTGAAAATAAATCCTATCTTGTTAAAACTCACCAGAATTGTCTCAGTGAGACAATTCTATTGTGTTTTAACAACATCGGATTATTCAGAATTTGGCAGTAATATGCATATTCATTAAAAAAAGTATGTTCCTTATTTGTAAACAAAACGTGTATTTAACCTCAATTTTCTTTAATGATCACTTTTTTGTAGTCCTGTCAGTGGTCGCTTAGAGCAAGTTTTACTGTATATGAAGGTAGAATGATCATCCTAGATTCAGAAAATTAACCCTTGTCATGCTGAACCTGGAATATTCCTGCTTTGGCAGGAGCTATAGACAAACATCAGCCTGCACATATGTGCAGTCTGATGCTAGTCTACACAACCTGTTTCTTACTTTCAAACCAGAATTGTCAATAGATTAAGTTTTTCAAATAAAAATTGACCTGCAGTGGGTACTTTCAGTTTTTTTGCCCTTGATTTTGATGCAAATTTTTAGCCAAAATATTCAGCATGACAAGGGTTAACAAAGTGCCAGATTCTTTATCCTTGTCAGTCTGCACAATCTGTGCAGTCTGACTATAATCTTTTTTTTTAATATCCAGAAGGCCCGATTTATGCCAGACAGGTCACATTTGGTAAGATTATTTTTTGATAGAGGTTTCATTCAGAGGGGTACTTTTTTACTCAGCTATTTAGACATGAAAAGGCTGATATTTTGTTATCACATTAGTTTTGTCTGTGTTGATTTTGATGTTGTTGGTGTGACATACCTTGATAATATTTACTTGGAATTTACACATGTGTTGATTATCACAAAAACAACTACTTATCTCAAGGTAATTTCCTTAAGTTAATTTTTTATAAGCATGTAGATGGGACATATAATGTGATAACCTGTTGCATCTGGTTAGCAGGCAGTGCCAACTTTTTTGTCTGGAGCATAAATCCTTCACCTAATGTGCGATTGACATGAAACTTTGCAGTTATTTTCCTCTCATGATAACAGAGTGAAGTGCACAAGAAATATAACTCTAGCTAGATTAATTTTTGAGTTATTTCTCTTTGTTGATTGTCATGCTTGGACATCCAGATGTGTATTAGGCGTATTCTGTGGCAATTTTCCACTTCTTTTAGTGGAGCTGTTTTCAGAAAACACCACAGTATTGATTTAGCTTTTGTGTCATTGACACTTTGGTCTAATTTGGCTAAGTCAAAAGTGACATTAAATGACATTAAACTGTGAGATTTTGATATCTCTGGTATTATTTAAGGTGGTGGAACTAAAATACTTCCACAACATTTTGGAACTAATGATCTTTCATAATGCTGACCGAGGTTTCCTTATGACATTCATTAGGAAACCTCGGTTAACATTGTTGAAGTTCTTTACTCATGAAACATTATGGAACTATTATGGGTCCACTACCTTAGAACCAACATATTTGCTCTAGACTTTTAGAATATGTTCACCATCAACAGAGCAACCCATACCATAAAGGGGGAAAACACTAATGCATTTTTTTTACGAATAACTTGAGAATTTTCATCCAGTATTCAGCACCAAACAAGCCAGTTGGCCAACAGTAGACCGCGTCCTTATGGTTAGAATAAAGCTCCCTTTAGTTTTAAGGATTTTAAAAAGCTGTTTTTGCAGAAACCTGACGTTATTTTATAGCTGTGTTTTTAATAAAGAGAACCATTATTACATCAAATTTTTAGCTCAGCTGTTTTCAGAGAAAACCCGAGGTATTGCTATAGCCTCCGTGTTGTTGTCGTCATCTTCCGAAAACTTCTGGATGCATTTTGTGCAATTTATGCCTTTTTATGCCCCCGATAGGGAGGCATAATAAATTTGACTTGTCCGTCCGTCCGTCTGTCCGTCCGTCTGTCCGTCCGTCCGTCCGTCATTCCGTCCAAAAACTTTAACATTGGCCATAACTTCCTTATTACTATCAAAGCGGTGTCGGGGGCATTGTCATCTTACAGTGACAGCTCTTGTTTAGACTTAGATTTTTTCCCACCATCAAGCACTAGATAGCCGAGCGTAGGCACCCGTAGGCGGTGCTCTTGTTTCACATTTTAAGATATGTTGTATTGATAGAGCTATACACTTATTTACTATCAGAAGAATATCTATACACTAGTATAAGATTGTATATAGGTGACATAACTATTTTAATTCTTATTGATCTTTTTTTCCAAAAAAATATATGCCACTTTTTCAACTAAGATATTTTATAAATGTGACCCATCACACGATAAGGGACCATTTGGGAAGTGCAATCTGCGCAGTCTGACAAGGGTTGAATGTTTTCACACTTTACTAATTTTCTGAATCTAGAATAATCAATCTAGCTTCCTGTGAAAGAATTTTTGAAATGCAATCGTTGGTTTGCCTGTTCTGGAACCAATCTCTTTTTCAAATATTTATTTTACAAAGTTCCCAGAAAGTCCCTTTCCACTTGACAAGTTACAAGTTTATGGACTAGCAGGAGCTCTTATTTTCACTTTTTTGCAACAACAGCCAGATTTGAAGACATCTTTTTTGGGGGTAAGCACAAAACTATTGTAGGTGCCTATAAATATATCAACACTTAAAATAGTTTTGGGCTGACCCCTTGATTGTGTTGCTTTTCTTTTAATTTGGTTTCAAGGTTTTTAGATAAAACATATTGTTTTGAATATTTACTTGTTATATATTATTGTATGTTTTATTAACCTTAGAATGGTATATAATGATGTTATTTTACCTTTATTCGAGGTCTTTGTGTGATTGGAAGCGAGAGTGATGATTCAAACATGTTTTCTTGTTTAAAATTATATATTGTGGGTACTTATTGTAATTGTTCAACTGAAGCATCAAATTGTTTTGTGGAATAACTGGAATCCATAAATGTAAGGAATTTCTTCGTTTATCACAAAAAACCAGATCATATAATAAATGGAACATTATATTTGTGGTCATTAAATACCGAATTTATTAAACTCATCATCTATAACATAAAAACTTGGCAAAGTCTTGTATTTATCTGTTTAAAGAATTGCGGAGGTCATTATCATTCAAAATATTTAGAATGTGTACATGAATATTTCTTATGGCCTTGAAAATTCAAAAACAAAAATATTCATTAAAAAATCCTCTGAGAACTACATGAAATCATTACAATATTGCTAGCAGGCTTGGCTTTTTGTGTGTCTATCAAAATACTAAATATTACATATACATTATATAAACCTAACAGCAAAAGTTGAGAATTTTGTTGATCTTCAAATTTATTTGTTGCCTTGTAAGCCCATAATGTACATTTTGAATAAAATATATTTTATTTGCATGCACTTACCATTTTATAGAAATGGTATTTCCTCCGAATGACAACTTGAAAATAGAGTATTTTCTCAAATAAGTACCTTTTATTACCTCACCGGACATTGTTCTTTTATTAAGATGAAAACTTACAGAATTTCACCCTTGTCATTGAGAATATTAGCCTGGCTTCCAGGCTGTCAGTTAGTTTTAAAATTAATAAGGTAGACCACTCATGTGTAACTATTTTATTTCAAATTACCTCCCATATTCTCAAAAACTTACAACTGATCAGCCAGTCAGAAAATATAAGCTGAAAAGAAATTTTCTTTCTCTAGTTGAATTTTGTTTATTTTTATGCCGCCGATAGGGAGGCATCATAAATTTGACTTGTCCGTCCGTCCGTCTGTCCATCCGTCCGTCTGTCTGTCCGTCCGTCCGTCTGTCCGTCATTCCATCCAAAAACTTTAACATTGGCCATAACTTCCTTATTACTTAACATATTCGCATCATACTTTACCACAACATTCCTTGGTACATTACCTTTCTGTAGGCACATACTTTGGTGACCTTGACCCCTGGATGACCTTGACCTTCAACATAGATTGGCCATAATTTAAAATCAAAGCGGTGTCGGGGGCATTGTCATCTTACAGTGACAGCTCTTGTTTCACAATACTTCAGGTAGTGGGACGGGAGCCAGAATATTATCTCTGTTAGAATTTCATTGAATCAAAGGATTCAATGAAGTGAATGTCTGATATAATGGATCAATATTTCTTACCAAAAAATGTGACCTGTCAAGCGAAAAAACAAAACAAAAAACGAGCTGAGGGTTTATAAAAAGTTTTGACCTTGTCAGCCTGCACAGTCCTTGCTGGATGACAAGTGTTAACACTTTTTGCACTTTCTAGATGGTCCCTTTTTGCCTGACAGGTCTTTTAATAAGTATGGCCTGAAAGGGACAAAAAGACACTGTAGACCACACTCCAACTGTATAAACTGTTGTGTCCAGGCTGCCCTGCATTAAGGATGATTAAAGGTTGCAAACTGTTTGCCAAATATACCCAGCTTTGCACGTAATTGCACATGCAAATCGGGGTATATTTGGCAAACAGTTTGCAACCTTTTGTCATTCTGAATGCAGGGCTGATCTTTCCGTACTCCATCTTTCAAAAGAAGAATATTCCATGAAAAGCATGACAGGGGTATAGAAAAAAAGGTCATAATGAAAATTAGAAATTTTATCTACGTGAAAATTGAATATTATGTTTATGTATAGACAGACTTTTTTGATGTTAATCACATGTTTGTAGTAATATGAATTAGATATTTAATGATTTTATGTAAATGTAAATACATCTCGAATAAATATGGATTGTATATCAACGTGTTTTAACCTTTATTGTCAGCCAAAATGGTTAGACACAAACTTTACAGAAAGCTTAATTGTATCTTGGCTGGTATGAATAGAAAAATCAGCTATTTTTCATCAACAACACATACTAGACAGAAGTTCAGCGGAGCTATTGTCATCGCCTGATGTCTGTTCTAAACGCGTCCATCTGTCTGTCCAAACCATCAGTGCGTCAGTTGAGTTTTTATTTGAGCACCACTGGACAAAGGCAACTGGGGCTATTGTCATGGTGCTGTGTCCCTCGTGCATCGGTCTGTGCATCTGTATGTCCGGTGGTAAACTTTTTCTCTGATAATCTTTTCAGAAACTATTGGATGAATTTTCACTAATCCTCACAGGAATGATCCTTGTGTGATCCTCTTTCAAAGTTGTTTAAAGATTTTTGATCTGATGAAAAACAAGGCTTTATTTGGAGTGGTTAATTTCCACATGGCAATATGTGACTTTTCATGAAACTAGAGCTGCTTGAGCAGCTGATTTGCTCCACAGGCCTTAATCTACTGGTATGATTTAATGAGAATTTAAGTGAATGAATGAGGAAATGTTATTTCAAGTAAATAAATGTTTTTTAGTGTCATATTCTATCATATTTCTGCAAAGTAAAAATCATGATCAATGAATTACATTTTGAAAATTGACCTCTACCTGTTAAACACATATTTTTTATTCAATCACAATGAATTAGTGCAGTCTGATAATGGGTTACCCAAGGATCATTCCAGTGAAATTTGTTCGATCCCCGGCCGCAGCACTTATCCTTTCCGACATTTGTCTTCCACCAATTGGTAGCTAATCGTAAACCTATGTGGAATAGCAACTGGAGGCTAGGAAAGTGATGTGGTGGTAGTATTGGTGTGAGAAATAACAGGAATCCATCGTTAGGTGCTCCAGTCGTCGCGATATAACTGAGAGATTGTTGAAAGAGATGTAAAACCCCAATTCAAATCAAATCCAGTGAAATTTGGTTGAAATCCAAAAATAAAAATTTCAACACTAACAGAATGTTGCTGCACAATATTCTGGTACTTTGTCCACAAAATTTTGATTGTTGATCCTTCCGCTTTTCATTAAACACCACTAAAAGGATGTTACTTCACAAAAATTGTTTGTCATCAAAACAAAATTCTGACTAATAAGAAGAAGTAAAATATTCAATCAAAAATATTTATTTTATTCTACCCAATGCCTTCGAATGAAATCAACTCAGCTCTTTCTACCCCACTCTGAACCTCAGTAAGTCAGAACATTTTACACCACTTGTCCTCTCTGTGCAGAGCCACCCTTCGTCCAACCAAACTGACCAATTCTCAGGGGGTATTCTTAGGCTACCTATTTCAGCTAATGATTCTACACATTTTGATTTCAACAAAGATTTTGTTCCTTCTAATTTACAATCTTTAAACCTATTAAATTTTATAAGTCTAGAAAAATTCATCATTTAGGTGATACCAAAAGGGTAATCAAATTTTCAATTTATATGTTGAAATGTCCTCTGCCATTTAAAAGCATGCTGTTCATCTAATCAAATATTTTTTGAAGACTGATACAACTTCACAGAAGTTAAATTCCCATGATATTTGGTTTAATTCCATCTGTTTAAACTTTGAGAAAAGTTTGTTTTACCCTTTATTTTATATTCCACCATGTAACATATCTATAGAAATGACCTCAGCCAATGAAAGACATATTTTTCATCTTATCATTATAATTTTTTCAATGTTTGTAGACTGATAAAGGATCAATAAAGAATCATTCCAGAGAAATTTGGTTAATATCCATTAGTTAGATTCTGATAAAATGATTTTTAGCTCCACTGGCTGAAAGCCACTGGGGCTATTGTCATGGCGTTGCATCCGTCCGTGCGTCCGGTCACAAACTTTTTCTTTAAAAGTCTTCTCCTCAGAAACTATTGGATGAATTTCAACAAAACTTCACAGGAATGATCCTTGGGTGACCCTCTTTCAAAGTTGTTCAAGAAATTTCGATCCAATGAAAAACATGGATTTTATGGGCGTGGCTAATTTCCAAATATGGTAAAAAGTGAATTTTCCCAGATTCTAATTGATGGATACCAATCAAATTTTAGATGACTGATCCTTGGGTGACCCTTTATCAGTCTACCAAAAATTATTGTGATCGGATGGAAAATATACATTTTATGGGCGGAGGTCATTTCTCTATATGTTTTATAGTGGAAACTTTCAAAATCATTTTCTCAGAATCAAAGTGTGGATATCAACCATATTTCACTGGAATGATCCTTGAGTGACCCTTTACCAGTCTTTCAAAAATAATTGTGATAGGATGAAAAATATGGATTTTATGTGCGGAGGTTATTTCTCTTTTTACATAGTGGAAACTTTGAAAATCATTTTCTCAGAATGTAATTGATGGATATCAGCCAAATTACACTGGAATGATCCTTGAGAGACCTTTTATCAGTGTACCAAAAATTTTTGTGATCGAATGAAAAATATGGATTTTATGGGCGGAGGTCATTTCTCTATATGTTATATAGTGGAAATTTTGAAAATCCTTTTCTCAGTATATTACTGATGGATATCAATCAAACATTATTGGTATGATCCTTGGGTGACCCATTATCATGCAGCCAAATATTATTGTGATTGGATGAAAATATGTCTTTTACGTGCGGAGGTCATTTCTCTATATGTAATATAGTGGAAACTTTGAAAATGATTTTCAACATCAGTAAAACCCCAAATATCTAAAAATCTAGTCAAAACTTTGATTTGCTCTTACAAAAATTTCAAGCCTGTGGAGCGACTCAAGCCATTCATGGTTTCTAGTTTTGTATCCTGATAACTCTGCGTGAGTGTTTTGAATGAATGAAGGGAGGCATGAGCTAGTGATTTAGAATGATTTTTATCGAGATGAGTGCCTATTATACTATGTTACATCTCAGCGCATAAAGGATACGACTGGCCCAAGTCCAACTGATCTGAAATTATTTTATTTTATTTGAAATTAGCCTTATTCAACTAAAAGAAAGAGTGCCAGGCTAAAAAGACATTTTTGAGTGAGTGTTTGGAATGAATAAAAGGAGCGCTGAGTGGACGATTTAGAATGGTTTTGATTGAGATGAATGTCAATTTCACGGCGTAACTAACTGTATCATACACCGAATTCAAATAGATAACTCGAATCTGATCTTAATCGAAATGAAGTTGAGTAATCTCTCTTGCAAGCACAAAAGTTGGTAGCAATTTAGAAGATCGGCAATTATAAACTCGAGGTTGATAGAATATGTGACTCTAACAAAATACGTGTATGGACCTCGATGGGACTCATTGAAACAAACCGTAGACAAATGCACCTCTCAGGGGCGCGTACTTTCGGAATATAATTCGTACACAATGCATTATGACAATTCCCCTTTGTGACCATCGGTTACTTTAAATATATAATCATGAACAAATCGAGGACTCTTCGCGAAACAATTGTAGCTGCCTATAGATATAAAACAGCCGTAACTGTTTCGAAATCAGCCATCGAAAGCCAATCTATAATGAAGGATAAGATAGGATCCGTCAGGGGACAGCCAGAATGGTTTTAGCTCGGCTGTTTTCGAAGAAACACAGTGGTACAGTTAACAACATCGTGAAATTTACAAGGTGGATGATTTTGGAATGGTTTAGGAATGAAATTAATTGAGTGTGTTGAGCGAGTTTTGAGTGAATTTGATAGAAGGTAATCCAATATCGCAAATTTCTTCAGGATGAACAAAATTAGCGATATTGATAATCCCCCTTTAATAAAGATGCATATTAGTTCTATAGATAGCTTCCTGTTTCTTCAAGAACCTTTTTGACGCTTAGAATTTGAATAATGTCATTGAAATCAAGATTTTTTCTGTATCCAAATTTATTTTGAATGACGTTGTTTAATCTACATTTCAATGGGTTTGATCGTTTTGAAGGATTTAGTGTTTGGAATGAATGAATTGAGCGCTGAATGAGCGATTGAGAGTGATTTTGATTGAGGTGAATGTCGATTTCACGATGTAACTAACTATTCAATTACCATATTTTTGGTGTCGTCATTTTAACATTTTGTGTTTTCTCTAGTGATACTGAAGGCATTCTCTTGAAACTTAGCACAAATGTTCACCATCAAAAAGAACAATCCATACTATCAAGGGGGGGGGGGGGTAAATCTGGATGCATTTTGTTAAAACGATGCCAAATTTTTATCCACCATTAAACAGCCTAGCGTGGGCACCCGCACCCGTGGGCGGTTCTCTTGTTGATGCATCATAAAATCCATCAAAAATACAGTTAAGAACACATGGAAATTGACACTCATTCTGGTCAAAATAACCAAAGTCGGTCATTCAGCTTTTCATTCATTCATTCATTCATTCATTCATTCATTATTCATTCATTCATTCATTGTAAACACGCAAACCATCAACAACGCCCCGAAGACATTCAGAAACATTACTCTTCGCCGGCAATCTCCAGGTTTATTGCTTATGCAAATGTCCCAGAATATCTATAATGTAATATTAGTTCAATAGTTTCATCTCGTTTAAATGAAAACTGGAATTCTTCGGTTAAGGATTACAAATTATCCTTGCCTTTTTTAGCTCACCTGAGCACGAAGTGCTCAAGGTGAGCTTTTGTGGTGAGGTGGATGTCCGTCGTCCGTCGTCAGTCGTCCGTCGTGCGTCGTCCGTCGTCAACATTTGCCTTGTATGCACTCTAGAGGCCTCATTTTTTGCCCAATCAACTTAAAATTTGTTCAGAATGATTGTCTTGATCAAATCTCGGACGAGTTCAAAATTGGGTCAACTGGGGTCAAAAACTAGGTCACAGGATCAAATCATAGAAAAACCTTGTTTGCACTCTAGAGGCCTCATTTTTTGCCCAATCAACCTGAAATTTGGTCAGAATGAATGTCTTGATCAAATCTCGGACGAGTTCGAAATTGGGTCAACTTGGGTCAAAAACTAGGTCACAGGGTCAAATCATAGTAAAACCTTGTATGCACTCTAGAGGCCACATTTTTTGAAGTGAATTTTTGTCAGAATGATTGCCTTGATAAAATCTCGGACGAGTTTGAAATTGGGTCAACTGGGATCAAAAACTAGGTCACGGGGTCAAATCATAGTAAAACCTTGTATGCACTCTAGAGGCCACATTTTTTGCCCAATCAACCTGAATTTTGGTCAGAATGATTGTCTTGATAGAATTTCGGACGAGTTTCAAATTGGGTCAACTGGGGTCAAAAACTAGGTCACAAGGTCAAATCTTAGAAAAACCGTGTATGCACTCTAGAGGCCACATTTTTTGCCCAATCAACCTTGATTTTGGTCAGAATGATTGTCTTGATCAAATCTCGGACGAGTTCGAAATTTGGTCAACTGGGGTCAAAAACTAGGTCACAGGGTCAAATCTTAGAAAAACCGTGTATGCACTCTAGAGGCCACATTTTTGGCCAAATCAACCTGAATTTTGGTCAGAATGATTGTCTTGATATAATCTCAGATGAGTTTGAAATTGGGTCAACTGGGGTCAAAAACTAGGTCACTTGTCAAATCATAGTAAAACCTTGTATGCACGCTAGAAGCCACATTTTTTGCCCAATCAACCTGAATTTTGGTCAGAATGAATGTCTTGATGAAATCTCGGAGGAGTTTGAAATTGGGTTAACTGGGGTCAAAAACTAGGTCACATAGTCAAATCTCAGAAAAAACCTTGTATGCACTCTAGAGGCCACATTTTTTGCCCAATCAACTTGAATTTTGGTCAGAATGATTGTCTTGGTGAAATCTCAGACGAGTTTGAAATTGGGTCAACCGGGGTCAAAAACTAGGTCACAGGGTCAAATCTTAGAAAAACCTTGTATGCACTCTAGAGGTCACATTTTTTTCCCAATCAACCTGAATTTGGTCAGAATGAATGTCTTGATGAAATCTCGGAGGAGTTCGAAATTGGGTCAACTTGGGTCAAAAACTAGGTCACGGGGTCAAATAATAGAAAATCCATGTAAGTCAATTGTACGTCAACCTGATCATTTTAAAAAAGGTATTTTCAAGTTGTACAGAGGCAGAACAATATTGAAAAAAATTAGACAGTTCATTCAGGTGAGCGATTAAGGGCCACTATGGCCCTCTTGTTTTAAGTAAAATCTCAAGTTGGTAATTTCTCATGTTTTGAACGACACGTTCCTTATTTCCATATTTTCCCCAGTGACAAACTCGTCTCTATTTGATAGAGATAAATGCATTTCAATTTAGAAAAGTGGCTTAAGATATATGCGAAACGGCACGTTTTTCACAGACGATAACACATATGGGCGTTTAAGTTGATATCCCGACTAAATTGAAAGAGAAAGAAATCAATTTTCATTTCAGAGCAATTTTACAGAACGAGCATATCGAGGTCTGACTACAATTCTGTAGAATGTGCATTGTAGCAACCCCCTCCCCAGCAAGGCTATTTATGAGCATGTTAGACTGGTGGTAGTCTCTCTAACTGATGAATGATATTTGAGCCCGCGCGTGACATTTCCAACAATTTCAAATGTGCGCCAAGCAAAGACTCTGGCCAGCCTGTGCATCTACACAGTCAGACTGGGCTTTGTAGAAAGATAAGGTCCAAAGGTGTCTTTCGAAAGTCAGGCAAACTTCTTATTATACTACATGGCAGTTAAGGTTGGTTAATGTTGACCCCACACGCACATGTCAAATTGTTGGAAATATCACGCACAGACTCATTTATAAGCTTGTAGAGGTGCAAGCTCAACATACGAACTTTCATGTGTTTTACAAAAATGAAAATGTTTGGAAATTATACCTTATACAGTTAACAAAATCGTGACATGGTGAATTATTTTGGAATGATTTTGGAATAAAATTGAATGAGTGTGTTGAGCGAGTTATGAGTGAATTCAATGGGAGGTAATCCAATATCGCAAATTTTGTTCAGGATAGGTTTATTTACTTTGAATGAAGGTGTTGATTCTTTGTTTTTTCAGTGAGTTGGGAGCGTTTGTGAATTGTTTGAGTGAGTGTTTTGAATGAATGAATGGAGCGCCGGGCGTGTTACTCGGAATGGTTTTGATCGAGATGAATGTTAATTTCACGATGTTGTCAACTGTAGCGTTTTCTTGCAAATGGATACATTCGACGTCGTGGGACGACGTTATATACGGGGGTAGGGCCGAGGGTGTCTGTGGACTTTCTGTATATCCAAAAGATTATATATCGATAACCATGCGTTACCATAGTTTCATACAAAACGCTAAGCGGAGCACTGGCCAATTTTCAAGTTTTCGTTCGTGCAATTTGGGACTTTACCCTCAATCATATAACCTTACAGTCGAATACATTTCTTAGAATCCGCTAGTTTTAAAGATGATGCCGCGATGATATTCCCGCACAACTTCATCGGTTAGCACTTCCCGTTGCTCGGATACAGTGCCTTTTACAACGTTAGTGGTATACAGAATATGGCGCGAAAAGGCAACGTTGGTTGAATTCTGTTGCAGAAATAGAAACTAAATGTGTGCAGGTGATCAAAGGCATTGTCACTGAGACCATGGTTAAGCACTATCACAAAAAGTTCGTGTACCACAAATCGCATTCAAGAAGCCAAATGTAAAATTTTGAAAGGTTTGATCACATTATTTTTGGGGCGAACGAAGGACTAGCGTCGATTATTTTTTTTAAAAAAAGCTGTTTTTATGTTACAACACTAAATTTTGACCTTTGGCAAAACCTGAAAATAGCTCTATGATCAAAATATTGATGATGTAAAGGTACTTTTGGAAGTCATTATTTATAAATGGAAGATAGGGATAAATTTTGGATTAAGTTTAAAGTACGCTTTGAGTTTTGAAAATCCTGACCTTTAACGTCGCCCAATAAAATCTGGTGTTATGTGCCGATCTGTGTATGGGCAATGCCTTTAGCCGCCCATGAAATATTTAATGTTTGATGTACTTCCAACAAATTATGCAATCAAATGATATGATTAGTATTTTCATACGATTATCATTCTTCCAGTTGTGGTGTCAGTCCACGAATTTCTGGAACATCCCTGCATAGAAGACGTCATCTCATAAACGATGTTATAAATTGTTCAGAATAAGCATTCATGACTTTATCATCATAATCATTATTAACGTTATTATTATTATTATTATTATTATTATTATTTATCAATTAAGTCTTTTAAAAAAAGATTCGTATTCTAAAGAAATATCGCTGACCTCGATTTCCATGTGTTCAATAATTTTGAACTTTTCTATTCTTATCAGTGTGGACGATTCGTTTAATAATTTCGATTTGCATGACCATTTACTTTCCCCACTAGATCCTTTCGTGGAAAAATAAAATAAAACAAATGCCAATCCATCTAGTAATGATGACGGAAAGGGGTTGCTTTTGGAGGATAGAAGACATTTCCGTGAAGAGAATAATTTTTGTCTGATATAATAAAACATCTGGAATATCACGTTTACAGTATTGATACTTCACTCCCAGGAGACCAAGTTTCTCCAGTTTTGTGAAGATAGAAAACGATGGGTTTGCTAATTTGTTTTTAAAGCCCCCCCTTAACTATTTAGACGAAGATATTTAATGCCGGTTTAACTATTATGTGTTAAATGACGGAACTGTCAGTAAATGGGGATATCGAGTTTTATTTGTCGTGGGTTCTATTTTCTGAAAAAAAATTAATTCGTTTCTAAATAGATAAAATTTTATTAAGTATACATGAATCTTCTTTATGATAAAGGGTACGATCTTTGAAACGCGTAAAATATTTTTTCGGGAACGCATTCGATGAGCGTTAAAGAGGTTGATTTTGCGGAGGTGTAACAGTTAACAACATATAATTGACAAGTTGCATGATATGGAATGATTTTGAATTAGTGAGCTTTGAATGAATTCACGAGAGATAAAGCAATATCGCTTATTTCGGCCATTTCGCATAATATTTTCTTTGTTCTTCGTTATCAAAATGAGTTTTGAATTTGCACGATAAGTTCTCTCTTAACCAATAACTTTGTATTGGACTTATTTCAATACTTTACTAATAGTATCAAGAAGATTCTTATATGTGCTCGAATACAAATACATGCATGTGTTAACGATATTTTTTGTTGAGGCTCAATTTATCCTTTCACAACTTGGACGGCATTGTGGTTGCCAATAACGATTTGTAACATCTTTTTTTCAGTGACGGTTTCAACGACTGACCCCTTGCTTTCCGATGACTCCGAAAAAACAACTGGACCAGCAAGGCTTGTATCACCCTCTTTTTCTGGTTTTCAAAATATCCAAGACGAAGAAACACGCTCAAAAACATTTAGACTAAGTGAAGCAAATGATATATGCCCTAATGCAAGAAACCAATCAACCGATAAACAAGATACTGAAAACGTAACAAGTAAAGAAGGTAGTATCGGTTTAGAAACAATTATGGAAAAAGATGTGGTAAACGCCGAGTCTGCTGTAGTTTGTGAGCAATCTGGTGCTATGACAACACATTCAAAGAGTTTAACAAGTGATGAAGAAGCTGAGCAAAAAGGTGAAATTAACAAAAAGCCAAAATCACAAAATGAAGACATCACCGTACATGCACAGGATAAAAGCAAATACTATTGTTATGAATGCGATATCAATTTTAAGAATAAGTTCACTCTAAAACGACACCAAGCCACAAGGCACCCCGAGGAATGGTATGATTGTAGAGAATGTGACAAAAGATACCCATCGGAGGAGGCTTTGAAAGCACATAAAGAACATCATGTAAAATCATTTCCGTGTGAATTTGAGAACTGTGACAAAGTTTGTAAGACTGAACGAAATCTTCAGCTTCACCAAAAAACTCACGAAAATAGTGAGTCATGTACATGTAAAACATGCGATAAAACATTCCAAACACAGAGTAAATTACTCGCTCACGAACACACCCACAGCCTTGAAAGAGCTTTTAAGTGCGATATATGCGGGAAATCTTATAAAACAATGGACGTGCTTACCAAACATCTCCGTATTCACAAAGATACATATCATGTATACTGCGAGATATGTGGAAAAGGGTTCACACAAGCTTGTTCGTTAAAACGACATCTCGACTCCCATGAAAATATCAAACGATACAAGTGTGAAATATGCAACAAGTCATTTAGTCAAAGTCTATCATTACAAATACACAAACTAAATGCGAAACATTTTAACGAATCAGATGATATAAAAGACAATTTAATAAAATGTCAGACATGCGGCAAGGCATTCCTTAAGGAAGCAAAACATCTGTACGAGAAACATCTGTTAATCCATTCTGGTACGAAATCTTACACATGTGATATATGTAATAAACAGTTTAGTGATAGGAGTAATTTGAATGCTCACACAAAGATCCACACAAATAGCAAACCTTTCAGATGTAACCTCTGTGATAAGTCATACATACACCGAAACCATCTAAAGAAACATTTGAAACATCACGAAAAGGATATAAGTTCTTACACAGACACAAAACCGAAAGGCAAAAATATTCGAAAAGATTCTGCAAATGAAAAGAGTACTAAAGGTCACCAAAAAGTTCAAGAAAGAAAGTATAAAGCTTTATCAACTCATCATAAAGAAACAATTACAAAACCATCTAAACCAGATTGCGTACAGACATCTATTGAACCGCTCAATGATGTTAATACTGAAACTGTAGGCATAGTTGATTCGCATGTATCAACCATGCCAACTTTTTCCGTTTTAGCACCATTGTCGTCTTTTATACCACTAAGCCATTCTTCCACTGCACCTGTAAGCATTCCGCTAAATATCGTGTATGATAAAAGTTCAATCCTTCAACTAGCATCAGTGTCAGCCGGTGTCCTAGATGCAGATACAGTATTTAACCACCCTGATCAATCCGTTCAAAACAATGGAAACTTCCAAACTGAAAATGTCTTAGATATGCCTAACATCGAATTCACTTCGAATGAGACGTTTACTGCATGGCCTGTGGAAAACGTTGAAGATAATCCTGAACTTAAATCGACTAATGAAGAAGCTGATCTTGATAGTGGAAGTGAAGATCATGATAAAACATGGAAGGAGATGAACAAAATGTTTACATGTAAAAGTCCTAAGGACATTGATAACTCGAATGAAAACTGGATGTAATAAGACAATAGAAATTAGATCAAACAATTAATGGTATATATATTTGGATTCACACACCATGGACTAAGGGTCCTGCACGTTTTCGTCATTTGTACATGTGTATAATCATGTGATCGCTAAAATCAATGCTTATGTTGAACAACAATCTGATTTAAATCAGATCTACTATATAACTTACTGCTACGCCCCTGCCTACGTAACGCTAGTTAACGTAAGGTTTCGTAGAGACAGTTTAATGAGATTGGTTGAAAATATTACACAAAACCTTTTCTTAACCGTCGCAAGATACAGCTAGTTACATAATGAAATTGACATTTATCTCAATCAAAACCATTCTATATCGCTCATTCAGCACTCCATTCCTTCATTGCAAACACTCACTCAAACAACTCATAAACGCTCCAAAATGCCCAAAAAATAAAATCAACAGCTACATTCAAAATGAAAATAAATAGAAATCAACGCGCTAAAAGCGCTGAAGGCCTGGTTTATAAAGAGGCAAGGTGATATTTGAAGGTATGCACTCCAATTTTGGAATCTTTTTAGCAAGGCTTTTTAGGCGTGGGAAACTAAGGATTCCATTTACCTATAGGGATCGTAAGCCACATTCCGAACTTACTTCAAAGGAAATATTTCGAACGGTTTGCTCTCTACATAGCGCTGTGTCTGCCAAAAACAACAACAGTATAGATTGCTACGCCCGATACCGCTTTGCAGACAGCGCAACGAGCGTTTTTATAATTTTAGTTGAGTTGATTGGTTTGCTACTAGTCAGACACTCCCTATTACAAATTCTGGTGTCGATTTCCTATCGAAAAAAATTAAGGGGGTGTCTAGTTATCATATTTTTCGCCACCCAGGCCAATAAAAGTACGAATATCTTCGCTTTATGTGGATCTTTTGCCGAGAAATTTGGAATGTGTGTAGAGGATACATAAATGCTCTTAGACAAACACAAACAATGAAGAATAGTCAGGTTGTTTGACAAAAAATTATCGACAAACCTAAAAATCGAGCAAAGTCACTCACTCCTAGGGCTAGAACTCGCTCATTTTGCTTAGTTGTTACCCTCCCCTTTTATTTCCTAAAAGAAGAACCATTTATCGCGACAGTGATACTAAAAATTGAAATGAAAATGATTATTTTGGTTTACAAATCAGTCAAAAACTTTCCCCACCGTTAGTTCCGTATCGAAAAAATCGATCAGGTGTCCATGAACCTTCTGGTGTCGGCGTGGCACGTTATACCCTGTGGTTATTGTCTGTTGTTTTTTTTTATCCTGACATTTTTGTCCGGACCATATCTCCTGAGCCATCAGTGCTAGCAACTTCAAACTTGGTACACTTATAGATCTCATTGAGGATAAGTGGTATGTACAAGAATCTTTCTTCTCAGCCCACTTTTGGAGTTTTTGCCATTGGTTGTTTTTACTCTTATATTTTTGTTTGGGTCATTTCGTTCAAAACCCAATGTGCTAGCAACTTCAAATTTTGTATACAGTTATAGATCTAGTAAGTAGGAGATATATTATAAGAAAGGTTTTTTTGTTATCCGGTGGGGGACTCCTGTATTGCATCGCAATACGACATGCACTTGTTTTTTTTTAATTTAGATTAATCGATTACAATCCAACAAATGGTTAGACAGGTCAAAATTGTAAAGGGTTGCAGATTACATGCAATATGTGGGCAAGTTAGTAAAATTTGTAGCAGAAAGGGTAGATAATATTAGGGAGAAAGGAGAAAGTGCTAGTAAGTAGCATTTTCTGCTTTACTTATTAGCAAGATCCTCCGTCAAGATCAAAGTATAAAAGCTATGCATCTTTAACACAGCAGTGATTTTTGAAGTAATCAGTAAAAATAGCTGGTAAACATGATAAGGACAAGGTGAATAATCAAGGTTATATACCAGAAAATTGACATCGTGTGTTGTTTTGTCTATTCAGTTCCCTCGCCTTCAGTACTATCAGTACTTTGATTTTTGCATAGACAAACAAGTCCCTTCTACGCTACCCTCCGATAGATTGAGACAGGCTCGCCAGTCAAATATTAGCACAGCTCAGTGATATGCAAGTACTGCGTTGAACACACAAAGCACTTCGTGTCGCATAAAGTTGATGACGTATACTAGACCTATTTTTTGCGCGTGCATGAGCAAAGAAAAGCTACGTAGTACACACGTTGATCGGTTTTTGACTCTGTCATCTTTTTCCTGGACAATTTCCAGGATACAGGGTTGTTTCCTATGACCTGCTAAATTGGACCAAAAATGGCGATTTCACTAGCATAATTGAAATTGTAACCGTCTGATTGGTTTTTGGAGAAATAGGAAGCCATTATAGAACTTGTGTACATATTTTATAAAAGGGAGGTAATAGATATCGCTGATATTGTTCATCCTGAAAAAAAATAGCAGTATTGGATAATCTTCCTTTAAATTCTCTCAAGGCTTACTCATCGCACTCCTTCAATTTCGTTCCAAAATCATTAAATAATTATTCGCGATGACAATTTCTCAACGTTGTTCACTGTAATTAATTCCTGTGAATATGTACTTAGGTAAAAATATTGTGAAAAATAGATAAATTACATGTACCAAGCAATTTCGCATTTTTTTAACAAAATTTTTCTTCAGCAAACGATGGTCCAATTAAAAATTAAACCCAATTGTGATTGTCGCCTGCAATGTTTTCAAAGTGGACTGGCCTAAAATTTTGAGAAACGGTAAAGGGTACACATGATGTCTTCGGACATAGACACGAGTGTACAATTGGACGCTGTAGAAAGTGTTATCATATTACAGATCCCGTTCAATTAGCAATGACCATTGGGATTTCTTCACACTCTTAGAACACACTCCTAGAAAAGATGACAAGTGATGTTCTGCAGATATACAGAGAAAATGTCTTTATAAGATGACAATTAAATTGGCCTTGGTACAAAAGTTTATTGTTGTTTTCTTCGCTAAAAAAAATGATTATGCTTTGATATTTTTTAAGAGGTTATTTAGTTCTATTTTAAGTTAAGAAAACTTGAAACGCTTGCTATATATTGTCCAACACATTCGGCGCGAGTATTGGCAAATTTTCTAGGAAACAGAATCGAAAGGGAATGATCATAATTCTTTTTTCGGCTCGTTGGCCGAGTGGTTAGCGTGTCCTACTCCTAGCCTGATGGTTACGAGTTCAAGCCCAACTGCAGGCGGGTAGTGTATATGTACAGGACACTGCACAGAGATGCCCCAGTCTACCCAGCTTTGAAAGTGGGTAGCAGTGGTTAGAATAAATTGCCTCTCTATATATACGTATGTTGCGATCTGGAATGAGTTAGGACCACGACTGAAATAAGAGTCTTTCACATGCCCCCGAACAAAGAAAATTAACATTGGCTATGACTTGTGTTGTTGTTCTCCCATCGTTTTAATTTGCTTTCCAGATTTTCCAGATGGTATTTTTTTGGCGTGACGAGTCTCCAATCCATAATTTAAGAAAACACATGTTAGAAATTGTGACATGTACTCAATAACCGGTAAGCCTTCACATTTGGCCATTATTCTCGCGCTTGATCCTTTTTGCGCAAAGTTTAATTTGGACCATAAAAACAATTACGAAAATTGAGAAGATCACAGTAACATTCATAAACAGTTTGAGATGTGAACTGCTTTCTGAATAACGGGGCACAGTCATTCCTAACACGGATCTGCTTTTCATTTTTTGCAATCCTTTGCAATATCATTTTTAAAAAGAATTTTAATGCGGAGCTTAATTTTGTTTTCTTAATCTAACCGATTGGACTTCGATGAGCAATTTGGTATTATCTCAAGATGATATTTCGTTCCAATAAAACCCGTTAAAGATTTTGTTGTTATTGTTTTTTTCATGTTTTGTTGTTTTTAATCCTTATTATTGTTATTTTGAAATTTATACATCTAGAATTCAGTATCCTGTTGCCCATTTTACTAAAGTTCTTACGAAAAAGGTAATCGTAAGTCAAGATCACAAATCGTACCTGGTGTTTTCATTAATTGTTAGATTCTGCCTTACAGTATCTCATTTGAAGTCGATTCCAATTAGATAATTCATGGCAGAATTTCATATCATATTTAGTTACAACTGTAAAACCACATTTAATTTTTGACTTACGCAGAAAATGATCGTAAGGTGTTAATTAAAACAGGCCCGATGGTCTTGCTATTCACTAGCTGTTCATTTCATTTAATTCAGAGTTCTTGTGTATTTTTCAATGTTTTAAATGTCCAACTGTTAGTATTTCAGTATCATCGATCCCTTGATTTTAGATCAACTCAGAAAATAAAGATTTGTTCACCTGCACAAGCGTAAACGTTTAAAGAGATGGTCGACAATGTGTTTTGTTTACCGGAAATTTCAAACAACGAAGTTTCGTGATAATATGCTATTGTAATTTACTATTGTCCGTTAATCAATTCAACCTTTTTCTGTATAGTTCTTCTTCTTTATTACGTTCCTGTGCTTTTATAATTATAAATGCTGCCAAAAAAACCCCAAAAAGCAATTTATCCTTCTTCCACATTATTTTTTCTACCTTACGAGATGTTTTCTACCCAAATTGCACCCACTTTTATTGTCGTCTGCAAGTTCTTCAAATTTGGACTCGTCTAATTCGAAAGATGTATCCCACTTTTACATTATGTTTTACAATTTTTTATTCATCTTTCAAAATGATTCGTCACAGTCTTGTTCTTCATCGCTGCTGCAATTCCCATTTATCATGCAATGAAGCCGGTATTGGCCTGATATCGCCTGCCTGATAACATAACATGATATCAGGTAGTCTATTTTTAGAAACAATTTGCATACACTTTCACCAGAATTTCTTTGATTTTTAAGGGTTTATTATATTAAAGCGCTGAAAATGATTGCATGATAAATAGAATAACATGTAAATGTCTTAAAATTTCAATGTTATCTGATCTCGGCTGTGAGAAATTATCATGCCTCGGTCTCGTCATGATAAATTCTCCCGACCTCGACCAGATAACATTGATATTTTAAGACATTATCATATTATTCTCTTTGTCCAATGTGAAGGTCGAATGATAAAACTGAGCTTATATGGGACATTAATTCGACATTTATAATTAGATTTCAAAACACAGAATCGTAGATCTTTCCATTCATTTCGAGTAGATATTTGAATGAAATAAATTTTCGAATGCATGACAAGTCACTGGAAAAGGAACCATCGGGGTTGTGTGTTAATTGTCGATCCTAGTCAGTCTGCGCGAAATGCGCAGACTGGCTTGGGTCGAAAATTTTTGCACATGACCGATTTTCTTATTTAACAATTATCATTCTACCTTCGAGTATAAAACTCTAAAATCGACTTCTGATTGACCTCTGCCGGATCCTTTCGCTTTGTCAAACATTTATTTTACGGACCTCCTAATGGTATTCATGCGTGACGGATCAAGCTCTAATCAAGGTTAAAGGTCAAAGTAGCGAATGTAACTTATCCACTGAATTAAGCTGGCTCGACAAGCGTCACACACGGTATTGCGACACTTTAAAAGAAAAGGAAAAAAAAAACGTTACCCTCTGTGTTTTAAAAGTTGTCATTACAAGACTCCTTACTTTCAACATTTTTACTGTAAAGAGAGTAAGCAATAATATTATTACATTTTTACAACAAAACCTCGACGCTACGCAATTATTTTATACACATGTCATGACGTTCACTTTTTTGACACAATTTAGTGCCGAAATACCGTGCACGACGTCCAGACGTTGTTCTCGGACAATCATTCTGGTATTGCGAAACCAAACAAATGTTAGTTTTGTATCATTTTGTAAGCTATAGAATATATTTTTGCCCTATACATTAACTGACATTAAGGCTAAATTAGTTTCTCCTATGAGAAATTAGACAAAAGTTTAATTAGTCTTTCGTAGGGATAATAAAAACAAAATATCCTAAGCTACATAACTGCGGATGTACGTGTACTTTATAGAACTTTAAATGGATATCTCTTGTACGCAATGGGCTTATTTTCTGAGTCTAGAAATTTTCAATCTACCTTCCAATGAAAGGGGTTTTGAAATGAGACCTCTGTCTGATCTATGCTGGACCAAATCTCTTTTCTAAATATTCATTTTACAGCGTTCTAAGGTGGTTCCTTTTCGAATGACGGGTCACATGAATATTTTTGCTACATCAGATTATTTCCATGGTGTAGTTTTCGTCCTTGTGTATGTCCGTCAAAAATCTTTTTTTTAATTTGTGAAAATGCACCACCTGAATAAAGCGTAAAGTGTCGACTGCGCGATATATGATAATTTTAGAAATGCGACCACTGACTAACCTATGCTGGACCCAAGCTAATTATTCCTTATACAATGTTCCCAGATGTCCCTTTTGACATTACCCACCACATTTATAAAGTTAATGTTTTTCAGCCCTTTATATATGTTGCTCATTTAAAAAATGTTGTTATTGGTTTTGCCTACTTCTATTAGTCTATAGAGAAATTCATTGGTGACGTTGCTTAAATTTCACGCTCATATTACGTTAGAAATTGTGTACAGGTTTTTTAAAACCTGGACTTGTAGGTCCTGTGGGCGGGCTATAATCGAAACTTTATTAATCATTTTCTAAGAAATGGTTGAATAGATTGCGAACGACTTTCCCACGAATGATCTTTGCAAAATATAATCACAATTTAGTCTGTTCCGTTATGTATAGTTTGGGTTGTAACTAAGACTAAGGTAGTGAATCTGTAATAATTCCGTAACGTTTCGGAAGTAATGGACTTTCACAGTTTTAACCGAGGTTTCCTAATGATTTTCACTAGGAAACCTCGGTTAACATTGTGAAAGAGTATGCGTTCTGAAATGTGGTATTATTATGGGTCTACTACCTTAACTTGGATACTATAAATTTACTGTAAAATCAGAAAATCATGGCCTGTAGATTGATAAAGGCGCACCCGCTCCTATATCTTTTTATTTCGATTTAATATAACAAGTGCAATGAAGGTGGTTGAATATAGGAAATTGAGGGAAAAAAAAGCACAATCTCAAACGATTATCAATAGTTTTCCTTTCGAATGCAGTTAAACCGAGGGAATTTTGTTATAAGTATACGGTAATAATGTACTCTAGGAAATTCAATTAATACGACACTAATTTTGGTAAAATCTAATAATAAAACTTCGAATACAGACTTTCCTTTGTCCACACCAGACCGTGACGCACACATTTTCTTTTGTGTATCAAAATCAGGACGGGCACTAATCAATTCTCCTTGCTAGAAATTACTTTTGTATGTCTGACCAGAATATCTATCTTCGAAGGGTTTGTATTTTCAGTTTTGTCTATTTTCTAAATCTGTTACAAGCTGGTCTATGTCGCGGAACCACGAGTGAAAACAAAGCTTGTATTGTTCTCGAAATGAGTTATGAATCGATATTTTTTGGAAAAACAAACTATTATTCTATTGCTTTTAATGCGAACATGACAACAAAATGTGAAATTTTAAGACAAAGTTTCTTAAAGCGCGTCACTTTACACTTAATTGCTATGCAGCGTTAATGGTGACGTCACTTATTAGGCTCCGCTAGATGACGGCATAAAGGGTGAAAAGAACGAAAGTGGTGTCTAAATTTTCGATAATTTCTATGTTTGGGCAGTGAATTTATAAAAATGACACTCTACCGTTATTCCTCGATAAACCACCGAAAATGATTATAGAAAGTTTTATCCATTCTGCTCAATATATCTTCTTTAAGTTATTTTGAACGCATTGGAAATATTAATCATGTGTCCAGGTGCACAAGGCGTTTTCTTGCTGCGAGCATTTCAGTTTCAACGCAGGACATGTTCTTATGGAGTCCTGGGCGAGTGATTTAGAATATTTTTGAGTAAGACGGTTGATTGGTCCTTTTTACAATGTAACACTGTTTTAACTATTAAACCAAAATTTGGGATCGTAAGATTTAAGTACTGTATTTGTTCCTTAAATTTCTTACAACTTAATGAAAAAGAAAAAATATTCTGCAGGTTAATGACTATGATTTGCGCTAATTTTGTTTCCGAAGGTTTTCTATATGGCGTAAAAAATCTTCATCAAATATTTTAACATGTACCTCATGTATTTAATTTGAAAGAAATGTGAAACAGGAATCAATAAATGTTACCCTTATACATTTAAATAAAATAAAATCAATCAACCTCAGCGCTTGCGTAAATAGAATTGACGTCGTTCCTAAACTAGATTTTAACAAGGAAGGGCTTTATGTTTTCAATTTAATAGAATATTTGACATTTTCTTTCACAAAACAAAATGTAATTTGTCCGTAATACCCTATCGGGAATAATAACAGACAAACAAATAAACCTGCCGTGATCAATTTTAGGAAAGGTTTCTGGTACAGTTAGTTACATAGCGAAATGCGGACATCCGCCTCCATCAAAACAAGCCCAAATCGCTCACTAATCGATCCATTCCCTCATTCCTTCCTTCATTCCTTCCTTCCTTCCTTCCTTCCTTCATTCATTCATTCATTCATTCATTCATTCATGCATGCATTCATTCATTCATTCATTCATTCATTCATTCACATTCAAAACACTCACTTCCATCACTCATATACGCCCCAAATTTGTTTGAATAAAACGATTGGTCAAAATCTACATTTCATTGAAATTGATCAAATTATTCCACGCGTGTTTTTTTTTCTTTTTTTTTGGGGGGGGGGGGGGGGGTTGCTAGTGGGGATTCAAATTGTACGTTTAATCCGTGAAGACACACACATATACATGTATAAAAAGAGTATATTTGTTAAGGGGATGTAATAAATATAACTAATTTCGTCCAATTTGGACGAAATTAGCGGTATTGTATTATGTCGCTTAAAACTAAACCAAAACTCGCCTAACACATTAAATCAGTATCATTTATTTCCAAAATCATTCAACTTGTCGATTACAGGATGTTCGTAGCTGTTATTCAATGCATGAAATATGAACGTTTGAGAACCCTGCACCCCCAAGTCTTGTTAGGGGCTATTTCAGTTGAATGGCAATACTATTGATCGCGCAAAGTTATGTGTGTATTTTCGTTTATTTATCTTCGCTACCGTAGCACATGCCTATTTTGAGCGACGCCCCAGAAGCGGTTACATGTAGTTGTTACGGGGGATAGTGCAAGGATCATGAAGAGTATACTGCTGAGATCCGCCATGATTCTTTAACATGCTCGGCGTAAAGTACCGTCTCACGGGACCTCGGTTTAACGTCTCATCCGACAGACAATTAGTTTGTTAGTTAGCCTGCCCGGGAATCGAACCCATGCGGTCGAACTTCAATGATTTGAAGTCCGGTGCTCTACCAATCGAGCTAATCGGGCTGGCGAAAAGTTAAAGTATGTTTCTAATACTAAAATTACATAAAAATCGGCGACGTTAACAAGTCGCCGATTCCTATTTATCATCGGCCGATTAGCGAAAATTAGCGGCGACTGGACAAACTATTTATCTTTCTGTCACATAAAATCATCTATGTTACAATGTTTTATTTCTAGGCCTGAGTTGAGGAAGATCATGCACGGTCGATTAAAAATAACGTTCTGGCGATATGCCGGCAAGATTTAGTAGTCAAGTCGGTGATACGACGGCAATTCGTCGCCGACTAGTCGCTGATATCAAACGGAAATAAAAAGGTCAGAAAACCAACAATGATCTTTAAGTTTCTGTATTTGTCAAACATAAAAACTTTAGGTTAAAAATCGTACGGACCCCGGTCGATGATCGTCCGTAGTCCGGTCGATCGCTATCGATTTGTCGTCGGTACAATATCGACTTCCGAACATCGGCTATACCAATTTTTCATTTAAATGATGTCATACAAAACCGCCAATATGATGATGCTTTATTTCTTTGCCAGCATTCGGGTAGAAGTTACATGGTCGATTAAACGAAGGATGCTGACGATAGTCCGACGAGATGTCGGCGATTTGTTGGCATTTGGCTGGCGATGCGGCGCCGATTACTGGCCGAAATAAAACAGACGTGAAAAATCTTTAAAAAAAAAGATAAAAGAATTAAAAATAATAAAAAAGTACGCCTGCAATGTATACAAAATAAGCCGTACCACGGCCGTTGATCGCCGGCGATTAGTCGTTGATACAGCATTGACCTCCATAAATCTAAAAGTCGATAGAATGGAGTTAAAACTCGCCTACGACTCGCCGATCTCAGAAAAATCTGCTAATGAATCGGCCGGTGCATCGATTAGTCGCCGATTTCATAACCGATTCCACAAAAAGCCAACAGCGTCGGAACATTTAAAAAACAGTAGCATAAGTCAGTCATATTTAATTCAACCGTCTTCGTGCAGTGACGAGCTTTCTTTTTACACCTTCTTACCAATAAGTGCAAGACCCCTCTGAAGCATCAGCATACTGTGATAATACAAGGTTGGCCCTATAAACAGCGACAGGATAAAGATGTTTCAATTTATCATAGCTATAGGGGAATTTCGGATTTCAAATTTAAATATTTCACTAGTCCCAGCTTAAACTCTATTTTGTGGGAACTCATTGGAATCGTCTTACGGAGACGATTCCAATGAGTACCCACAACATAGGTTTTTATTTGGAAAATAAAAATTTTAGACTTGAGTTACCCCCTATTATCTGTACCTCTGTTTAGTATTCCAATTCTTAGCGAGAACTATTTGAAAGCTTCCGACGTGATGAAGGAGGGTCTCTCATTTTTTTTTTACTGAGCCTAACTTGATTGATTTCATTTCAATTCCATGCCCTATCGCAGACTTAAACTTCTCTGCCAATTCAATTTGCGATATTACTTAAGCCGCTTTACTCTGACGTGAATCAGTTTTATTTAAATCACCAAAGGATCTTTGTGCGGTTGGAAATACATGTAATTTATTTTTTAGTAAAGAAAGTTTTAAAAAAAGAGAATAACTCGAGTTAACTGGTATTATTATAACGGGGCTTGGTTTTTTTTACAAAAGCTAAATGAAAAAGTTTGTTACATCGTAAAATTGACATTCATCTCAATCAAAACCGTTCTTAATAGCACATTCAGTGTTCCTTTCATTCATTCAAACACTCAGGCAAGCCGCTCAAAAACGCTAAAAAATACAAAAAATAGGATTTACAACTGCATTAAAAATAAACACTGACTTTATATAATTTGTAAGCGTGTGATTGGTTCTTGAAGACGAGGGAGCTATTTATAGAACCTTTATCCATATTTCATCAAAGGGAGGTAATAAATATCGCTAATTTGTTCATCATTAACAAAATTAATGATATTGGATTACCTCCCTTTAATTTCACTCAAAACTCACTCATCGCACTCGTTCAAGTTCTTTCCAAACCATTCTAATTTAAATCAGATTGACAATGTCACACGATTTAATTAACTATATGTAAGGAACGTCAGGCGAAAATAACCATCGGGGATCTTCGTAGAATAATTATTTGAAAAAGAATTTGGTACCAGTAAATCTAAACTGGATGTGTCAGGTGAAAAATATATAGGCAGGTAGAAGGCTCATTCTAGACCAGAAAAAATGAAAAAGAAGACCTTCGAAAACGTTCGCTCTTTTCAACCTGCAAGTTCTGCACAGACTGACTTTATTCGACAATTTAGGCTCCACCAAGGTGTTCCCTTTTTATACGCCCGTCGAAAGGCGGGGTGTATTGTGTGATTATCTGTGGCGACCGGGCGTCTAGCTAGCTTTGTTGTTTAGTTAAATTTCCTTTGTTGTTTTTGGTGAACGAAATTTCGTTCACCAGTGTTATATACCGTGTATGGAAAATCCTGTAGGATCTTAATAGGTTTTGAATAAAGCAGTGCCTCTTTATATTCACTTAAGTATCTCTGAATTCTTCTCTCTACAAAATCACTCTTTATTTCGTTAAATGCATGATACTAGCATTCTTTATCAAGTGAAGATAATGAAAATTACCATTTAAAAACACAAAATTATCTTGGAATGTCTATACGAGCGAATTTTTGATCGGCGTAAGATTGTCGAGTTTTGAGAGCAAAAACAAAGTTTGTGTCTGTGCACTGTATAGACAGATACAATGTTTTTGATTTAAACCTTCGCATTGCAGCTTGTAGTAATTTGCCGGAAATGTGTGTTTATTGAGGTCGTGAACTCTTGAACTTCTACACACCCCTGATTGGCCATACCACACGTGATGACCTACTACGATTTTACCTGCCTTCTTATGAACTAAGTCTTTGCTTATAAGTTACGAAAGGTCAAGTTTACAAACGTATGGAATGTTCCTGCCGTATTTCTCCTATTAAACGCGCCCGGGCGCGATGCAAAACGTCGTGGGGGCGCTATTATTTCAGACTCTTTTACTTAATTAAAAAAAAATACGTATTTTGGTACCTAAGAGAAGCAAACTGTTAACATGTTCGTAATTATCGATTGAAATACGTACGCTACCCAATACGCTTTTCTATTTATCTATTAAGGCTATAGATTTAAGAAATAAAATAAAAGGTTAGCTAATGTCATTTAAAGTCATCTATCGAAATACGGTCATCCTCGACCACTAATTGAAGCTTTCAAAAGCAAGTTATTGTGTAAACAGAAGCCGTGATTATCATTGTTGTTATTATGTTATAAGATAGGAAGTTCCAGACAATGCAATATTCAATGTTCCTCTACCGATGGACAAAGCGGTCTAATAATTCATTACCTATTCATGTATGAAATAAATAATCCTGTATTAAATCCTAAAATTTTGTGATGTGTAAATGCACCCGGTATATGAAATGAAAGTGTTTCGTAGTGAAAACACAACACGTCTGGAGCTAGCTGGGTCACCGCGTGTCGGCACCCTTTGAAGTCCCCAGATTCTTGCAAGCGGCGACGTCGCGTTTGACATAAGTCACACGCGAGATTTTACGGAGGTTTTCCTATTTTAACAGTATAGTTGTGACTAGGATTTAATCATTTGACTCGGATATTTAGTATATTTGCAGAAGTTGAAATGATTTCAGAAATATTTTCGTAACAACGAAAGGGGATTTTGTTCGCATGTGACTTATGAAGAATAACGAGAATAGTTTTAATTTTGTGTTAAATTTTAACCTTTCGCGCTTCCGGAAGATCGCGATTTAGGACGCGCTAGGTTTTCAGATGTTGAAGGATCTTTTAATGACACAACCAGCCTTATCCTGATAGGAATTTAAGATAGTTAACCCACAATCTATTGAACATTACGTCGTGGAGTAGCAGCTATTGAAATTAAATTCGAGGCCGGATTTTTCACCACGGACCGTGGACGGTTGGATGTTGTTGATCGTATAGTCAAGGGCCTGAGAATCGTATTTATGGGGGAGCGCGTTTTTTAGGGAGGGCGCGTCTAAAAGGTGAATACGGTATATTTAGTCAACATTCTCATTGAAACATAAACACACACCACTTGACCGTGACCAACCTTGATATGAAGTAAAATTTAACCCATTGCCAGACAACTTATGTTCTCAACTACCAAATTTACACCTCTTGCTTAAATCCCGTTTTTATCTTAAAGCTTGTTGTTGCATACTTGTGTAATGTAAATATCTTCGGTTACGGGTATTTTTGTATCATATTACCCAAATCCCATTCACTGTTTGTTTTGTTTTGTTTTGTTTTCGTTTCAAACAAGGTCGGAAAATAGGGGATATAGCAATCTCGGTACGATTTACTGTTAATATATGAATGTCGTAAATAGATAAATAAATAAAAGAATCAAATGAACAAATATCCCAACACGATAGACTTAATTTTAACATCGAATGGATTTTTTTTTTCAAAGTACTTGACATCGTAACTACAACTGTATAGTAGCGCTTCTACCCCTCAGATGGCTCTAGAATTTCCTCAATACAATCATTCATCTATTTGTTTTACCGGAAGTATGTAAAATAAATTTACAAAAAACGAAATTTGGATTGTGAATCAATCGCCTGTGGACTGCAGCACCTTTACCTTAACATGGAAATTGGTATTTCTCGCACCAGAACTATAATTAGCATACATCCGTACGTAGCTGCCATCTTCTACCCTCTTAGGTTTACGATTATCCGCCGTTTGGTAGGAGCAATAGAATTTGAACAACGACTATATTTGGACAACTCATTAGCTTTACAAAATACCTTCCTACATTGATTTTATCGAATTGGTTTTTTTTTGTTGTTGTTGTTTATTTAAATTCTTTTTTACGCAATTGCATCAGATAATTATTCTTTCACAAGACTGAATATTACCGAAAGAGACTAAAACCCTGTAATTACAATTACGAAACAGCGGTCTTTTATTTCGGAGGATGGGGGGGACCCCATTCAGGTCGTACTAGAGCCATAGCGGATAACGTTAAAAGTCAAAATGCAGAAAGACTGCTGTTTAATCTGCTAAAATATGGGTTCCGCATGTGGAAATTGAATTACCTTTCTGACTGCTATTTTTTGAGTTAAGAAAAGAATCATTTGTTAGACACTATAGTTGTCTGTTTTCTTTTCTCTAGGCTTATCGCTCGCTGTCTATCGGTCTGTCTCTGTCTGTCACTCTCTCTACCTTTCTTTTCCTCTCTTTCTCTTTCTTTGAATTTAGAATTTTGACGAGACACTTTCCCTTGATTATTTTTACATACATAATTTCTCTTTTCTCAACGAATTCAATACATCACTTTAGAATGCCAACAGATTCGTTCACCATCAGTACTTTCAGTGCTTTGATTTTATACTAGGAGATCCAACAGTGTAACGGGGGTATTTTGTGAAAATTTGCCACCTTGTTGCTCGACGGGTTTCTTAAAAGTCAGGATTGTTTGTTTGGTTGTTTTATTAGGGTTTTACGCCGTTTTAAACATTCTTTCAGTCATATCGTGACACTCATTCAGTTCAAATCATTTTAAATTATTCACTCAACGCTCCAGTCATTCATTCAAAAATTCAATCCAATCAATCAAATACGTTCCAATTTTGTTCATAAATGCATCGAAATTGCTTAAGTTTATGAATATTTTAATCAAATCGATCAAATAATTGCAGAACTTTAGTGGCTGGTGTTGACAAATAAGCGTCTGATTTGTCCGTGAAAATACAAAATCAGAATAGCACGTAGAATTTCATTAATGGGAGGTAAAAAATTATCGCTAATTTGGAAGAAATTATCGATTATGTTTTACCTCCCTTGAAATTCTTCAAAACTCGTTCCTCCCTCTTATTCAATTTTGTTCCAAAAACATTCCAAAATGGTTCACCTTTTCAAATTCTCGAAGTTGCTAACTGTATACGCGGATAATACTCGAAAGTATTTGAATAAAATACGAAGACAAACAAATATTTATTTCAAATATATATTCTTTAATCTAACATGTATTGTTTACAATTTACAAAATTAGTATGTACACTTATTTACGGGATTGCATTTCAATAGATAATTTTTTACACAAACTAAGATAAAGAGAGTTAAATACTTTCGTAAACAGGTCCTTACATTACAAGAGCAAAGAAGCTTACTATTTCATAACGTTCCGTGAACGATTTCATTTTTAATGTGGGTAGGCCTTTCATAATCGAGGAGAAACAAATCGGTTATAACCGTTTCTTTCATTTGCAAACACACTTTCACCATGAACCATAGGCATATGCTTCAAAGTCCATTTTCTGTCTTCAATATGTCTTATATAATGACATTTATCTTAAAAATATACAAATATCTGTGTGATAACACCCTGTATGATATTTTTTATGATATCACATAGTTATTTTTAGAACAATGATATAATGCGTTTATTTTTAGGAACTTGCATTTCAGTTAGAAAAGTCGACGAAAACAAGACAAATAGTGGTTTTAAGATAAATATAATACATACTTAATGTATTGTATGAAAAAAATATCTAACGAGGTTGTGAGAATTGATAATTTCTCGGCAGAGCCTCGACAATGATCAATTCTCCCAACCTCGTTAGATATTTTTTCTCATACAAAACACTAAGTATGTATTATATATTTATATGACAAAAATGATTGTAGCACAATCGAATGTGCTATGAAAGCTTGGTTAGTCATAATAATTCAATTTTAAAGACATATGAAATATCAAAAAGAAAGGTGCATTTTGTTTTTTTCAGCAATAATGAAAAAAGAACTATTCCAAAATGAGTTCCAAAAATATTTGTTGAAAATGAAAAACTGCTGATCTTACAGATGTTGTGATTAAATTCTTCCATGTTTTTTTTTTAAAAGAGGGTACACTTGTTTGATGGATTCATATTCGTATTTGCTTCACAGTTGAATGTCTCAGCAAACTTCTTGAAATTAGATAGCGTCCCCAGTACTCTGAAATATGGAAAAATAAGATACAATATATTTTTGTTTACAGACGACTTACAATTTTACACAACAAAAAGGACAGTTTGAAATAAATTCAAATGTTTTAGAAAAGTAAATGGCGATGTCCGAGGGCACTTTGTGCGATAAAAGAAGGCTTAAGATATTTTTTCCTACATACCTAAATTTTCCAGGTGCCTCGTGCGGTTCCATATTGTCAATATAATGTTTAAACAACCCTCTTTCGCTTGACTTCTCACACATTGTCTGAAAAGGGAGAAAAAGTAGCTTATAATGGAGTGGAATACCAAGATCCAAATCATGAAATGTACAGTAAAAAATGTAAAGGTAATGCAGGTCCAATTCATAAATATTTAAACATACAAAAGGCATGATCATTGTGCGTTCAGAAAATATACAGAAAGCTTAAAAAAAAATCAACTGCAGTCAGCCTATGCAACTGAGCAGCCTGACCAGGGTCGATACTTTTTGCACTCCTCAGACGGCCCCTTTCCACATGAGGAGTCAGAAATATATGCATTATACACTTATTACAGACAAATTATATTAAATGTAAACTATGAAATAAATAGACATACCTGAGCATATGAAAGGAAATAAACATTTTCCTGGATAACAGATCATATGTTATATACACTTGTCACAGACAAATTATGTGTAATGTAAACTGAAGGAAATAAGTACAGTTAACAACATCGTGAAATGACATTCATCTCTATCAAAACCATTCCAACTCTCTCGCATAGCGCTCCAGTTATTGATTCGTTCCAAACACTCATTCATACCATTCAAATTCATCCTGAACAAAATTTGCGATATTGGATTACCTCCCATTAAAATCACTGAAATTTCGCTACACACACTCATTCAATTTAAATCCAAAATCATTCCATAATCATTTACCGTGTCAATTTCACGATGTTGTTAGCTGTAGACATACCTGTGCATATGAAATGAAGAACAGTTGGTCGTTGGTTAAGGGTAGACCGGGCAGTCTGGCAGATGTAGTTTGTCGATGTTTTATATACGCCTTTGAAAAAAAGAGCGTTATAATTGATAAATAAATTGTCTTCATAATTTTAAATGCATAAGAGCTGTTTCTTTATTTCTCATATCAGCATAAAGCTTTACGAAAAAATAGGGCGAAACTATTTCATAATATCGTTGGAGGGCAGTACCAAAGACAAAAATCGAAGACATAAAAACAACGCGCAGTTAAAAAATGTACGTCTTTAAAATTGATGGTCCAGGGTAAACATTGTGCTAAATCTGTGCGTGTGTCTTTTTTTTTTTTTTTTTTTTTATTGTTGTTGTTGTTTTTTTTATCTGACATTCCTTTGGCGTAATATAAATATGACATTCAGACTATATTCTAATGTTAAGGAGTTCTTTTCGGATTCTACCCTTCTTAAAATACGGAATAAATACAATTATATGTATAAGGATTTTTTTCAAAAGGAATGAAGAAAACTTACATTATATGCAACACGTAGGGCAAGACTATCGCCAAAATTAGCACTCTTTGTGAGATCACGTTTTACCTGCAAAAGATAAAAATAACTAGTTTTCAAAATGTTCATTTTTCTTCCATCATGTAGAGCGTCAATGCTAAAACTTCTTTCTGGAATGAATTGTACATATAGGTACATGTTTATTCTGTAATTCTTCATTTAATTATATTTTCATATTTCTTTGTTTTTAAGAATACAAGAACAACATTTTTATGATTAAATCTATTAAACAAAACTTGATATCACACGTAGTGCTTAAATTTATTATTAGACGATACATGTAGTCGACAAGAATCCGGGCCCAAGTTATACAAATTTTCTCAGGCTCAGGTTCAATATTTAAAATACAATAAATGCACGAAAATGTAAGATAATATTAATAACTTGTTATTTATAACAACTTATTAATATCATCTTTTATGTTAATACATTTAAATGAGTAATAAAACAGAATTACGGCTTTAATCTCAAATTGAAATTTGAGAAAATTTTGTTTTGAGCCTGAGAAAAGTTTCATAACCTCGGACCCAGTTCACATAAAGATGTGACTGAGTTCTGGCCCAGATCAGGGCGGGGAGTAAGCTGGTACCAAGCTTTATCTATATCAAATATCCGTATGATAACATCCTGTATGATATTTTTTATGATATCACATAGTTATTTTTAGAACAAAGATATAATGCGGTTATTTTTAGAAACTTGCATTTCAGTTAGAAACATCGAAAAAAAATGACACAAATAAAGGTTATAAGATAAATATAACACGTACTTAGTGTTTTGTATGAAAAAAATATCTAACTCGGTTGCGAGAATTGATAATTGTCTCGGCAGAGCCTCGACAATTTTCAATTATCCCAACCTCGTTAGATTAATTTTTTTCATACAATACACTAGGTACGTATCATATATATATTAGAGAATTCCTCAGACAACGGGCTACCAATATACGCCCAGAGTAGACAGCTCCCAATGTTGACTATCAAAATAGCCTAGAATATGCTATTTTGATAATTGCCATAGGGACCAGTCTACGCCCGACCCGAATGCGGGCCAGAAATCAGTTTGCCCTTTGGTCGCACAGGCACATTTTTTATTGCGTATCGGGGAGAGTATGTGCCGTCTTGAATACTTCATAAACCACATCCTTACCTTATACTGTCGACCCTGATCGGCATGGATGACATAATTGTTGTATTCATCTACCAAGCACTGCAGTCTAAATGCTATCGTCAAAGCTACTCTGTGGTCTATCTTGTCTTCTGTTAGAAGCTTCAACAGGGCTGAGAATATTAAGACGGTGGGTCCACAATAGTTCCGCAACAAGTCGGCAGTTATTTGCGAATGATTTTCAATAGGAAACCCCGGTTAACATTATTAAAGATCATGCGTTCCGAAATTTTGCGGTACTATCACGGACCCGCTACATTAAGCATTATGATATTAGCATCATTGGCGAAATACCAAAGGCATGCTTGAATAGACGACAATTATGTTATGTAACGTTTATGTCATACTTACAAAAATGACTCTCACGAATAAGCGCATTGACATAAGCATGCTGAATGATACTCTGGGGGTTATCAACTAGATAACAATTGGTTAAATTCTAACCAGAAATTAATTTCAGCCAATCAAATCTGTCGTTTCAATTGTTGAAATTGAAACAACAAGCCTGATTGGTTGAAATTAATTCTGCTTTATATATTACCAATCATTATATTTTATACAACTTGGGGCTGCTACGTGTGTAAAGTGCACATTTGCTTGAAATACAGTTAGTAAGCACCTTGAAATACAGAAAGCAGGCGCCTTACAATACAGAAAGTAAGCGACTTGAAATACAAAAAAGTAAGCGCCTTGAAATACAGAAAGTAAGCGACTTGAAATACAGAAAGTAAGCGCCTTAAAATACAGAAGAAAGCGCCTTGAAATACAGAAAGTAAGCAACTTGAAATACAGTAGGTAAGCGCCTTGAAATACAGAAAGTAAGCAACTTGAAATACAGACAGTAAGCGCCTTGAAATACAGAAAGTAAGCGTCTTGAAATACAGAAAGTAAGCGACTTGAAATACAGAAAGAAAGCGCCTATAGATACAGAAAGGAAGCGCCTATACAGAAATTCATCGGTCTGCGAAGCTTTTAGATAGTAGGCCCAAAAGTCTGTCAGACACAGTGAAGACACCGTTTTGAGTCTTCAAATGGGGTAAATGTGAAATCGTGTTTGTATTATCGCGCGGGAACTCATACTGGGGTGAGTATAATTTCACATTTGTGACCCATTACTCGAAAAGGGACCATCTGTGGGTAAAGTGTCGAACCTAGTCAGTCTGTGCGGATTGCGCAGACTGACTAGGGTCGAATCTTTTCGCATTTTGCTTTTTTTCTGTATCTAGAATAATCAATCTGTCTTGCTGTGTATTTTTTTTAAATGGGACCCCTGGTGGATCATTGCTGGAACTAATCTCTTTTTCAAATATTTATTTTGCAGGGTTCCAAGACGGTCCCTTTTTGCGTGACGGGTCACATTTGAATAATTTACATGTTGTCGGAGTAATTCCAAATCCGCGTAAATATAGCTTAAATAAAGCTTCAGTTACGAGGATTTTGAATTACGTCGACGAGCAAGAGATCATCCGATATTTTATTTACTTTTTTAGGGTTGGCAAATAACCATGGACTCCTGATATTTCTCTCACCAGCACTGCTACGACATCCTAGCCGAGTACCTAGCTGTTCATCTAACATAGGTTTATAATTATCTACCGTTTGTTGGACAACAAATTTTGGAACAAAATATGTGCCGAATCCAGGATCGAACCCGGTATCCAATTATAGGGAGTCCGTTGGATTTCTAACTGCGGTTAGATGGCTTCAGAAGGGTGTGCTTTTCTCAATGTTTCGCGGCGATGTCTCCTTCAAAGTGACAATAAAATGTCAACTGACATTTGTCTTTTTCACCCACATATAAAATATACGTATTTGTAGACAAACGATATTTCACAGTGAGCGTTAAGTGAGACGTGATATCGAGCATTCCAGTAATTTTCTTGGAAGTTCTATTTTACCAATTTGTCTTAACCAGACAATTAGTTTTCCATACTACGTTTTTGTTCTCTTATGTAACACGATAAAAGTCCTATCATTGGATATTTTAGCTTCTGGAAGTTTTTAACTGAAACAAAATTCGAGAATGTCGTAGCAAATGATACATGTATCCATCTCATTAAACGCCTAAAAGTTCTTTGAAAATGTAACACACGAAGTTTGCTAATAAATTATGCACATGCAAATAAGAGCTAGATATCGTCGATTTTCTACTAAAACCTCGTAACTACAGCTTTAAACAAGCTGCAGTTACGAGGTTTTAGCAGAACACCGACGATATATGCTAAGAGGCTTCATCAATTATAAATTGCCTCTAAAATGACACTATAAATTGTTAATTAATGTGATAGTAATGGCTATTTATTTTGTAATCACGTTAAAGCCCCAATCTGTGTTCGTGAACATTCCTGAACGCAAGACAATGAATGCTCTTAGACGCCTATTTTCACTAGACTTTTATTCTCAAAGGTAAGATTCCAATAGTTGGTAACTCAAATGATTATGATGCGATGATCTAAGTATAGGCCTTACTTGATGAATATTTATGACTCGCAGCATTTTGGACTCCAATTTGAAAAACACTCAATTACCGCTCCTGTGTGGGCATATCTCACGTGACCAATATCTCATTTACATATTTTACTATATACGGCAGATTACGCATTTCAAGAAAAAAACGCTGTTTGTCGATTGATTTGTATTTTTATGTACCTCATCTTTCATGAGAATAAACCAAGAAAAAATATTTAAAGAATGTTCACGAAAGAGCGATTTTGTTTACTCTAAACACAGTCTGGGGCTTTAAAAGTGGCATAAAATTTTCCTTTTAGTTTTATGAAGTTTTAAAGGTGGGCTTATAAAATAATACATACCTGTGGGGTTTCAAGATACATTGATCAGTGAGTTGAATTTAGTTACAGAAATGTTTAAACGTTATGAACAGTCTCGCGAAAAGGAAAAAAAGTTAGAATACATTTTATATTTTGCGATTTGAAGATATCTTGAAATCAGCAAATGTCAAAGAGGTTTAATATTAAAAAAAAGGTTAACAGTATTTTGATGAATACTGCCAAACATCATTCTTTAAAATAAGAAATAGAACAGCAGCAGACGCAATTTGACTTAGATTGATACTTTTCGCAATCCACAGATCTCTATGATCCTTTTCCGCCTGACGATTTAAACTTATTTTATAAAACCTTCTACACACTTAATCATTAAGTAAAGGGATAGATAATTTAATTACCATCAATGTCAAATAATGTGGAAATAGTCTGTGATAGGAATGTGCCTGCGGTCCCATACCACGTACTAGAAAAACTCGGAGTGTCAACTAATGGAATCTGGTGGGCGGCACTCGGTATACCTGTTGGAAGAGAAAAAAAATGAATATATCTATTGCTTAAGCAGAAAGGGAAGATTTTATATCTAATGCTTAAGTTTGCTGATAAGAGGGTCCGTAATTGTCCTTGCTCACTCCGGAGAATTACTTTAGTGATGCTCCACTTGCAGAGGCTTAAGTATAAATACGAATTCAACAGGCTACGAATCTTCAGGTTTTTTTATATATAGGATCTGTCATGAGATTTTATTTGAGACAAGCTGATCTTAACCGCGTCTAGAATTTGACTGTTATAAAGCGAACCTTTGCGAGCTCGAAGTTGCAAATCAAAATCAAGTATCAGATTCTCTTTTCCTCATAAACAACAATTTTGTACGTTAAAAAATTATTTTTTTGGTACGCAAAGATGATAGGAATGCAGCGAAAGCGTGTGCTTAATGACGTCGTGATGACGTCATTTAGAACGTTAGCCTACATATGTGTAAGACAATGATATCTCTGATGGCTGTTCGTAAGAGAAGACTGGGGAAGCTGTGTGAGAAAAAATGATACTAAAGATGCACTCTTAATTCATATATTTAGATGAACGTTCATATCATCAAAAAACAAAAGCTTCTCAGAGCGAAGCATATACGCCCGAAGGGGCTTGTCAATAACCGTTGCCTGTCTGTAACAAAGCGTAAATGATAGCTTAAGATTTTTTCAACTGTCAGATATTATCACCCGAACAAAATCTGTCTGATCGAAATTGTAATAGGAGTTTAGCACACAAGAAAAAAGATTTTTTTCCAATTCAAGGGTAACTGCAGTGGTTGGAATTTCTAAAAATGCCATCTATGCACCATTGAGATACACTGTAACAAGTTTTCAGTACTATCCAACTGTCATTGCAAAAGGAGTTGTGCACACAATAATTACTAAGTTTAAGCTATTTTGTTAAGTCAAAAGCATATAATTCAGGAACAACAAGACATATCAAAACAAGAATTATTGGAACAATTTGAATTCCACAGGTCTTATGTTCAGCTAGACATCATAGAGTGTAAATATGGCAAGTTTTAACTCATTCCAATTGATGGGTTAGGGGAAGTTTCGCACAAAAATGCTATTTTCGGTCAATTCAAGGGCAGAAAATTCAAAGAGATTTAAGTTTCAAAAGTCTTGTGCACAACTAGACATCATAGAGAGTAATTGTGTCAAGTGTCAGCTCATTCCAGCAGATAGTCTAGGAGGAGTTTCGTACACAAAAAATACTGACGGACAGACAGACGGCCGACCTAGGCCATAAAATAATACGACACGTTGGGGGGTTCAAAAAGTATACTCACCTACTATATTAGATTCCAGATTAAAAATTGAAGTAATATCTTCATAATGTCGTTGTTTAAACCCGCCAAATTGCATCCTGCTAGAGTAACGAAGTATACGATTAAAAGTATCAAAGAAATCACTTGAAACATTTCTTAGCACATCTTGCATCACACTGTTTCGTCTCCTCCAATCAAATTTGATCTTGAGATCACTCAATGCTGTCACCAGATGACGCTTCTGTTTTCCTGGTATCCAGTACATATCACTTATTATTCCTTCTAGACTTGAAACTAGTTCTTTGAAAAGAGTTCGTAAATTGCCGGCTATTTCCGGTGAAAGTAGAGGATGAATCACATAACTTACTGGAATGTAGTTTGACAATAAATCCAAACACTGAACATCTGTACGAATAGCACTATGGCCAAATTTAGAATTAAAGGCACTTCCTTGCCATTGTGGCATTTTAAATGTCGGAGTATCTATTGGAAGTAGGGAATATAAATCAGTGTTAACTAAAAGATTGAATAATATATACTGTTTCACAGATACAAATGAGAATTCTGAAATCACTTCAGTTAACGCGTTATTTAGGGCTACGAAACATATGTTGAACGATTTCAAAGGTTGCAAGTTTTCGTTGAAAACGATCCTAAACACCTGCTTCCAACTGATGTTGTAAGAGAACTGATATTGTACATCGTCCAATGTAAGCTGGCTCTGACACCTGGTGACTCCGTCAGACAAATTCCCATAGTCTTCGGAATAAAATACCTACAATAAAGGTAAGATGGTTAAGAGAATTTACAATTTGAAAATATAGGTACGGTTGAATGAATATTTGGTTCTTTTCTTTATGATTTAATAAGTATATGTCACTCTTGAGAGGGATAGGTGTGATATTAAAATGAAAAAGGATTACTTTACATCTGTGATAATGATAGTAAGTTTTAAGTAATTGAATCGATCGCTTAACCCCAATCATCCGGAACATAGCTCGCATTTTTCCGTTAGATGGAAAGCGTTATGAACGTACATGTAAGTGCAGCGATTGTTGGTCATTTCTTAAATAATTCGTCTTCTAGTGGGACTTACATCAATTTAATACGCTCAAAGAAAAACAAATTTCTTTCATGTTGCCCAATCGTCCTTGGAGTTCTCTTGGGCATATTATAATTTGACGACAAAACGCAGTGAAACACTGCGTTTTGACATAATATTATAACATGCCCATTTTTTCGTTGATTTTTTTAGTTGGTGTCATCTTTAGCAGGAACGTTGATGCATTTGACGTAAAAAAAAAGACACACTTTGATGTCTGCGCCTTTTTCATTCATCATTTATAATATCGCAGAAGGTTCCCGATTGAATCTCAATAAAATTGGCATAACTACTGGAATGTTTGTATGGTACCCATTATTGACCTGTTTTTCTAATACTCTATATAATAAATATATCAAACACTGGTACTATAGACATTTATTTCAATACTTCGGGCACGGTTATTTTTATGATAAATCGATTGTTTTATGTCGTTTTTTATTCCTTCGTAACGGTTGCATACTTTATCCCTTATTTTTTTTCTTATTTTGTTGAACCAATGTGAGAAATCTAATTTAAATTCACAGGAGAAAATACGTTCTTTACATATGCATACTTGTTGAAGTCAATGAGAAAGGCGAATAATATGCAAGCGACGCATTTCATGTTAAACATTTCTATATATCAGAGACAGAAGACAAGCAATACTAGGGTACATAAATACGGTAGCCTGTATGTACCAATAAACATACATACACACGCTTCCGAAGCGTATATGTACCCCCCTACTAAGGACATAAACTCGTCTCAAAAGACGTATTGAACTCTACAAGTTGTCCAATTAACGATGACAAGTCGATGTATATCCCGACATGTTGACCAAATTTATATTTTCTTTACGGCATCAGAATGTAAGACTTGCATAAATGAACATATACATCCATTTCCAAGAAATGGATGTCGATATCTTTTGGACGTCTTGTCACTTGTCGTTAAATTTCAGGCGACTTTTTTTTCTTTTTGTGTACAATATGACATAAAAATGTCGACATCCATGTTATTCGTAAAAGATGCATGAGTTCATTTGGGCAAGTCTTCTATATGTAGCATTGCAGAAAGACACAAATTTGGTCAACATGTCGATACATTTATCGACTGTCATCGTAATTTTGACAACTTGAAGAGTTCAATACGTCTTTGGAGACCAGTTTCTGTCCTCACTAGGGGGTACATACATGCTTCCGTAGTGTAATGAAAACGGTTCTTCATTCGAATGATCACTGCCCTCATGATTAATACCAAAGCATTATATTCATAAAATGTACTTTAGTTATGCTGTTTTGAAGCCAATGACCGGAATGTTCATCATATAGTGAATGGACAATCAAAATGCAATGACTACACATTGAATAAAGCTGTAGTTACGTCATTTCGGTCGAACCACCGACTTTATACTCAGCAAATATATCGACTTACCCGATTAATATAAACGTCGAGATGGTAGATATCGTCAATCATAGCCAAATATCGGCCATCGTTTCTCAGTGTCGCATTGATCCCGAGAATAAAGCCGAGAAAATCTCCTATATACGTCTTGTATGCTTGAAGGATCTGTAAATTAAACACAAATATCGCTGATATTGTCTCGAAATTACAACATGATTGAGTGTTTTTCGTTAACCCTGTATCGCGCTTGTAAATATAAATGGGGAGAATGCCTGTGTTTAAGTCTATAAATTGTATTTTGTCATCATTAATCCCATTTCGATCTTTTTAATCGTTTGAATGGTTGCTTTAAATAGAAAAAAAGTTTTGTTTAATATGAGATTGTTTGAATTTACTAAGAATAACTTCACTACGAGCCCAACAAGCGAACAACAATTGAAACAAAGGACGGGTTTCGAGATTCAGAAAAAGATATAATGTGCTCCGTCATACGAATTGGGACCATCTGGTTATTGAGTAGTACTGGGTCTGTGCAGGCTGAAAAGGGTATATACTTTTTGAACTTTGCGGGTTTCTGACAGAGGAATGAATATTCTACCTTCATGTGTTTAAATTTTCTAAACGCGACCTTCGGTTGACTACTACTAGAAACAACCTTTTTCAAATATTTATTATTCGAAGCCCCGGTAAATATTTTTACAATAAATATACATCCTTCTGTCATGAAACTGGTGGGGACGTTTTCTACTCAAAACCATTGCAAACAAGCTTTTTAATAGTTTTTTAAGGAAAATAACATTTAACTCATTTATGATGAATAACATAAAGCGTTCAATATTATAAAATCTTTCTGAAAAAAAATGGCTTACTTGTTCCTATATATGCTGTACAGTAAAAGACAAATAATATATGTTCCAAAAACACATTTTTATAACGATAGCAATTAATGTCCCCGTAAAACATTCAATTAATTTTTATTCTAACAGGCAATTTAGTTAATCAATGTATATTGATTTATATCTTAAACGTTATTTAATGCCTTAAAGTAAAATCTGTCTTCATTTAGTATTCAAGTACTCTTCGTTCTGCGCCTTCTACCTTCTTGATATTTATTTAATACATGTGCAGTTTGTCAAAGGTACCATCGGACTCCTCACGACTCCTTGCCGTGCTGAACCTTGAATATCACTGCTTTGGCAGGATGTACAGTTAACAATATCGTGAAATTGACAAGGTGAATGATTTTGGAATGATGTGTGAAGCGAGTTTTGAGTGAATTTAATGGGAGGTAATCAAATATTGCAAATTTTGTTCAGCCTGAACAAAATTAGCGATATTTATTACCTCCCTTTTATAAAATGTACCTACAAGTTCTAAAAGTTTCTTCCTATTTCCCCAAGAATCTATCAGACGCTTAGAAATTGAATTATGTCAGTGAAATCGCGATCTTTTCTAGGTTTATTAATTTAAATAAAGTTGTTGATTTTATGTTTTTCAGTGAGTTTGGAGCGTTTGTGAATGGTTTGAGTGAGTGTTTGGAATGAATGAATGGAGCGATGAGCGAGTGATTTGGAATGGTTTTGATCGAGATGAATGTCAATTTCACGATGTTGTTAACTGTACATACAAACATCGGCCTGCGCATCCATGCAATTTGATCCTCGTCTTTACCACCCGTTTTCCCCAAACAAGCAAGAACAATATAACAAATATATTTTCAAGGAAATACTGACTCGTAATCAGTGCATTCAGTGCTCTCGGTACTTTGATTTAAATGTTTTTTCGCCAAGATTTTTATACAGTATGACAAGGGTTATTGTATGTTTTGGATAGTTACATGTACTTCGATTAACTGATATCTTCCGCCGAACGGGCATTGTTTATGAGGTGTTCGCTTTCATATTTTTCCTAAATTTGTTTAAAATAGCATTTGTACTCAAGTTTGGAAACAACGTTGGTAAATCATTTTTAGATCCATGTAGGAAAAGCATGAAACAGTCATTTTTATAGAGACTTACTACAAATTCATCTTTGTTTATGACCTTGAACTTGAAGCTACCCGTTTGTTTTTTGGTTTTTTTTTTTTTTTTTTTTTTTTCGAAATGGTTCATCGATCCCTGACGGAAAGTATTTCGAAATTCATCTGTAAATAGGAGAAATGCACTTGAGGCTATGCATTTTTTTTTCAAATTGAACATAGGCTCCTGATAAAGGAAATATCAATCATTTATTTTGAAAAACATCCAAACGCGTAGAATACTAGTAAAAGCTAAGTTCAAGAGGATTTTTACCTTTACTTGTAACTTTTAACACGAAGCTTTCGAGAAATTCATTCCATAGTGATCTACATATAATTAAAACAAAGCGAAGGCTGATTATAACCCTGCGTTCAGAATACAAAACGTTAGTGAACGTCTAGAAATCGTAGGCGGCTTTGCACGTGAAACACGCGCAAATGGGGCTACCATATCTGAAACTCTTCGCGAAACTTTTCAACTTGAACGCAAATCTGAGCTAAGAATATTTATTGTCGTATAATATTAGGCTTCTTTTCACAATAGTACTCTATTTTATAAAACATATTGCTTTTCTTTTCATTTAGAAAAATGATTCTGTAAAATTGGATAAATTTCACGTCGGTCATTTTTCGAGCCCTCGGTTCTGACATGCGTATTAGCGAGTTCTAATTTTAGCGACAGATTGATTTAAAAACGTCCAAGTACAGTTAACAACATCGTGTAATTGACTGTCATTCTGATCAAAACCATTCTAAATCGCTCACTCAGCACTCCATCCTTTCCAAACACTCGCTCAAACCATTCAAAAACGCTTCAAATGCTCTTTCAATTTTTAGCATTGGGACGACAGTTGTGTTTGTTTTCTTATCATACATAAAGCAAGCGATATTTTTGTTTTCGCGTGTTAAATGAGGCGCGAATATTCGCGAAAAAAATCTCGCTAATGCAACCCGAATGGCAATACTTTACCTTATCCTTATTTTCGTCTCTGTAAATATAGTCACTAGGTTTCAGAAAGCGATATCTTTTGACTGGAATCCCCTTCTCTCTTTGTCGTTGAATAAAGTTATCAGAAAAGCGGTTGAAAATCTGAAATAAACGCAAAGAAACACTTTTAACAATTTAAAATATGTATAGATGCGCATTTTTATTGAGTAATCAACGGTCAATTTTATATTGACCAAACTAACCTTTAGTCTCTCTCTCTCTCTCTCTCTTAAACGTGTACATCTATAATTATATATAAATGCCCCGTCACACGAAAAGAGACCTTCTTGGAATTCTGTAAAATGAATTATTGAAAAAGAGATTTGACCCACCATAGGTCATCCAAAAGTCGCATTTCAAAAATTCCTTCACTTGGAAGTAGATTGATCATTCTAGATCCAGAAAATAAGTACGGTGCAAAAAAGATTCGCCCCTAGTCAGTCTGCGCAGTCCGCGCAGTCTGACTAGGATCGACACTCTACGCACTTACTAGATGGTCCCTTTTCGCATGACGGGTCACATATAGACAATTTGAAAAAGGATTGCAAAAGAAACCTTTGTCCAAATATGGTTCTGGAAAAATGGCAAATACAACGTTATCACTATATACTAAATATATGACGAATAGTTCCAATCATAAAATACTTTCATGTTTTCTGATTAAAAGTCAACAAAGGATAATCCCTGTAAAATGCTCTTGAAATCAATCAAGTTTCTGAGGAAATCTGAAAAAGATCGCAAAACATTAATTTCAGTGATTTCTACACAAAATGTTTGTGGTTGGACAGACGCACGTTGGACGCATTTCCATGACGTTAGCCCCAGTGGACTTAATCCACTGCAGCAAAAAGTATTATTTTACCCCCAAAAAATACAGAGCAGACAAAATTATTACAAAATGTATTTTTCTCTTCCAAAGTCAGGAAAATTAACCACATATATTCTGAGACAATTACAGAATGGGGAAATCTAGACCTGTATATTGAAGTAGTAATTATTCCAATTATCAAATGATTTTACAAATTGACAAATCTCGGCCTAAGGCTAATTTTATTTTCTTAATTTCGTCGCAATGTCCTAAAAAGGCAAAGAAATAATATACACCAAACGCATTATGTCGGAGTCATACAGCGAGACGGAGATGTTTTCGACAAAGAAACCTAATGTCAAAAAATTATCCCTACTTCGATAATGCGTCCTGGATCTCTGGTCTTATTAAATATTAAACAATCATTCCATCAAAGTCGGCCTAATGTAGCTCAGACAATAAAACTAGTTCCTAGTCATATTCGTTGTAACTTAAAGCTGCGTTTCCGTTCTTACATATTTAGCTCGGCTGTTTTTCGGAGAAAATCCGAGGTATTGCTAAAGCATTGGTGTCGTTGGTGTTATCGTCTTCGTCGTGCAAAATCTTTGACATTTTATGTTATCTCTGATTCTACTGAATACATTCACTTGAAACTTGGCACATGTGTTCACCATCAAAAGAGCAACCTTTACTATCAAAGGGGAAAACTCTAGAATCATATTGTGTAAAGTATGCCCATTTTCCGATTAAAATTAAAATTTGACACACATTTTCACCATCAAAAGAGCAAGCTTTACTATCAAGGGGGATAACTTCAGAAGCATTTTGTGTAAATATGCTATTTTTTCGACTTAGTGTTTTAACCAACAAGCACTCTATAGCCGAGCGTAGGCACCCGTAGGCGGCGCTCTTGTTTTAATAGAAACGGCTTGGTCATCATTTTCTTTTTTTGCCTTTTGGCTAGTTGGTGAAAAAAAGGCTGTGGAGATTTAACTCAATTGCATATCCCGACGACTATGTGTTATGGTATCCATCGGATAACGCCAGTAATAAACATTTGAAAACGAAATCATATCATGCAGGAAACGAAATCATATCATGCAGAAATCAAGTAGCCCTGCGTTTAGAATGACAAACCGAAGTAAACTGTTTGCAAATTATACCCCGCTTTGCACGCACGTGCATGTGCAAAGCGGGATATAATTTTGCAAACAGTTTGCACCGTTTTGTCATCCTAAAAGCAGGGCTGCTGTTACAAATTGAACAATAGTTTAATAAACAAAAGAAGAATTATCACTGCAGCACTATACAAAAGTTTATACAGAAATGAAAACACCTCGACCCTGGTCAACAGAGGCTGAACGAGATTAAAACTCTTACACATATCCTGACAGGTCCTATTTCCCGTGACGGGTCACATATGATATTTATTTATTTACAAACACAACCGTCTGTACATTAAAGTCTCCCTTTATAGAATATTTTTAAAATATTTTGGCGTGGGTGATAACTTTGTAAGGATGGTTGGTTTCTTAAGATGTAAAAGTTTAAGTGGGTTACCAAAGGCCAATTTTGACTTTCTATATTGACATTTGATCACTCACATAAACGTGTTCATCTATAACAAATTGAACATTTCATACAGATTTAAAACTGTGTACAAAGTAAGCTACGATGTTAAAGCATTCATACCGATAACGTCCCATCACGGTTGACGTCAACGTCAAAAAGAAGAAACGTCCCAAAACGTATGGCTGTTTCTGCTATCAGCCGGGTCAAGGTCATCTGCCTAGTTCTGTTTGTTGGTCCAGTTGAATTCCATTCCAAACCACCTAGTTCATTCAGCAACGATATAACTGAAATAATGATTAGAGGTATTTTCAAATAATTGCAATCCAATAAAATGAAGAATTCTGATTGGTTTAAATCGCATCACGTGGGGAAATCCATTGTACTTTATTTCTGTATAAAATGCAATAGGTCTTTCGGGAAACCCCCGATCTTCGATCGGCAAGTCCTGTGTTGTAGGAACTCGAATTACCATAGTTCCCGATCATCAACCTCATCATTGCTTTTCAATCTATTATAAATTAAGATATTTTTTAAAGAATTTGCGATTTCAAGCATCCAGTTCTGATTCTGAGCCGTCGTAAACTTAGAAGACAGCTAGTCGACGAAGACCATCAAGCTACCCTCTCAACTAAGACCGACCACGCCGGTTTCGCTTAAAAATACAGACTGACTGGGCATAAACAAGTTCTTTTGTCATAAATACCTCTACGAATCTCAAAGTTGTCGTTTATTTGTGTATCATTTGATTTACTTTATGACATTTCACTTCGATAGCGAGATAAAAAGTACACGATCTAAAAATAGATTGTGTAATACGCGCAGAAAGTAGACTTGATACTTAAACGTTTGACTGAGTATTTAAATAGTGTCTTCGACCTAGAAGATTGCAATTATAAGGGACGAGTGTCTTTTTCACAGCGTTTATTGGGGTATAAAGTGCAATTGCCTAAGCACATGGCTTAAACATAACGCGTTATTTGCCATGTGCTTAGGCAATTGCACTTTATACCCCAATAAACGCAGTGAAAAAGACACTCATCCCCATATTTATCATTCCAAGGTATCTTTCATATGATTTTTACTTCCCCTGTCATTGAATCATGTTTTTTAAAGGACTTATTGTAAATGGGTTCATTATTATGACGTTGTTTTATAACGATTTCTTAATAAGATTTGTTAAATAAAGATACATGTATTATTATTATTATTATTATTATTATTATTATTATTATTATTATTATTATTATTATTATAATTATTATCATTATTATTATTATTGCTGCTGCTGTTGTTGTAACTCATTTTTTAAGGGACATGTGATGATCAATGTCATGAAAAGAACTAAATTAATGGTCAGTTGCAGATCTTGTCTTCAAGGAAAATCTTATTAATACATTTCTTAAAATATGTAATAGGTCTAATAGCTATGATAACAATTACATGTATGTACCTTTTGAAAGGGGCGTATCCGTGTGACGTAAACAAGATTGGAAGACCGTCTTTATTATCTTTGAATCTTGGGTGTCTTTATCCGTCAGATCGTCGGCAACTGCATCTGTTTAAAGTGAACATTGATTTGACAATTCAAACTATTGCAAGTGCGTTTGAAGGGCAAACAATAGGCAGCATTCACAACAGTCAACTGAATATGTTTTTTGTGTTTCTTCTTTTTTCATATTCCTCAGTCTTACTATATTTTGCTGTCCTATTGACCGAATGATATCTTGATTTCAGATTTTCCGACTTGACAACAATATCTTTGTCGAAATTCTAGTACACCTGCTCTGCGTTCAGGATGACAAAACAGTGAAAACTGTTTGCAAACTTTGCCCCGCTTTGCATGTGCACGTCCAAGCGGAGTAAAATTATTCACTGTTTTATTACCCTCAACGCAGGACTGTTTCTCATCTCCTGATCATTGTATGAGCAGCCTCCTCTTTTTACACGATCAAATGCGGGTTTCAAGAAAAATGCAATCGCGAAATCTATGTGATTCTTCAACCACATTTATAATACCGTTGTGGTTTCTTTTACACCATACACAAATACATCTAACCTTAAAATTTCAGAATACGTATCATTAAAGTTGGTAGAATAGGTCGGGTTAGCTGTCTTTAATTTTCAGAATGACTTCAACTTTAAATTTTTGCTTAATGGTAAGACCTTCTTGCACTTGTAATTGCGATTCTTTACTTATTTGTTTATACGATATGAATGTATATTTGTTAATGAAATTACCTATTGGAATTATAGAAATTAAGGTAGGATAGATAGTAAGAAACAAAGAAACAGACAAACTATTAAATCCCGTAAAAGCGCCAAAGGACGTTTCGTTTGTAATACAACCCTATAGACCAATCACTTATATATATTTTGATGTGACAAGACGAAGAAAACGGGGGCTATCGATTTCGCGATATGTCACTTCGTTCATACCAGGAATAAATAGGTTTATGAAAATAATCGTGATGAGTTTTCCTCCCAAATAGGTGACCTAATATCAAATAGGCTACTCTGCAATCAATCATAAACTTTTTTTTTTTCGGTGATAAAGTTCATTGTGATTAGTTCGCGAAAAAAGACCATCTTGGAAACGCCGTAAATTAAGATTTAAGAAAAAAAAAGATTTGATAATGCAGATGTTACTACGGTATCGTATTTCAAAAATTATTTAACTGAAATATAAATGAGCCTGTGCTCATGTACATGTATATGAAAGCGTTGGATACAATTTCCTTTGGTTATTCGACCTAGCCTTAAAGTAATCTGCAAATCTTATTAAGAGAAATTGATTAAAGAGACTAGTCTGGCAGCAAGGTGGCAGTAATAGGAGTCTAGAAGCGGCATCTGTCGGTCATTGAATATACTTGGCCGACCAACACAAATACCAGGCCCATAAACGGAAAAGTAATTTGAGTTGAGCGTTTAAGTAATGAATCACTTGATGTTGAATTGCAGTGTTCGGAGAGGCTGGCCATCAATCAACTCTTTCTATGTACATGTGATGCCGCATCCGAATTGAGAAGGCGAGTTCTGAAAAGTTTTATTGTTCCTAAATGAATTTATGTAGATTTGAATGGTACAAAATAATTTGGACCTTTACGTGGCATTTCCAACGAATTTATATGTGCACAAGGCAAAGACAAGCTGTCCCAACAGTCTTTACTGTGTCCACTGTATACATCAAGTTTACAGAAGCGTTTACTCTGCCTTGCGTTCGGGATAATGAAACGGCGCAAACTGATAGCAAACTATACCCTACTTTGCACGTGCGTACACTGATGTTGATGTCATCAACAGGACAAAAGCTTCTGGGGACGATCAGCGAATATTTTTCATGCCCTGTGTGTTTTGTTTTCTAGACAGTGCATAGAGGATATTGAATGAGTGGTCATTGAATACCGAATTTGTTAAACGAGTCATCTATAAACAGATAAAAACGAGGCTGCGAAACTTATAACACCGTTCAAAACAAACGTCATAATATATATATTATGACGTCATTTCGCGGTTACAAAATAGCGTTGCTATTCGCTCTGAACTCATACAGTGTGATTGTGTTTTTATTTTCATACGTCTTTGAAATAAAAGATATACCCATCATCACAGAATTTCACTTTTTTAAAAGGACCGTCCATTTTTGGGCAATTGACTTTAATTGTGAGTCCTTTCTCATGAAATGTGTTAATCTATGTCAAAGTATTTCCTAGGGCTTTCCAATCATAGTCTATGTTTACACGGTTGCAAGGAAAAAAGGTGCTTGAAACCTTTCAAGAAGTTTAATTGTCATTTTAAGACATCGAATGAATTCCTAGCATGATAGAAAAGTGAATTAAAACTTCATACGTTGAAGTTTACATTAATTTTACATTATTCATCAATTTACCCTATCATGCATTTATTTTCTGTTCTACTTACCAAGGATTTGAGCCTTGTGATTTTGTATCAATATATCCGGATTCACACGCATCCTCGGTTTGTCCCACGTCACTGTTGTAGTTCTGGTAAACCCGCCACATGCGTATGTATAAAAGTCCTAAAAACGAATCCTTCTGGTATTATCCATGATTATTGCCCTGGCAGGGCGGAGCCAAAGTAACGGGTCGTTGCACTTAAGGTTAAGGGAAATCAGCCTTTATCAAAATAAACCTATAGCTTGGTTTATTTGACCCGAATTTGACTTCTGTAGAAAAAATGCTTAAATAACAATTACCGAAACATCTTTTTAATTAACAAAATAAATATTACATTCAATACCGTTTGTTATACATTCCTACGAAAGCACATGCAACTGCAAATAGGAATAATTATATTTTTATCCATCTAAATAGCAAGGGTCAGATTCGAGTCAATAAAATCGCACTATACTTCTAACGAAAGTCGGCATAAATAACTCGAGACCTTAAATCGTAAATTGGTAAAATAAATTCTCGTAACTTCAGTTTAATCAAGCTGAAGTTACGAGGCTTTGGTAACCAAACGATGAAATGCGTTCAATCTCTCCAAGCAAGTGAATCATCTAGGTTAATTACAGTTATTTGCATGCGTTAACAATAAAGAATCCAAAATTTGAAAAATAAACTCGGCAAATAACATCACGACTAAGCCCCGCCCTGCCAGTTCATTAATAACGCAGAATATATAGATACAGTTAGTCATATCGTTTAATTGACATTGACCTCTATCAAACACTTTAAATTTTGTTTGTTTGTTTTTATAAGCAAATGATGATTTGAAAGCGTCGGCGAAGACATAAATCCTTTTATAGAAAAATAGGTAAACTTTTTTTTAAAAAGGAATGTAATAAAATATTTATTATTTCGTCCAGTTAGGACGAAATAAATAAGTATTAATATCCCCCCCCCCCACACACATTTTTTTTTTTTTTTTTTGGGGGGGGGGGGGGGGGGGTCTAACGGTAGTGATACACCCTATACGCTTGTGAATAGCATTTAAAAATATTGTTGTGTGATCATGGTATCCAACATGTGCGTTATTTATATAGTTCATTTTATATGGATCAACGTCGCTTCCAACAGTATTCCAAGTATATTGCGACGACTGGTGCACCCACACACGGTTTCTTGTCTTTTCCAAACCAGTGAAATTATTGCTTTTTATCTGAGAAACCAGCTTCTCACTCCTATTACCTTTTGCATTCTTCTAAATTTGCTTAAATATCGGACAACTTTGAAGAATTTTCCCCCCTTTTAGGATACATGTATAAATGAATATGTATTCGCAAAGACATTTACCAAATCAATGTCAGAATACAAATTTTGGATCCATTTTTTGCTTTGTTTGTGTAACGTTTTGTTAAATCAAATGCTATCACAGCGTTTTTGGTTGAATTCTGTTATTTTATTAAAATTGCTTTTCTGAAAATGAGAAACAACAACATATTTTTTCCAAAATTCACTTACGTCACAAGGATTCACACTCAAGTTTGCATATGTCAATAACTTTGTCGTCACCCGAAGACAAGCATCGTCTGTACACATCTGAAATATAGAATTATTGGAATTGAAAGAGTTAGAGGAGTGAGTTTTGAATGAATGTCAAAGGGAGGTAACACCAACGCGAACGCAATTAGCGATATCTATTACCTCCCTTTAAAAAATATACATATAAATTTCAGTATCTTAGCGAACAAATAAGACGTTTAAGAAGTTAAGGAAGTCAGTAAAAAAACATTTTTTCGAAGCGATTAAAATATAGTTGTCGCGTTTTTTAGTTATATTAGAGTGGTTTTGAATGTTTTGAGTGGGTGTTTGGAATGAATGAATGAATGAATGAATGAATGAATGAATGAATGAATGAATTAGAGCGCCAAGTGAATGATATAGATTGAGATTGATCTGATTGAGTGGGAATTTAACGTTGTACTTTTCTGTAAAAGTGTTTAATCAATCAGTTTAGAGGTGCAATCATTGCAGAGAAAAAATGTCAAAGTAATAGGCTTTAAAGTCTTTTCACAGTTTTTAACCAACCAACGGTCAAGGTTTACTTATCAATGACCTTTCTAAATCCAATCCTAGTCCACAACAAAAACAACAATAAACGAAAATCGACAAAACATGTCTGACTAACTTTCAAATATTTCGTCGCAGATGGCGGACCTGACATGCTCTCGTTTGTTGTCTGTTCTAAATCTTTGTCATTATTAGTCAAGAATACTGTTGACTTCCGAATATATACAATACAGGATCTGTTTTCTTGATCGAAGTATAGATTTCAATATTTGCCTGGTGTCAATATTTGACTGATACCCAATTTTCGATATGCCGAACATAACATTTGACAACATATTTAAAGAACTGCTCTCTTCCGCAAAAATGATTCGAGTACCATTTGTATTGCATTTACTGGATAAGATTGATGAAATGTGAATTTTCAAGCCACTACAGACAATTGTTTCGAAAATTTGAATGATTATTATTTTGCAAAATAAATTGATTAAGACACTAAATAGAAAACTGAGAAACCTAAAAAATAAAACCGTTTGTCCATCTATGTACCTTATAAGACTCTCATTGACAAAAAAACTGAAAACAGCTGTCGCAGGTTAACATCGACATAGATTTTAAAGTAAATGCAGTTTTAGCATTCTTCTTACAAAGATAGTATTTTTTTTCTTTTCTTGAACTATCCGAAATCAATGCCACAACGTGAGAATGCAATGTTCAGTGATTTAGTGCATGTATTTAGAAGACTCTCAAGTATAATTGTTCTGGGCGGCTTCGTTATTTATATCCCCTCATCTTGAGAAAGTAATTATTTGAGGTCACATCTTGCCAATTTTGGTGAACTGCAGTAAACTTATGGCGTCTGTTAGCACGAGCTCGTTCTGCTGATCTCGAATTTCCGAGAAAGAATGTGTCTATTTGAGGGTTATTTGTTATAACAAATGAAAACGACTGGTATAAAAATGAGAATACGTCTGTTACCTTGTCTGTAACCTTTTAATCGAATTGACGAATAAGTTATTGCACATTTAGAAATACTGCTCGGTCGTTGGCAAACACAATATATCGAAACGAAGGGATTTTTCAAGTTTAAGATCCTATCAAATCCTCCCTACTTTCAGAATATAAATGTCACATTATGTTTTAAAAATGATAGCCCGCTTTGTTCGTGTTCCTACGTGCAACGCGGAATATCATTTCAAAATGTTTGCAAACGTTTTCGCGTCATTAAAGCATGAGCGTTGTTAAGGAATATTTTGGTGAGCATACGATATTTTTTCAAACTTACTATAATTTCTATGTAACAAATATGTTACATCTGTGAACATTAAAATAAGCGACAGCGTTTCCTTAACCCTAGTTTAGAAACAATTCCTCTAAAATTTATATTTGATAAAACATTCACGGTCTGAGCTTGTGCAAATTTCACAGAAAATTCTGTCGAAATTATAAAATGAGGATTAAGCTACATGATATATAATTGAGGCCATTATCGCATCGAGAAAGGAGGGTTATAACATGAGTATCATATTTTATCTCTGTTGCCAAAAGCTTCCGAACTACAAATACCAATTTCCCCTGTGTAATTACCGCAAAACAATAGGTTTCCAAATTTTATCATAAGTAACCCGAGAGGAACTGAAATATGGAATTACAGTAATAAACATGGGGAATATTCTATACCTTTGCGATAAAACTCTATCCGACAACAGTCATAACTTTATCAGAATATCTTTAATGGATTTTTTCAAAAGTAATTTCAAGAATAGAAACAGTCTTACTGTAATAATGCTTTATTTGTTTTTAGGTTTTTTTTTTTTTTTTTTTTTTTGCTTGCAAGTCGTAAACTTTGCGGGCTTAATTAAGTTAGCACACTAAATTTTGAGGTAATTTCGGGGTTCAAGCGAGTGCAAACTGCCACGATATCTATTGAATGTATACGTCTTAAAAAGTAGTTGTGACTGTCAGAAAAATTGCAAACTTTGTTTCTTGCATCATTTCATTTTTCAGACCCGTTTAATCATCGTGAAAATTTTTAACGAAGATGAATCCTAACACCAGCGACAACAACAAAACCACAATGTTCGGATAGCTTTCAGTACTTTCAGTACATTGATATACTAGATTAAAGCTAACATTACTTCATTTCTTCAATGATACAAATGTCAAAGATATAAGTAGAATTCGTCATTTTCACACATTGATCGTATACATATGTTTTGTAATCACAACTCAGTCTTTAAAAGAATTCTACTTTTAGAACTTTTAAAACGTTCCTAAATTGATGTCACGGAACTGACAGACCCGGTTCGAATACGCATGCGGTCGGAAACAGTAAATTATTTTCCAAATTGTTTTATCTTTGATAATGATAAAAATTTGACTTTGACTTTGACTTTGATTTTATCTTTATAAGATGAAGAGACACTTTTATTTTTATCATCTCATTCACTTTCTTGATTATAATTAAAAGATTAAGAGAGTTTTTGTTGGTTTTCTGGAGGTATTAAACTAAAAACCCAATAACAGCGTATGGATACGCGAAGCGAATTTATACATGAGTGTGATTAGGTTTTTAGTTTTAAACCTCCAGAAAATAATCAAATACTCTTTTCACATCTTAAAATTCAATTTTGTGAAACAATGCTTTAAGATTCATTAATATTGAAAGCTATTTCTCACGGAACTACTTTTTGTAACGCTTACAAGTTAGCTGCGTACACAAATTATTTTCATTGAGAAATAAAACCAATTTTTCAACCAATCTAAATGCACGAAAATTGGTAGAATCATTTAAAATCAAATTATTATTTTGTATTGGCATTTTTTACTTTATCAAATCTCCCAGGCTATTTACTTTCATGGAAATGATATAGAGAAAAACATGATAGTGTCTTAAAATTTCAATGTTAGCCGGTTGAGGTTGGGAGAATTTATCATGACAAGGCTTTGCCAAGACCAGATAACTTTGATATTTTAAGATACCTACACGTTATTCTTTTTACAATGCAATCATTATTCAGCGCTTTATTATAATAAACCATTTTAAATAAAAGAAAAACAGGTGAGTGTGTATGCAAATTATTTCTAAAAATAGACTTTCTGATACAATGTTATGTTACCAGACAGGTGATATAATTTCAACAGGCTTCATTGCATGATAAAAGTTAATATCACCTTTTTAAGCTTGGGTGACGGGTTTTTTTTATAGTCAACTAAGGTTTTTTGTTTTTTTTTTGTTTCTCTAAAGCAGCACCTTAGCGACCGAATTGAATTATCTTGACTGAATTGAATTATCTTCTTTCGAACAAGTCATCTAATGCTTATGATATTATTACAATTTTTCTTTATACATTTCATGGCTTATCGTTACTTCTGTCAATTCTTTTTACGGAATTATTTATCCCCCCTTTAAAAAAAATCAGTATGAAATTGTTGGTTCTGTAAAATCTAGTAAAACGCCTGAAAAAACCAAGTGGGCAGGTTATTTTTTCCTTGATAAGGGATCGGGGGCCTGTATTACTAAACATCTTACTATCATTTTTTGCCTAAGTCAAAAATCAAAGTTGTTTCTACAGAAGTAATTAAACATGGAAATCTGCCAGGGATTATCTAATCAGAATAATCAGAATCGTCTTCTAGAGACGAATCCAATGAGATATTGCAAGGCAGAATATGATAATGAATGGGAACACAAGGTACGATTCGTGATTTTGACCTACGATCATTTTTTTTCGTAAGACGTATAGTAAAACGGCCCCCTGAAGCATGTTCATTGCTCGTACCTTTTGAAATAGCAGCAAGACTAGTTCTGAAAGATTACTATACGGTATCTATGCAGCTAGATGGACTATTGATCAAGCTTGTTGCCTAGATAGTCGGTGGTAATTATTAATCAATCTCCTAGGGTGTAATTAAAGAAATAAAATGTATCATGATTATAGGTCAATGTACACAACATCATTGAAAAGAAATAGTTCACAAAATCTTGAATAACGATTTCTTTCCGATTTTCCGACAAAGTAATACCGGGACATTGAAATTGTTCTTCTCACAGTCACGTGTGACTTGGGCGCTTCTGTAAGCGAGTGGAAAGACGCGAGGTAAAATGCACGTTTATTTACAGATGCAACTAGCAGGATAATTCACAATAGAAATTAATACTTAGGCAGATGATGGGTAATTATTAATCAATCGTCGAGGGTGTAATTACGGAAATAAAATGTACCATAATTACAGCCAATGTACAAGCCATCGGAATAAAGATGCGTTCAACACAGACTTGAATTACAGGTTTTGTACCAGAGCTTTGTAATTATATGATATTCCTTATCCCTTTCGTATGGGAGATATGACATATTCTCGAGCTACATAAACTTTCGGTTACAATGAATTTTGAGACTTCATATACCCATAACATTGCGCTCACAAGACTTCGATAAATACGATAGTAAGATGTAAAAATGTATGAAAACTATAACTTCGAGCTTTCAAGATTTCGAATATCGCTGAAATCGAGCCTCTAAGACTTCGAGTAACAAGAATATTGTGCGTTGAGAGACTTCGAGAAAGTTTAAAATTCAACTACAAAGATTTCGAATGATTATGACATCAAGCTACGAAGTACCATAGAACATTTACCTTCGCAATATATATCGATGACAAATATATCGTTTGTATCCTGCGTTTTTATTCAACTGGTAGGGCGTGGCCTAACAGTGACATAAAAATTAGCGAGTTCATTTTTTAATATTGGGATTCTTTCAAAAATTAGTCGTTAATTTTCGTTAAGACGTGCAAATAATTGTATCCTAATACTAATAGAATTTACGTGCTTAGAAAAGGTGAACACAGTTCATTGTTTCTCTACATAATCCTTGTAGCTTCATCTTGGTTACCAATCTACGATTTAAAATCTCAAACTATTTTATCGACTTTCTATAGAAGTAAGTAATTGTGGTGTCCGTGGTCTAGAGGTACAGCGTCGGCCTCTTGAGCCAAAGGTACTGAGTTTGATTCCTGGGAGCAGCTATCGATCTTGGTTTTTTCATTGGCCCACATATTCTGCGCGAGTACTTGTGAATTTTCCAGAAATCAGGACCGATAGAGATTAATCTAAGTTGTAAGAACTTGTTTCTAAATCGATGTAAAATAGATACGTTTTAACTAAACCAAGTGACTGTAAATTAAAGCTGATTTACCTCAACCCTAGGTTCAACGACCCGTCACCTAGGCTCCGCCCTACCAGGGCAATAATCATGGATTATAAGTTGCAAATGAAGCTAAATATTGTCATTTTAATAAAAAGCTCTGATAAATGGTACTCCAAAGACATTGAATAAGTCTTTAAAGAGCAATTTACAGTATTTCCTTGCACAGGCATTTAGTGTTTGTTTTGGTAATTGTCCTATACACCAATTCGATTTGAATCAATGGTCTCAACAAACAAAGAAACATAAATGTATCCAATACTAAAGTTTAGCATTGGAACGCCGTCAATTCGATTATCAATATCCCGTTTTTGTATGGAAACAAATAAAACAACACCAAAGTTACTAAGATTTCTATGAGTAAAAAGGCGGCGTTTCTTCAAGGGTAGTTAATCTTATTGTAACATTCCTAGATTTCAATCCCAGTGGTTTTATACTTCATTAATATTGTCTAAAATGAAAATAGAGTTCCTTAACAAGCCATTTTTTCTAATCACACAAAAATTGATGCAATACATTTTTCAAATGAATGTCCATAACATATAAAGTTCAATCGAAAAATAAAAAAAAACATTACCCCTTTCAACAAGACCCCTTTTAGCGAAGTATGAAGTAAAGAACTAAATAAGTGATTTATAAACATATCAGTAATTCATTATTTGATCCGATAATCCAAAAATTATCCAAAACCCAAAATCTGGTTGTTTAACAAGCAATTATGCCTTGAGCGACAAATTTGATGATAGGCCGCGTTTGTTCATCATATTTTCAATCCCACGCAGATGTTTCCACTCAAATATTTATTGCATTTTAGACCCCTATTATAGACTCTTTGTGCAATCGTCTGGACAAACCATGTGATGACTATATTTATTTATTCTGACTGAGCAGAATGGCAAAGGCATAACTACCACTACGCACATTACGCAAGTGCGTAATAGAAATAAATGATCTTTCGAAATGTGTCGTTGATGAATGATCATAGCATCGAAAATACAGCTTATTCAAGCTGTAGTTACGATGTTTGACAATTCCTCAACGCTCAAATCAAACAAAAGGGGGGCGGACAGAGGACTTTAATCTTTTGTCACAGTCCACATATCGCCTTTATCCTATATATTCTATGTTGGTCGCCTTCTGACAGCCTATAAATTTTACATTCCTAGATACGCCTATGAATAGGAATGGATTTGAAGTTTAAGAAATCAAATTCTGAGTTGAAGACAATAAATTTGAATGAGACTTGCCACAAATGGAAATGTTTTTATAGACTGAAGTAATAAATTCATATCATTAAATTACAAAAAAAAAAAAAAAAAGAATTGAACTTAAGATTTTTTTCTTTTCTTTTTTTTTATTAATATAAAACTCAAAACTTAATCACACTTTTGTTCATGTATGAACCCAATTCGACTTATCGTGCATATATATCATTAGTTTTTGTAGTTTCCTAAGTCCGTGAAATGAAAATGAATAACTTCGTCTCTTGATTATAGTTATGCTCTCTTTCGAAGAGGAGGGGTATATTGCTTCGCACTTGTCGGTCTATCGGTCGGTCCGTCCGTCAGTCAGTCGGGTCGTTCCGTCCTTTTTTTTTTTTTTTTTTGTCTGGAGCATATCTCAAAAAGTATGCAAGCAAGAATCATGAAACCTCACAGATGGATAGATCTTTAAAAGTTATTGACCTTTGTTAATTGACAAAGATCATGCTCTTATGAGGAGCATAAACATCTCTTGTTATTCATATATAACGCAATTGTGAAATGGGACAAGTTTTATTAGGTTTATCAATATTTTTCAGTTATGATGTTATGCTGTTTTGTAATTTAATATTTTTCAGTTATGATGTTCACTTGCCGAAATAAAAAGTACGTACGTTTAACCGACACACAATGAATGAGCCTGTGCGTGACGTTTTCAACAATTACATTTACATTTACACAGTTTGGCCAAAGCATTCGCCATGCATTGTTTTGAGATAGATAAGGTCTCAAATTATATAGTTAGGAAATTTCCTAGTTGCACTGTGTAGTTGTGTGGACCCTTCAATTTTTGTGCCTCACGCACAAATAAAAATGTTGGAAATGTCACTCACTGTCTCAAATGAATTCATCTTTTCGATAATAACCCTGTTTTGATGCTGGATGACCAAACGATAATCTTGCAAAAAATATTTTGTCAATTTATTGAAAAAATATTACAGGAAATGATTTTACCTGTTGAGATGGTTTAGGTGAAGCACACGTCACTGTAGTCAACGTAACGTCAGCGGACGAAAACTTCTCGTTGGTAACCGTGGAATCGTTGTCGATTTGACGTAAATCCACCATTCCTTTCGTAACGAGAATCACTATCGTTGCCAAGACAACCAATGTAACAAACATAACGAAATTCCAAAAACAACAACACCTCTCCCGATTCGACCAATACGATCCCCATTTGTCTGTAGTCGGAGTGGACGGAACGGGTGACGGAGGCAAAACGTCGTGTCCGTGACCGTTCGGGATTTTCCGTAATGCGAGATCGACATATTCCGGCGATGTAAACGTGACACTTTCCCTACTGTCTGACGAATTTGACTTGAGATCGTCCGGACTTTCGACAGAGTATACAACATAACGTTCTGAGTTGAGGCTTTGAGCAGGCATCTTTTAATCAGACCACAGCTTTCACTTTTCTATTGCCCCCATTTTGAGAAAGAAATTCACTATAACCACTTTTATCTCATTTCCCCCTGCAAGTTTCATGTCTCTGTAGCTCACAAAGTACACTAAAACATATACGAATATGGACACAGAAGATTGGTTTGATTTTTTTTAACTCATACACATTCAATTGCAAATTCAAAATACGATATGCTTAACTTTATGCGAATAGTATAAATAATCCATGCTGACATTTTTCTTTCTTTTTTTAAACGAATTTCTAGACTAGTCCAAACTGAGAGAGGATCCAGACGACGATGAAAAGCTTGTGAAATTTTAAGCGGAATCATTTTACATGTATATGTATAAGTCTAAAATAAATCATGTGGAAATGAAGAAATTGCTTTTCGCAAGCAATTTCTTCTTTTTCCTAAATATTTTATAAAGCTTACAAAAAATATGAATGGGGCAGTACGAGAAAGAGTTTATCTAAATATACCGTTCGATGATTATTAAGAGAAAATTTTCATGAAAACCTTTTTCTTTTTTACCCTAAAAGTTTCATATGTAATATGAATTATAGCACCAATTTCTCAAGAATATACCACCAGCTGCGTATTATTTAAAAACGAATAAATCAGATTTGAAATTAGGTCAATGAAGTGCCTTGCAAACATTTTCAATTCATTTATGTTCTTGCAAAATAGAAATAGAACCCTATCAGCAAAATTCCACTTTGATACGGGGACCTTTAAACATGCACTACTTTTACTCCCTAACAACCTCGCAGTTTCATCTAAATTACAAGGACCAATACAGTTAACAACATCATGAATTTGACAATATGAATGATTTTGGAATGATTTTGGAGTGAAATTGAATGAGTGTGGGGAGTGAGTTTTGAGTGAATTAAATGGGAGTTAATTCAGTATCACAAATTTTGTTCAGGATGAACAAAATTAGCGATATTTTTTACCTCTCTTTACAAAACTATACATTCAAGATCTTTAAAAAGCTCCCTATTTCTTCAAGAACCTATCAGACGCTCACAATTTGAATTACGTCAGTGAAATCGCGATTTTTTTCTATTTTTATTTCTTTTTGAATGACGTTTTTGAATGGTTTGAGTGAGTGTTTGGAATGAATGAATGGAGCGCTTATCGAGTGATTTGGAATGATTCTGATCGAGATGAATGTCAAGTTAACGATGTTGTTAACTGTATAATGGTTCTGTGAGCACTTGTGAGCACAAGATGCATTAAAAATAAGAGATAAAAAACGGTTTAGCATTGCATTTTCATTTTACTTTATGCATCAAAATTATTATACTAAATTATTTGGTATAGACTTATCATTAAGATATAGGTAAAAATTAAACAGAAAATGGATTTATATTTCATTTTCAATAATTATTACTTTTTACTTTTAGTTAAATGTTCACCGTATTTTTATGTTTGTATCGAGTTTTCTAAATAAAACGGTATGTCTCAAGCAAATTATTATATCGTACTTGTTTAATAAAGCATTATCATTAAGAAATGTGTGTAAATAACGCATACATAAGTTTCATTTTCAAAATTAAATCCTTCTAGTATTAGTAAAACGTTCATCATATTTTTTATGTCGACATCAAGAATTCTCAATGAAAAAGTAAATGTTTGTGGAACATTAATGCTCATGAAACAACAGGGTTTTTTTTGTAGGTTTGACCTTGGTAAATGACCTTGACATTGTAAGATAACCATACGTTTTGTTTTTGGTGGATTCGTATCAATGAGGTCTACAAAAATGTCATCTGTAAGCAGTGTATCGTTAATAAGCTTGATGTAACTTGAACATGTTGTGGTGTTCTTTTTTATGTAATGCAGAGAGGAACATACACACATGAAAACAGACATACAGTTAGATAGCTTATGCGGGGATTTAAAGTTATGTACATCACATGAGAATCTCCGGCATTTTCATTGTTATCAAAATTCACATGTGTTTAAATTTTATGCCGTTTTATTTTTGTAGCACAAGTAGTAGAAGTAGTAGTAGTAGTAGACTTAGTACTAGTTGTTGTTGTTGTTTTCTGTTGTTGGTACTGTTGCCGCTTCTGTTTTTTTTTGTGAATTTGAAAGGGAACTACGTGGTATTTAAAAAAAATCACGTGTCCATCCTAGAAAGACATTTTACCCTTTCCTGTTTTACAAAATTTTGGACCTGTCCAAATTCAAAGGTTTTGCAGACGAAAATTTAACGTGGATTTAATTTGAAAAATAACCATCCAGTAGGGTAGAAAATAGTGTGAAAAAAGAAGAAATTGCTTGTCAGAAGCAATTTCTTCTTTTTCGCAATGTTTTCTCAATCATAAAATCACAGGCACGTAAAAAGCAGGGATTAAACAGGAAAGGGTTAATGGTCTGAAGAGTCACACAGGCCATTTAGCGTGTTTGCTGAATGTTTACCGAAACTTTCAAACAACTTTCATCTACAGAGTGCGCAGTGAAGTCATGACGCAGGGGTGTGGAATTCACATGCCCGACTTGTCCGATTCGGGCTTTTGTACTTGCGGACAAGTAAATTTTTCTAAATCACTTGTCCAAGGACAAGTAAATACCAGGGCAAATCTTGGAATGTTACTCAAAAGAATTAAGAGAGAAATCATCCTAATGTTCATATCATAGGGTAGAAAACATTGTTTTTAATGAAGAAAATGCTGAATACCAGCATTTTCTTCATCAAAAGGCAATGTTTTTTTCATTTTTTTTCTATTTACTCTGAAGCGGACAAGTTCATTTTGATCCTGGACGAGTAGAAAATCCGCTTTTACTTGTCCAGGGACAAGTGGAGAAAACTTGTGTTTCCACAGCCCTGCATGATGACGTATATGGAAAATTCATGGAAATGCAATTCTCATATGTATATAATATATTGTTAGCGAATCCCTTCGAATATACTAGGGAAAGGGGCAATGATCTTAGAAAGGAAATAAAAGTTAATCATTTATGTCTTGTGCAAAATAACAACAACCCATAATTCAAGTTATATGCTCTACAATTGATAATGAGCATTTCTTTATTGAATAAGACGTGCGTGTAACTTCTGTTTGTTAATACAAAATGTACTAGGAAAAATACATTTTTTGTTTTGAATGTGCATGTTTCATATTTAGTCTGTTTATACTCTTCTATTATTGCTATGTTTTGATAAAAGATAAAAGTTTAGAAAAAAATATTGACTTCATTTCTCCTAAAAAAAGTCACTAAAAGATAATACATTTAATGTATTTTTTAACATTTAAAACATCTAGGCATAAGAGCTATTAATATTAACACAATATAGTATTGAAAACGAATGCGTTGCTTTACCGATAAATAAATCCCACATTATTATCAAAATCCGGGTTTAACTGCACGTAAAAGCTCTAACAAATTCCTCAGTCCATGCACGCACACATCCTAGTAACGCCGGTTCCGCCTTCCCCGTTCCCGATAGACACTTCACATTGTGTATTTTCCGTTACCACCCTAGATTGAATTCGTAATGGACCATTCTAATTACTTGCAAGCCGATAAGCTTCCCCGATATGATCTTAATGTATATCAAGCTATTTCCTTATATATTTTTCGTGGTAAAAATCGTAATTATATGTGCTTTGTTATAAATGGAATGGTTATATATAACACAAACAATGATTTCTGCCTGTCTCGATGGCTGGGCGGCTATAAAGTCCACTACCTATGATATCAAAGTTACAATATTACCCTTAAGTAACTATTTTTTTTCTTTTGTTATGAATACTTAATACGAATAAATACTTCAATTTCTTTAACGAAAGCTATATGAATCCAAAATGAAATGAAAATCGTCTGTAACACATACCATTCGTAATGAAAAAGTCAATTCACAGTTAATCAAATATATAACTGTCTGTTTTTTGCATACTTTTCATAAGTTAGTTGTTTCAATATCATTTAGTAAAGTTAAATTTCTTACTACTTTTATATTAAAAAAATGGTTACAACAACTGATACATTAACAGTGCAGATTACGTCCAAAACACACGGGCCACAAGAGTACCTTAATCTATCGTGCCCAAACAAAGAAGTATACAACGTGAGGAGTGAAAGACTAGGCGAGATTAATATTGGTTCCTCGTCCCCTATACAAGCCATGTTACAATAATTCGATAGTACTTAGAGTATTACTGCTATCAAAATTGGTTAACGGGGCGAGCCTCCCATATCAAGAAGAAATTACGTAGCACCACTTTGAGTATATTGCTTTTCCATTTTCTCGCAGTTTCTCGTTCAATTTCTCGTGATTGTGTCCATCAAGCCGTGCCATAAAAGGAGTTTTACTTCAACGAGGCGTAAATCAAATTTTACGGGACACCGGGTCAGACTGGAAAACAGCGTCGTTTAAGAAATTGAAACCTATATTTTCTATGTCTACTTTTATGTATATAAATTTTCCTTCGGTATCAATATTTGTGATTTTCAGAGGCATTTTTACTATTTGACAAAAATTGGTTGACTTTGACCTTCTCTAATTACATAACAGATATTAATAAAAAAAAGTAATTGCATTAATTAGACAAATAACTTACGGATATTCATATGTCTTCTAATATTTTTTAAAGCTGCTCTTTCACATTTCTTCATGAATAGAAAAAATACAAAACTGGTTTTTAGATTCGGAAAATTGTGCATTTTCTGATGTTTAAGATTGACACACGGGTATTGCGCTAACATCGAGTCATGTCACAAAAATTGGAGCTTGAATGTTCGAAGCGGCAAGGTCGGTGGCGGATCCAGTCTATTTATATTCAGCCTATAAATAACGAAATTGTTATTTTTATGTTTAATGTCAGATTTTTGGCATGTTTCGATATGAAGTTTCCCAAATTTCAAATACCCTGACCTTTGATAGAATGGGACAAACAGCCGGAATTGCATGCGTAAATAGTTGGCTAAAACATTAAGAGTAATCTTTTAGGCGTTAGTAGTTGCTTTTTTTTCAGAATGGAATTCCGCTAAATTCATGTATATCTGGCTTTTTTTGCTTGCCTTACCAGATGGAATCTTTTTTTTTGTAGAGATTGCTACAGGATGATGTCATAATTTCCGATTTATTTTACAAAAATATCAAAAATTGCATTTTCGGAATCTGTGAAAGAGCAGCTTTAAAGTTGATTACGTATTGCAAGCGTTGTGCCAAACAATAGACGAAATACAGAGTTGCCCACGAATTCAAATTGGTTTCAACAAAGATATTAATACTGAAAAATAAGAGGATTGATTAGACCTAGATTTAACGAGGTCTAAGATTCCGTCTAAAATCTTTGTTTTAATATATTCAAATGAAATGCGTGAACTTATCAACGCTTCTTTATCTGTGTTGTGGAATGTTGAAGACGTTTCATCTAATTGAAAGTACCATTTTTAAGATCAATTCAATCCAATTCAATATTTTAATAGCATGATATATTACAATATTTTTGCTTTAAAACAAATTTCTCAAAATATATAATGATGTGCGCTCCAAGCTTATAATAATAAATTAAAGATGAATACGCGTAAGTAAATCCCCATAATAAAACAGAACGCCATGAGCGTTCAAATGATTTCAGACAGAAGACAAAAATAAATAAACATTAGCTGTAAACGGTTTGTTAAAGATTGGGAATACCTTTTGAAGGTTTATGAAGTATCACATATATATCAAATTGCAGAGTATGGTGAAATTTAGTTAAGATAAAACTATTAATCATGTAAGCATTTAATATCTTCAAAATGACGCATCACCCTAAATTTTTTAATCTATAGTACAAAATATTCGTTACATACATGCAAAACAGTAGTAGCAAGGTACAGTGTTTTCTAAGATGGACTAACATTAAGTTCTTTTTCTTAAATTCCCCTTTTCTTTGTGAAGAAAATATATTTAGATGTGTGAGTAATTACAATTTTGGAGTTTGATTTTTAAAGTTTTTGAATTTGTATTAAGCTGGCATAATGTAAAATATTTCTTCGCGTAACCTTTCCTTAATTCTGAATAGCTTGGACAGACAAACAAAAAGTGATATTCGTTCTCAATATTATCCATGTTGCAATTTAGGCATAATATATTTTAAAACGGTATGTTTTTATATCTACCCTTTTCGATGTTGAGGCCATTTGATGAAAACGGCGGTTGTCGCTCTTACAAGTTTGGTAGCTTCAATGAGTAACATACTAATAAAACATTATTTCCTAATGCTATTCAGCTAAAATGAAGCTGTTTTTGGTTCCTTATATAAGTTTTAAAAAAACCTTCATTTATTAGGAAATGCGTTGACATGTTTGTCATATAGTTATAGATTAAATTGGTTGGGGCTGACCAGTCGTACCAAATTAGATACCTTTTGTTTTTCGATAATTTTAAACTAAATTGGACCCGAAAAGCCGAATTTTACTTCATGACTGAGTTCATGATGAAACCATTCGCGATATGTTGTGAAAGTGTTTCTAACGCTTTGCACTTGTACTCGAGTGCAAAGCGGGTAATTTTTTATAAATGTTTGCAAAAATTCGTGTACCCTTTACACGGGCTAGGATGATACATAAACACATACATATTAGCAAAATAAGCTGGGCCCCGTTTTACTAAACTAAACTTCCTACGAAAGAAATCGTAAGTAAAACTTTAAATCGTAACTGGTGTTTTCATAAATTGACAGATTATGCCTTGCAATATCTCATCGGAATTGCCTTTAGAAGACAATTCCAATGAGATGATGCATGGCAGAATTGCATATCTAGTTACTTCTGTAGAAACAATTTTAATCTTTGACCTACGCAAAAAATGATCGTAAAATGTTTAGTAAAACATGCCCCAGGTGACTTTATCTTACCATTTACAGAAATCTGGCAATAAACTAAGTAGGTGCAATGCGCAACTTCGATGAACACATATGAAACTTAAGATCCTTTAGGGTTTGGTTATGTGATGAGATCATTAGTACTAGTAATGGGCTTTGACTTTAATTGCAGTGATGTAAACCGTCCTCGTGCATTTCAAGAGAACTCGCTTATTTACACAAAGATCCAATAGACAGTAAAGGATAAAATCTGCCCGCGCAGACGTGCAATTTGATATTTGCCAACACTACAGGCATTCTTCCAAAATGGTTACTTTGGTTTGAACGAAATTTAAATTCGGCAATATATAGAGGATATTGAATGAGTGGTCATGGAATACGAAATTTATTAAACGAGTCATCTATAAACAGATAAAAACGAGACTGCGCCGAGTTTTTATCTGTTTATAGATGACGAGTTTAATAAATTCGGTATTTAATGAGCACAAATTTTATATTCTACTTATAATATGACCCGAATTTTCGCGAAAAATCGTCAAAATTCTTGAATTCGACATTTCAATTTTCCGCGAAACTTATAACGCCGTTTAAAACTGACGTCACAATATATACATTATGACGTTATTTTCGCGGTTACCGAATAGCGTTGCTATTCGCTCTGAGCTTATTTGCATAGTTATTTCGCTAGTGTCATAACACCCGTGTAATATCAAAAAACAAGGGTAAATTTGACTGATTATCTAGAAGTCTGGGGAAAAAAGTTGGATTTAAGGCTGAAATCCCAATTTATGAGAAAAAATATTTTCATATGAAAACTGAGTTTAAATAACTTTTCAAGAAATGAGTTCATAGTCTCAGTTACAGAGAATACATTTACTTCAATTGTGTAAACAAAAAAGGTTTGAAAAGAGATTTGGAGCTTAAATTACATGTGAAGAATAGAATAATCATTAAAAGGTAATTCATTTGAATAGAAAAAGGTAAGTAAAAATTCAATTAAATACATGTATTATTGCAAAAGTGGTGACCTACGTTACCGGACATTTTTTGTAAGAATTAGTGTATTTTTATCAATACCCTCTTTCAAAATCACCATTTAGACCATCTTACATTCCCAAAGTCATGAAAAGTGTAATAACTACAGGAATTTTGAATTCTTGTAAACAATGTGATCTAAACATAATGTTTTGTTTACTATTTTTTGACTGCAAAAAATCTTACAAATCTGCATCGACAATACTGTTTTGAATATCAATATCGAATATACAGAGAGTTAGTATGATAGTTGTTCAGTGTTGTATCGATAAAGGAAATAGTTTACTGAAAATAAATCAAGAGAAAGTTGTTCTAGCAACTTTTCTTCATTGAGAAATAGTCACCATAATGTATGACTTAGTTAATCACGTTATTCACTGTTAAGATTTACCCCTGTGTTTCAAGCTCGTATTAAGAAAATTTCTGAAGGTCCAGCATATTTTCAAAAAAAATTCTACAAATATAAATGTATAAGATTGAAGTGAGACCAAAATAATGAAAATCTAAAACAAAAAATCTCTTGGACAAATTTGACTGAAAATTTGCGTTTTTCTGGTTTTTTAGTGAAGAACGTATAGCAACTCTATATTTTTGTTGTGATCATGACGTCAATAATGCATTTGATGACGTCAATTCGCAAAGGCGTTTTATGTTTGGCGAAATAACTTGAATCGGTATTTTTTGGATTTCCTCGATTAATTTTAAGAATTCAAGACAAACTATAAATAGAATATAAAATTTGTTCTCCTTAAATACCGAATTTATCAAACTCATCATCTAAAACAGATAAAAACTCGGTACAGCATCGCTTTTATCTGTTTATAGATAACTCGTTTAATAATTTCTGTATTTAATAACCACTCATTCAATATCCTCTATGCATGTTCCTTTGGTCTTCTTATCAAAAAAATATTCGTCTTCAATTTTAAGTTACGTAAAACATGTTTTATAAAATGGTAAATTTCGACGATATTTCATTTTAAACACATAAAGAGTTTAAACGTAAATTAATGATTAAAATAAAAGACAGAAAAAAAGAAACTATATTGGGTTGCCCCCTTCCTAGACCCAAAAGCAGAAAAATAAAAGTAACAATTTACAAGTAAAGTATCTTCCTCCTAGAAAATCGGAAACATGTAATTAGACAAATCGATTATTATACTTACTCCTGTTACTGTTTTACTGATGTCATTAGTTCGTTCATTATTTACGACGCCTGTCGGCAACCTACAGTATTAGGTCTCTAATTTCAGACACCTTCCTCAATGAAGATGAAACTCACTGGCGTGATTTTGTAAAGAAAGGAGTGTTTTGGAGATTTGATAGAATTATAAAGGATTAAATCTTCGATGACAGTCACATATTATGGTTCACAGATATGGGGATAATTTGATTTTATAATAGATTTTACTTTTTTTTAGTTGCTCCACTTATACATGATTCAAAAACCGTTTATTTAGCGTCATAAACCTAAGAGGTAAAGTTCAAGACTTCCTGAAAATCAAAATTCATTGGAAGTTCTGAAATCTCTGTAATCTTTTATCCCTCTGCTTTCGTGAAAAGTGGGGAGTGTTTCGGAGATTTTACAGAATTATGAAAGATTACATCTTCGATGACAGTCACACATGGTTCACAGATAGGAGGATAATATGATTTTATTATAGATTTTACCTTTTTCAGTTGCTCCACTTATGCATGATTCAAAACCGTTTTCATTTAAAGCGTCATAAACATAAGAGGTATAGTCCAAGAGTTCCTAAAAATCAAAATTCATTGGAAGTTCTGAAATCTATGTAATTTTTATCTCTCCGCTTTCGTGAAAAGTTGGGAGTGTTTTGGAGATTTTACAGAATGATGAAAGATTACATCTTCGATGATAATCACAAATGGTTCACAGATAGGGGGGTAATTTGATTTTTATAGCAAATTCTACTTTTTTCAGTTACTTCACTTATGCTTGATTCAAACCCGGTTTCATTTAGCGTCATAAACATAAGAGGCAAAGTCCAAGAATTCCTGAAAAGTAAAAATCATTGGAAGTTCTGAAATTTCTGTAATCTTTGATTTCGTGAAAAGTGGGGTGTGTTTTGGAGAATTTACAGAACTATGAAAAATTACATCTTCGATGACAGTCACATATGGTTCACAGATAGGGGGATAATTTGATTCATGTAAACTTTACTTTCTTTCAGTTACTCTAGTTATGCATGATTCAAAACCGTTTGGTATTTAACGTCATAACCCTAAGAGGTATAGCTCAAAAGAAAATTCCTGAAAATTGAAATTCATTGGGAGTTATCAAATCTGTGATTGATCAATGAGATCTTTGATCTCTCCGCTTTAAAAAGGCTAGTTTTCTATCCAATCACAAGCTGTGTCTGGTTAACCCGAAGATAAGATTTATATCTCAGTAATAACAGCGATCACATAGATGTGAGAAGAAGGTAATCGGGAGCTAATTATTAACAATGCGGATTATTTCTGTTTTCCACTGGAACGTAAGTTCATACTATTTTAACCATCGTACCAGTCGAACATCTGTAATAACTACCAAGCGACCATTTGTAGAAAGACTTACAAATGCTAGGAAGTCACCTTGGTTAAAATGATACGAACTTCACTTCAAGTCGAAAACGGCCTTAATTGTTTATTGATATAGCTGTAGATTTGAATAACACGAGGAAAATATTAACTTTAAATATCGAAAAAGGCATTCAAAGTGCTGTTTTTATACAAGAAACGTTATATATGGTCGCCCTAAATAAAAAAAAAATGGGAGGAAAGTCTACTTTTACCAAGAGCCTTTTGGGACCTATGTTTACTACTTTTCCCAAATGTCTAGGCAACTTTGCTACCAAGAAATAGCATTGATGGTGAAATTTGGAAAATTTACGAAAATATAGTTCTTCATAGTTCCCCCAGGATATGACGTAAAGTAAGTCAATATGTATCAATGTATTGTCATCGAGCGCAAAACAACTACAAGTATACAAATGAGGATCTATGGTTATGCCAAATCACGACTGAGAGGCCAAGCTGTATATTTCCTACAGCCTTGTTACATCTAAATACCTAGTTTTACGGATTATCTTGGAGATAAGAAACTAACTTTGCTTCTGTCTAAGTAATTTCAGCGATCACAGGGATGTGAGAAAATGGTTATAATGCTAATTACTTGAACGATTGGATCCTATTGTTTTACGGATATTACTTTCTCTACCAGTTCATAAAGATGCGTTCTCTAGGATAATCGAACAAAATCATTTTGAAGATAACGATTAACTGTTAGTTATAGACTCCCCGCTACCTTTACAATGTACATATGTATATGCGATCAATAAACACTTTTAATGGAATTATTACCTGAAATATCAATTCAAACCGTCAAAATATTATGAAAATTATACAGTAGGTCACCGACTAACATTCCTGTCAAATTTTGAAAGCTATTCTACATTTGCTTTGTAAACGGATTTTCAAGTTTTCAAAAGAATTTACCACACAATTAGTTCCGTCCATAAACCTCCAGCTTCTATTCGAAATAGGTCTACGATTATCGATCCATTGGTGGGAGACAAATAGTCGGAAAGAATGAGTGCCACCGTCGGGGATCGTACCCGGGACCTCTAGATTGACAGTCTACCAACTGCGCTATGACGGCGGCTATAGTGGTAATGAAAGAATGAAAGCAAGACACAGTGTCACAGACTCTGACAATTTACGCTGAACAATGATTAGAGAAATCGATTAAATAGTTCCCATTCGTGTTCCCCTTCCAATTGAATTCATCCCATTAGGTCGAAACTGCAATTGTCGATTATTCAATTTATCTTTTACGAAATCACTTATAGGTTATAAGACTTTTTGGTGTTCTATGATATTTCCTTGGCACAGAGTTTCAGAAAAAGCTTGTGCGACATGTGCTAGTTTATTCAAGAGAAATTTTGAAGACTTTATACTAACCCTTCTCGTGTTTCAAGGAAAACCATGCTTTTTACACAAAGAGCTTTGGCAGCCAGTTTAGATTGAAATTACCCAGCGACGACGTGCAGTCTTATCATAGCCTACGCTACCTGCTTTCTACCAAACTATCATGGCCAAGACTTCAGAAACACTAGCTAAATGTCTAAAAACATGACAAATTGGTTGAAATAAAATTAAGATAGGATAAGGGTTAAGAAGCTATAAAAAGAATGTGCGATGCGTTTTTGAATTTAGTAAATTCAACATTTTTAATTTGTTTGCATTCTTATATATAGCTACGACTAGCTAGGGATAAGCATGATTATCCTGACTGTGAATAAAGCCATAAACAAGAATATGCCCTTAAACAAATAACTAAATTAGGCATCAGGGAATACTAAAACGCCTTATGGAATGCTAATTTTCTGATAACTGCCATATGCTGCATCTTCCGTATATTGATTGTTGAAAACTTATAGGAAATTTAAACCTACTCAAATACAGAGCCTATCAAAATAAACCATGTTATTTGGGCGAAACCTTTTGAGCCGAACATAGATCTTCGGACATCCTTTTCTTGACAGACGGTGAAAACTGCCGCAAAATATGTCGAAATTTATCGTATGCTTCACTAGGACGTCACTTTCTTGGGGCTAAAAGGATTACTTCAAAATTTCTTTTTATTTAAACATTTTTATAAATCTATGGTAACGAATAATTCCATTTTTAAGTTTATTGTTGATAAGTTCTTTGGCATTTCTAGAAAGAGAACTACAAAAGTAAAGTATTTTTTATACCGCAACATATTTCAATCCATTTGATAAATAAGTTTAACAAAAACGGCGAGCATTCGTAATCTAAGTGCGATTTTGTAGGCTTGCCAAGTTTCTCTCAAAGTTTTAGTCATAGCTTGCTTCGTATTTTGATTTCTTGATGGAAAGTAAATTTCGTATTCAAAGAAAGTATAATGCGACGGAGCACCAGCATAGAAAACATCCTTGCTAAAAAAGACTAGACGACCATTTTATACCTAAAACCAAGACAATATATATAAGGTCATTTCACATATGGACATAAAATATTCAAACTATAATATTTTTATTTGGGGCATCTTGAGACGTTCTTCCTCTCAGGCTTTTAGGTAATTGGTTTAGCAAATAGTCAGACAGAAAATATATATGAAATTATTGACCGATCGCAAGAAAAGTTGCCATCCAGCATTTTGGAAATTTTGCATTTTTGCAATTGGTATCGGATAACAAAATCAAATCAAGGCAAAGCAGGTATATAAGCAAGTAAATGAATAATGCAGAAATGATCATCGGGGGCCCGTTTTACTAAATACCTTACGATCATTGTTTGCGAAAGTCAAAATTCAAGTTGCTTCTATAGAAGTAACTAAAAGTGGAATTCTGCCATGCATCATCTCGTAGGAATCGATTCCAATGACATATTGCAAGGCAAAATCTGACAATGAATTAAAAAAAAGGGGGTGATTTGTGATTTTGACTTACGATTAATTTTTTCGCAAAATCTTTACTAGAATTGGCCCATGGGAACTCCGTGAAATAAAAATATCACCCGTCAAGAGATAAGGGGAAATTTTGGTGGTGTCGAGCCTCGTTAGACTGCGCTGATTGCGCAGTGATTATGGTCATGGTTTTCAAACTTCGATTATTTTCTCGAGCTAGAACTGTCACTCTGCATTCTATCTTCCATTGAAAGAATTTTTGTGAAGAAAACACTGGTTGACCTCTACTGGAACGAATAAAGTTATCTATAAATCGTTTTACGGAGTCGCATATTTGAAATAAATATTCCTTCCAGTAGAGGTCAACTTGAAGTCGCATCTTTCTTCTGTGCTTCCCTTCGGTTATATTCTAGCCGTCTAGCTGCGTGCGTAAAGATTTCAAAATTCTTTTTTATTCCAATGTTTAAAATACTGAATGCATAAAGCGTAAACGTTCACAAAGTTTTCATCAATACTTCATTGGTGCTTGATTAATCTTGCACGATTGTGAGTTTAATTGGAACGCGATTTCTAAAATTATATAAAGGAACAAAAAGCGTGTTTCTTTTCAATTTTAAGCAACGTAAAAAAGGAAATGAATGTGTCCAATTACGTCTGCCTAGTTCTAACTTAACACTTTTGCAGTAACGATTCGCTAATCTCCCGACCGGCATTTTATGTGGAAATTTGGAATAACATTCCTAAACAGCTCACCTGAATTTTATTGGTCCGGTGGATCTCACCCAAATAACTTTCCTGCGAAGTACCATGCACATTTGCCTATTTGTTGAAGAGGAGATGTTATTATAAGAATTCAAAGTGAAAATAGACCCTGCCAACCGAAATATTTAAATATTTAAAGCTCAAAATATGCACCGCTTGCCACGCCATTCAAATTTTCGAGAACAAATTTTGAAGAAGGTCACCCTAGGAACATTCTGGTAAAGTTTCATTGAAATCGACCAAATAGATCAAGATTTCCGGCTAAATAAAGGAGTCCCGCCCTGCCACGCCAATATTTAAGGGCCAATCAGAATAATGCGAATTTATTTAAGACGGTTACCCAAGGAACATTCTGGTAAAGTTTTTTTGAAATCGGCCCAGTACTTCAGAGGGAGATGTCGTTTAAAGATATTGGACTCAAAATAAACCCCGCCCTGCCACGTCCCTATATATAGATCAATCAAAATCGCGCGAAGATTTTTCTTAGAGTGTCACCCAAGGATCATTCTGGTAAAGTGTCATTGAAATCGGCCCCATGCTTCAGGAGGTGATGTCGGTCAAAGATTTCGTGCTTAAAATAAGCCGCGCCCTGTCACGCCCATATTTACATGTATGGTCCGAACAGAATTATGCGAACAATTCTTAAAGAGGGTCATCTAAGGAACATTCTGGTAAAGTTTTATTGAAATCATCCTAGTGGTTCAGTAGAAGATGTCGATCAAAGATTTCGGACTTAAAATAAGCCCCGCCCCACCACGCCCATATTAATGGGCCGATCAAAATTTCACGGACAATTTTTAAAGAGGATCACTCAAAGAAACTGTTGCCGCCGTCATAGCGCAGTTGGTAGCGCGTCGGACTGTCAATCTAGAGGACCCGGGTTCGATCCCCGACGGCGGCACCCATCCTTTCCGACTATATGTCTCTCACCAATGGGTTGATAATCGTAGACCTATGTGAGATAGCAGCTGGAGGCTAGGAAGGAATGTGGTGGTTGTACTGGTGAGAGAAATACCAGGAAACTATTGTTAGGTGCTCCAGCCGCGGCGATATAACTGAAAAAATGTTAAAAGCGGCGTAAAACTCCATTGATCAATAAATAAATAAATAAATAAATAAAAGAAACTGTTAGTAAAATTTCATTGAAAGCGGCCAAGTAGGAGATGTCGTTCAGAGATTTCGGGCTCAAAATAAGCCCCGCTCTGCCACGTTCATATTTATGAGCAAATCAAAATTTCGCGAACAATTTTTAAAGAGGATCACACAAAGAAACTTCTAGTAAAATTTCATTGGAAGCGGCCAAGTGCATGGGCGGATCTAGCGGGGGGGGGGGGGGTCCAGACCCCCCCTGGAATTATCCGGACCCCCCCCCCCCCCCCGAAAAATATGGTGATATTAAATTTTGACTTGTAAAAATGAAAGCAAATTCAAGATTGTGTGTTTCAATGAGGTTTGTCAACCGAAGTTTAATCTTAAGAATGTACACAACTCAAAACTCCCATTCAAATAAATGTGAAATTATTTTTTTTTTGTTGAGCGCGATACGCCCTTGGATATTTAAACTTCGTTACATATACTAATGTTCTGCTTGCGATGCATCATCTGAAATGTTCCGTTGTTGATGCATCGCACATCAGAAAAACGAGAACTCGACAAAATCCAGTCCGATTTGCCTCGCCGCAGTAGAGGTCGAAATCTTGTTACATGATTGGTACTATCTTCTTTTATACCAATTAACATCGGAAATGTTGCTGTTTAGCCTAAACACATTTACAAAATTTCATATCGATAAATCCTTCCATTCGCCCAGGATTTACGTTTTCCGTTCAGTTTGGTTTTTGGCTACCGCAACACACATCACACAATTTTCCGATCGTTGCAGTCAAGAGCGAAAACGGTTATACTCCTCACATTTATTGATTTAAAAGGGGTATGATACTATTTTCTGTTGTTTAGGAAGATTTTACTATCCTGACAAAATTTCATACCGATAAACCCTTCCATTCGCCCAGGATTTACGTTGTCTGTTCAGTTTGGTTTTTGGCTACCGCAACACACAATTGTGACATCACACACTTTTCCGATGATTGCAGTCGAGAGCGGAAAGGTAAACAGTTAGTATCGGATTTTCGGAAAACAAAGTTGCGTCATTGCCGTTTTTAGTAGAAACAATCAGGTCAGCAGTTTTGCGTCACTCAGCAACATTTTATATTGACAATAAATCAGTTGCTCTCGGACTGTCAGTGAGTCCGTGATTAAAACATTTTTAGAACATATTTCTCGTGAGAACTGAATTATGCTTGACGTAAACAAATACATACAGCCTTTCTAAAGGCGTCAAAGCATGGGTGGCAGACTTTAAAATTCCAAGTTTCTCTGCATGCCCAAAACTTCAAGACAGATCTGTCTCCCTACGCGGCCTCAGTGGCTGATTTACAATATGCAAATGTTGATACAATTTCCAATTATCTCTACCCCGATGATGGACCACAAAATATGACTCCAATTGCAATTTTTGGTGATGGCAATTGCTTTTACAGGGCACTTTCAATGGCTTTATTTGGTCACGAGGAGAGACATTTGGAGTTAAGGCTCCGAATCGTGTGTGAGCTTGTGATGAACATTAGGTCATACCTTACCCAGGATACATACACAAAAATGTCCAGTGCACCAACTGATATCAAATATGTAACTGAATCATCCATTTCGGACGACTGTTACGTTGCCCAAAACCCCGAAAAGTCAATGCAAAACGAAATAATCAAATCCATTCAAAGCGGCGCATACTCGAGCATTTTACACTTTTTCGCTGCCGTTAATGCCATAAATCGCCCGATACGTAGCATATATCCTCGCATCCAGAATGTTGCTGTGAACCGAGATGTGTGTAACCAGCTCATACTACCGAAACATACACCAACAGCTATTGCAAGCGATGTCCCAATTAATATCATGTGGACACATGCAGAGAACCATGACCCTGTGAACTGGACCCCAAATCACTTTGTAGTATGTTTTGATAATGAAATTATTCATCCGTACCCAAGCGAGCCCCCACTGAAAAAGTCAAAGTATCCAAATGCTGACAAGACAGACGAAGAAAGAAAAGATGCCAAAACTGTTCCTGAAAGAGAAACAATGCCTGAAAAAGAAACTATGCATGAAAAATAAACTATGCCTGAAAAGGAAACGCTGACAAGGGAAACGGGTTCTGTTCATTGTGACTTGAAAACAGACCAAACCCTACCAAAATCCAAAGTTGGAGAAACCCAAGAAAAAACACCAGCAAACTCAACATGGGTGAAAACAGTGAACAAAACTTACCAAACCCTAACCTAAAAGAAAATAAACATCAGACGAAACTAAACTTCAATAAGAAGGTTCCTGAAACTAAAGATTCTAACCTAAAGGAACCTATCACAAAAGAAAGCCAATATCAAAACTTACCGAAATCGAATACCACTTGCGAAACAAGTAGCGAAAAGACTGACAGCCCTTATGATATTGGAAACATAGTAACTGGAAACAAATCCTTGCCGAGCATGTCAGTTGCAGACAAGATTAACTTCATAAACAACCAACCCAAACCGGAATCACTGTCTGGTTTGAAACCCCAAATAAAGCAAGGCAAAGGAAAGAAGACCAAGGTGAAATCATTGAATTTTCAGCCAGGGTGGATTAAACAGCACCGTTGGCTAACGTACAGTACAGTGATGGGTGGAGGACTATGCACGGTATGTGTTCTGTTCCCCCAGAGTGATTTACAGCACCAACATACGTTTGTTACAAGACCTTTCACAGCTTATAAAAAAGCGCTTGGAAAAGATTCATATCTGAGAAAACATGAAGAGTCAGAATACCATAAAAATGCCAAAAATGAGTATCAGCGCTCAAAGGCAACTCTTGAGGATCCAACGTCGTCCTTATCATATAAGATCAATAAACAAAACCAGACGATCTATGACAGAAACGTTAAGTTACTGTCTTCGATTGTGGAAACAATCGTTCTGTGTGGCAAACAAAATATACCACTGCGAGGACATAGGGATGATGCGACCAGTGAATCGTCAAATAGAGGAAATTTCCTCGCAATACATCAGAGAATAGCGGATCACGACAATGACCTTAAGCACCACTTGGAAACTGCTAAGCGAAACGCTACATACACAAGTAAAAACATCTAGAACGAAATAATTCAAGTAGTAGCATCTTTTTATTCGAGATAATATAAAACAAAGCCTTGATGGAGGATTTTACACAGTAATCGCTGATGAAGTGACTGATACTTCGGCAAACAGAGAAGTTCTGGCTGTATGTCTAAGGTTTCTAGACAGAACAACACGTCCTGCTACCATTAAGGAAGAATTTTTTGATTTTGTCAACCTTACCCGTACCACAGGAGAGTCAATCGCAAATAGCATTGTGGAAACACTTGGAGCAAATGGCATTTCTATAGATGCTATGAGAGGCCAAGCGTATGATGGCGCTGCAGCTATGGCCGGTGAAAAGCAAGGGTGCCAGGCCAAAATAAAGAGCCTCAACAAAAAGGCTTTGTACACTCATTGCAGAAGCCATATTTGAATTTGAGTATCGCTTCTGCCTGCAAGCTACAACAGGTTAGAAACATGATCGATGTTTTGAACTCTGTTTTCCTGTTTTTTGACAATTCACCCAAACGCCAAAGGTTTCTTGAGCATGTGCTTGAGTCCGAAGACTCTGAATATTCAAAGAAGAGACTTGTTGGTCTTTGCAAAACAAGATGGATTGAACGGCATACCTGCTTCGACACATTCCTACACTTATATGCTTATGTTGCAGAATGCCTCCAATGTATTCTAGCTCCTGCCGCTGGGGAAGATTGGGCATGGGACAGAAACACAAAGATCACAGCACAAGGCCTACTAACATCTCTCACAAACTTTGGTCATTTGATTACCTTTGTACTGGTAAGACATGTGTTGGACTTGGTTAAGCCGTTAACGGTCAAACTTCAAAAAAAGGACGTTGATGTTTCGAAGGCAATTGGTCTCATTGATCATCATATTGCTAGAGTTTCAGAGGCTCGAAAAGAAATTGAAGTTGAATTCAAAGTTTGCTACGAGGAAGCTACAAAACTTGCAAGTGAACTGGACATTGACATCAAGATTCCACGAACATGTTCAAAACAACAACACCGAGCAAACATCGCAACAACCAACGTGGAAGAATACTTCCGATCAGTTGTGGCTATACCATTCCTGGATCAGTTTTGTTCCGAACTGAAAATGCGGTTCCAGGAAGAAGACATCAAAGCATACAAAATTTGCATGCTTTCGCCCAGTACTTTGTCTGCCCTTTCCGAGGATGAAATAGCCACCTTGGCTTCGGAAATGATGTTTTATGAAACTGACCTAAATTGTCTCTCGAAACATGATCTATCAAGGGAATTTCATGAACTGAAAAGGCATTATAAAGACCTTAGCAGCGCGATGTCTGACGAACTCGATGACTTGTTGAGCTTGTACAATTACATCGACGAAGACATTTTTCCAAAAACAAAGACGCTTCTTCATATTGGCTGTGTTCTTCCTGTTAGTACTTGTGAAGTAGAGAGGTCGTTATCCGGGTTGCGCAGAACCAAAACCTTTCTTCGGAATTCAATGCAGGAAGAAAGATTGTCTGGCCTTGCCCTTATGCACCTTCACCACTCCCTTGATATCAACGTTGCCGAGATTGTACAACGTTTTATCAAGTCGGGTAACAGGCGACTCTTTCAGTCAAGTCTCTTCATATAGCTTTAAACAAAAATATAAAAGTGGTTGAGAGTGGGCTCTATGAACCAACCAGTGGGACTGGGATATTAGACTACAATAGTTAAAAATGCAGATATCTAATTGTTAAAAAAAGCAGATATCTCCCAAGATTATTTCAAGATTATAAAATAGACAATGACTTTTGTTGCTCGTATTACTATATGTTACGGTTTGATTTCTATCAAAAGTACCCCAGAAAATAATGAGAAAAAAATATAAATATACGAAAAAGACAAATATATATATATATATATATATATATATATATATATATATATATATATATATATATATATATATATATATATATATATATATATATATATATATGGAAAAAAATGAAAAAAAAAAAACAAATAAAAAAAACAACAAAAAACTAAATTAAAAGACTCTACTAAAAGTGAAGACCTCCCCGTGGTTAGAGCTGGTCATATAAAAATACGAAAAAGACAAAATATATATATATATATATATATATATATATATATATATATATATATATATATATATATATATATATATATATATATATATATATATATATATATATATATGGAAAAAAATAAAAAAAAAAATAAAAAAAAAACAAAAAACAAAAACTAAATTAAAAGGCTCTACTAAAAGTGAAGACCTCCCCGTGGTTAGAGCTGGTAATGTTTGTAATAATAACACATTGAAAGTCATCATTTGGGTTTGGACCCCCCCCTGGAAAAAATCCTGGATCCGCCCTTGAAGTGGTTCAGTAGAAGATGTCGTTCAAAGATTGTAAAGTTAAAAAATGCCACACCCTGTCACGCCCATATTTATGGGCAAATCAGAATTTCACGAACAATTTTAAAAAAGGGTCACCCAAGGAAGATCCTGGCAATGTTTCTCATTGAAATCGGCCCAGTGGTTCGGGAGGAGAATGCGTTTTTTTTAAGATTATTGACGACGAATGACGCACGACGGATGACACACGACTGACGACGGACTCAGAGTGATCCTAAAAAGGTCCCCTTGAGCTCATTTTGCCAATGTGAGCTTAAAATTAGAGCATTTTTAACTTTTGAACGCCTATTATGCAAACGAAATTGATCAAAGACAAATTTCCTCACCAACAGCCATTGCTGGTACTTAGTTTATACTAGACCTCATACAAAATATTAACATTTTACTGAAAAAAAGCCAGTACCAACCACTCAAGGGCAGATAACTCTAGCATTAAAACGAGTGTGGAAAGGTACCTTCAAATTTTGATGTACATGTAATGAATATACAATGATAATCTTTAACGTATGTGAACAAGAAAAAGATCATTGGGTGGAAAGAAATGACGCCATGTGTCAATTGCTACCTTAAACATAGTTTAAGCATTATAATAATTTCTATTACTTAATATCATTTCGAGGGAAAATGATCGACTTTTCCCGTAATATCTATCATACTACAGTTTCTTTCTTCGGTCTTACGTTTTGAGTTGTCAGTTTTTTTAACGCCTGTACTTTGTATACAGATGTCATAAACCCGTATGTGAATACTCTATTATTGTTCCTACGATAAGTCTGTATTCCTTCAACGAGCATTTCGTCTAACGATCTAAATATAATAAATTTGGAGAGATCGATTCAAGAGGAGGTCATGACTATCAAAATAACTGTATATGTTTCCCTAGTTTGGTTTTATGGCTATTTACTGAGGTCGCTTTTACAAGACGAACCAAAAGAAGTCACAAATAATAAGTTTGGTTAGGCTAGGGAACTCTAAATGTACACGTATATTTAGAAATTGTTGATTGGATTTTTAAACTTTTCAATCATCGATTTGTAAGAATGGTTTAAAATGAAGCAGGTTGCAGACGACTTTAAAAATGTATGTGTAAATGTATGTTACGAACCATCCAATGTGTTAAAAAAAATGTAAAAAAAAAAAAAAGAAATTGCTTGTTGCAAGCTATTTCTTCTTTTACATGTACAACAATATTTTCACAAGTATACAATCACAGGAGCGTAAAATTCAAGGGCTATGAAGAAAAGAATTATAGAAAAATTCATGAGTGAGGGACGTTTCTAGAAAAATATCAAGAAATCCGCAATATCTATTGTATTGCAGTTTCTTTCTACGGTATGACATTAATTGAGTTGTCAATTTCTCTTTAACGTCTGTACTTTGTATACAGATGTCATAAACCCGTAATTTGAATGCTCGGTTATTGTTCCTAGGACGCGTCTGTATTCCTTCAATGAACATTTCGCCTGACGATCGAAATGGAATAAATATGCAAAACTTGGTAAAATATGGGCTTCTGTCAGTTAAAATCAAAGTGAATACCTACGCCAAAAGGCTAGAAAAATTCCTAGCATGTGCACTGGTGCAGGCCAATGAATGAGCTAAGCGTCGCTTCCGGGAATCGAAACCTTGGTGGTAAAGCCTACGCAATAACTCTTGAATAAGGGTACCACAAAATGAGGGCGAACGGATACATGTAGAGCAAGATTGTTGTCTCTGACTTGTTAAACTGTTGTTGACCAGGAAAATTTTGGTGCCATTTTTTTTTAAATTTTACCCATAAATGCGAGGCGATGCACGCGCTTCGGCTGAGCGGCTTCTGACCCAAGCTCGGGCATGTGCCCTAGAAACCAGCCCATCTTGCCACGTTTCGAGTCCTTCGGTCAAGATTAATGGGATCAAAATGCAAGAAAAGGCTTATCGTGACATTTGGCCTTGAGCCGTGACCTGGCTTGGATCCACCTGAAAAAGTTTTTTTACGTGGCAAATATACTCAAAACGGAGAACAACTGTGCCAAGCAATTCTGAAATGTACCTATAAATGTAGGGGTCATGCTCTATCTTAACGTTCGACCTTAATCTGTGACCTACGAGCTATATGGAAATTCCTTTCAAGTAGCACATCTGCTTATGAGGTATAACAATTGTCCAAGGTTATTTTGAAACCCATCCTTAAATCTAGGAGTAATCATATGAAAAAAATTGAATGGACTGTAAGGCGGACTTCGAGCGGATGCAACAATACCGTACCAACGCCGAGTCAAAGGGTTTCAACTATTTCTCGTTCACCTCAAGTGAAACTTATGGTATATACATTTTAGGTCGCACACTTTCACGGATATTTAGAGGTTATACGTATTGCATCGGTTCACTGAAACAAACCGACGTCATTTAAATACATCGTATTTTTAGGGTTTTTTTTCTACGATCGTATCTATCAAATAAATACTTTTGTGTATTTTTTTGCGGAAAAGTACCCATCAAGGCCTATACCGTACTTCGCAATGTCCAATTTCCCTTTTCGAACATTTGATAGATGGGTCTCAATAAAATACCGAGGCCTGTTTTACTTAACATCTTACGATCATTTTTTGCGCTTGTCAAAAAGTAAAATTGCTTCTACAGTAGTACCTAAAAATTGAATTCTGCAATCCACAATCTCATTGGAATCGTCTTCTAAAGACGATTTCAATAAGATATTTCAAGGCACAATCTTACATTAAATGAAAATAACAGGTACGATTTGTGATTTTGATTTACGATTAATTTTTCCTTAAAAATGTGAGTAATACAGGCCCGGGCTAGTTTTATCAAAAAGTCTTACGACATATCGCACAATGTAAATGTCCGCCCAAATCGGTCTAACGATGCTTGATAAAACGGCCCCCCCGTTCGCGTGGCAAGGCAAATGTGTCTGAAATGCTACGTTTCGAGCCATGTGTCTTCTTACTTCGATACCACTTTGCTATCGAATGCTTTCAGACAATAAGCATTTAGACTCGACAGAACTTAAAGTAATTCGGCTTCCAGTTAAATGAAACATAAATTCGGAAGCTGAATATGTTCCACGTAAAGGAGTAATTAGAGACTTTGGTGTCTTCAAAAATAAGAGGACCATAATGGTCCTATGTCGCTCGCCGAAGTAGCTTTCTAGATGTAGGGTGAGCTTGGACAGGTCAAGAATAGGAACCAAAATGAATTATTTCTCCATCTCTAAAGAGGGTCATCAGTTTATATAAAGCCTCAAAAGACTTTTGTTAAGCAAAAGAAGATTTTCGAATGTTACCTCCTTTATTTCTGTACAAAACTAGGTGGATTTAAAAAGGAGCTTTATGGGCATTTTTTTCAACAAAATGTTCAACACTATTAAGTGATGTAGCATAATAACTTGAAAACTGTCAAAGCGTTTAACCCCAAAACTGACACGTTTCGTACGAGAACTTATGTGACCAGTCACGCGAAAAGGGACCATCTGGAAACTCCGTATAATAAATATTTGAAAAAGAAATCGGTTTAGTACAGGTCAATATAAGGTCGCAATACAAAAATTCTTTTACGGAAATGTAGATTGACCATTCTAGATTCAGTAAAAAAGCAAAGTGCGAAAAGTTAAGTCTCACGGGACCTCGGTTTAACGTCTCATCTGAAAGTGTGCCAGGCCGGGAATCGAACCCTCGCGATCGATCTTCAATTGTTTTGAAATCCGGTGCTCTACCGACTGAGCTAATCGGGCTGACACCCTACTGCCCATCTGATCCCCCTTTTTCCTGACGGGTTGCAGATTTAAACATTTTCTTTTTTCTTTTTTGTTGCACTCTAGAATGCAGTAGGTCGATGCTAATATGGAGCTCCGTAAGTTTTTGGTGGACGTTTACACGTCTACCAGTGATATTAAGTGTAAACAAGAGGGTCAGAATGGCCCTAAACTGCTCACTTAAATTTCATAAGTCCAATGGATCCCACCCAAGTAACATTTTGGTAAAGTTTCATTCAGATTTGCCTAGTTGTTGAGACGTTATTTCTAGAATTCAAAGTGAAAAATGCCCTACCCTGCCATGCCCATTTAATGATCCAATCAGAATGTCACGAAAATTTTATGAAAAAGGTCATCAAAGATACATTCTAGCAAAGTTTCATTCAAAATAGTCTTTTGTAGTGGAAAAGGCCCCTGCCTGCCACACCCTTAGTTATGAGTGGAACAGAATTTCCCGAATGTAATTTCAAGACGGTTCACAAAGGAACATGCATGTCGAGTTTGGTTGAAATCGCCCAATTTGTTTTGGGGAAAAGCCATATAAAGATTTCGAGGTAGAAAAATACCCCGGCCCACCACAAATATATATTGGGGTCAATCAAAAGTTTACTTACAAGTTTTGAGACGGATTACCCGATCAACATATGTGTCAAGTTTTGTTGAATCTGCCCATTGGTTACTGAGGAGGATTTTGGGGGCCATAAAACTGGCCCGCCCTGCCACGCCTATATTTGGGGGTTAATCAGAATTTCACGAACAAGTTTTGAGGAGGGTCACCCACGGAACATTTGCGCCAAATTAAATAGAAATTCGCCTATTTGTTACTGAGGAGAAGATGTTTAAAGAATTGTTGACGACGGACAAAATGGTGGTCACAAAAGCTCACACTAGATCAATTCACCTTTTCTCAAAACTAGTTTCCGCCAGACGACTGTGCATTTTAAAAATGACTTGATTTGAGGATTCTATACAATTTGCCGATTATTTGAAGACCCTTTTTAAATACGTAAATGGTCGCAATTATTAAACCATGTGTATTTATCTTCCACGCATGCAAAATAACGACAAGGCGGTGATCGCAAAATGTGTTTTAGTGATACTAAAATTTTAGAAATTTATTTCATTTTGAAATCCAGTGCCGCCTATGAGATTCTACTGGTACATGTTGATTGATTGAATGGAAGTTTTACGCCGCTTTCAACATTTTTTCAGTTGTATCCTGGCGGCTTGAGTACCTAACAATGGATTCCTGGTATTTCTCTTACCGGTACAACCATCACATCCCTTCCTAGCCTCCAGCTGCTATCTCACATAGGTCTACGGTTATCAACCCATTGGTGAGAGACAAAAAGTAGGAGAGAATGGGTGCCGCCGTCGGGGATCGAACCCGGGACCTCTAGATTGACAGTCCGACGCGCTATCACTTGCGCGACTGGTATATGTGGGTACATAAAACTATATAATGGCCGTGAAGTGAAAGAAAGGAAACAGATATTCTTTTCACTCCTCCGCATTCAGTACCATGGCTCATCGTATTTTCCCAAGAAAAAAAAATCAAAGTACTGAAAGTACTGATAAGTTGGAATGCGTTCAAAAGACGGTGATCTCAAGCCAATAACGAAGCGTTTTTTTACGGGCGTATATAAATCAATGTACATATATTTCAACAACGAGATACGCCTAAACCCCCGAATCGCTATACAGGGCTGAATTTGATGAAAGAAAATGATAAAAAGGAAGAAAATCATTATGATACGGACCATACAGTCGACTAATGGACGCACAGGCGGACACATATACACTCAAACCTGTTTCTAAGTTATTTTTCAAATGGCTTTTGCACAATTAGAGTTATGAATTAGATTTTTATTAGAATTTTCGCAAACTGTACCTCAACAAGCGATTTGTCCATGATGAAAAGCTATTTTCGCATGGAATTCTTTTACTTCATGAGTTGGAATCTCAAGAAATTTTTTGGACGAAGTTCAATTGTGACTTCCATCTCCGTGACTGCAAAATTGGGCATTTTCTTGGGCCATTGTCAACATTTGTGTCAAGTTTTATGATTTGGGTCAATTGGTTGTTCAGTTAGAGTGGAAACTGTTAACAGTTAAAGCTTACTTATGACCTTGAAATACATGACCTCGAAACAATAGGACATTTCTTTTGGTCATGGGCAACATTTGTGTAAAGTTTCGTTATTGCAGGTCAATTGCTTCACCGTTTAGCTATCGGAAAGCAAATAGTCAATGGACAGACAGACATGATGAAATCAATTATGCTCCTCTACTCCTGAGTTGGGGGTATGATGGTGCTTTTAAACGTCTTCAAGAATGTGAAGAAAACAAGTTGAACTGGTAGGTTCAGTTGTTTCAAATGGCAAATCATCTTGGCGATGGGATGCAATTGGGCAAAGATATTAGTAATTCCATTAAAGATGTGGTGACCAGACTTTTATTGGATGATTATTGGGTTTTGACAATGAAACATTTATGTAGATAATTGCAATATAAAGGAAAACAAACTACAATATGTTGCAAAAATATTTATTAAACTTAAAAGTGAACCATCACTTTAACAAAAACTAAATATTTTTATTCCGTTACTGTAGACAGAAATGTACAATATAATTATTTGTCAAAAGATTTTTCATCAAATGATGCTGAGCAATCCAGCACTTTTTTAAGCCACTAAAAACACATCTTTCATGTGTTTTAAAACAGGGTTTAATACTAAAGGGGGGCCTAGGAAAGCCAAAATTATTATTTTCTAGACAGGACTTCTTTTTGCAATACAATGGTGCCTTTGATTTTATGAGAATATTTTGAAATACGAATGAAAAGCAGTTTTCTTTTTTGTTGTTTCAGTCAAAATGTTGTTCAAGTTTTTGCAGATGCAAGTTTTTTCATCCATTTCATGTCAGTTAAAAATAATAATAATAATAATAATAATAAAAATACCAAACACACATATTTATGGCTCAGTGCGAAACAGTTGTAATTTCTTATATGCCTATAGGAAGTTACAACGGTTTTACACATAGCCATCAATATTATTTTTGGCCAGTATTGTCGAAAAGAAGTTGCTGTTTGTTATAAAGAAGCACTTTCTTCTTGTCCAGACTTTCATCTTAGTAATTAAGTATCCCTAGTTTAGCTTGGGCTCTTTGTGTTCAAAGTTTTCACTGAAGTAAAAGTCAAACTATTTTGAAATTAAGTTGTTTGTAGAGCAAAGAAAATCATATTTTTCTTCTTAAAATTTAATAAGTAAAGCGGCTTTATCAGGTGATTAGCTTCACAGGCCTTAGATTTGGTTGATATCCCTGTTTTAGGTTATGAGAGAATGATTTTGAGAGTGTCCACTATATAACATATATATAACATGACCTCCGCCTATAAAAGATATATTTCTCTCTTTTAACAAAATTAAGATTTTTGTAATGTGATAAAGGGTCACCAAAGGATAACGAATGCGAAATATGGTCTGTATCCATCTTTTATGTTTTCGAGAAAATGATTAAGTTTCCACTATGTAACATACAGAGATATGACCTGTGTCTATAAAAGACATATATTTCATCTAATAACAATATTTGTTGTAGTCTGGTCAAGGATTACCCAAGAAAATATAGTATATAATATAGTAAACCAAGAAAATAAACTTAAGGACAAAAGTTCTTTCCGGTTTTGTCTTATCCAATGAAGCTTTAAATTGAAAGCTTATGTCTCGAAAGTATTGCTTGGTAGTATCGACCGTATTTCAAAACATAGGGACTGTTTTCAACGGCATTGGATCACAACTGACGTTGATTTAGTCCCAACGACGTTGATTTTCATTTTTTTCAAGCTGCAAACGACATAGCATTGTAAAATTTTGCACGAGAGCCATTCTTTATTTTTAATCTAATAGGAAAATACTAAAAAATTGGAAGAAAATTGGTTTGTTCTGAGAGACGCTATTTTCATTTTAGGGTGCATCATACTATTTCGCAGGTTTGTCGTTGGATTATAAAATAAAGGCGTCTTCTGCCATTTTTTGATTAACGAAACACGCATTTAATTAATTTGGCATTGTTTGTGAAGAGTGATATCTTTAATCTGAATTTAAGTGTTTAAAAGGCTGCGTATTTAACGACGTTAGTCAGAATAATTAAAACGACGTTATGTTAACCCCTTTCATTTTTTTAAGGAAAACCTATGCGCGAAATCATCAAGATATTGTGTACAAGCGTGCACGATTTCTATTCATTAAATTCTGCCCTCGCTTGGATAGGCCGAGTTGTAATTAGACAGTCTAACGCGTTTCTTATAACTTCGATTTATTCTTAGACCGTAGATCAAAGTTTTACAAAACCAACGTAGATTGAAATGTTTAACTGTCTACTTAAAATAATGCTTCATTCATTTATGTTCAATTTCTCATAAAAAATGTTTTGCCGTTTTTGCATATTTGCGAAACCGGACAAGATTTTTGTCAATGAGTATATATAAGTGCTCACTTTAAATCAATGCACACGCAGACAATATGATTACCATTCGCGAATCGAGGAGAAAAGAACATAATTGGTCGTAAGTATTGTAGGTATTCCGGTGGAAGTAGAACAAAATGGACCTGAAGGCAAAACACGCGGGGTTGGTAAACTCGTTCAGATATGTGAAGAAGAGCTGTAGTTAACTTGTGATTATCTTCAATGATATATAAATGATTGCGCACGTGCGTATTTTTGCACAAGTGAATTAATGTCTAAGCAATCATGCTTTAAAAGAAAATGGACGAAGCAGAAAGAGAAGATAAGTATTTGCTTACCTCCATCGATCCTTGCTGCGTCCACAATCAAGTGAAATTATAGCGCTATTTGGAATTGGTTTTCCGTTTTTTTAGAACAGAACAGAAGAGAAGATCATATCTTTTATATTCATCCGAGTACAATGGGGTACAATATGGACAATATACATTAAAAATGTTATCTGTAATAATTTTAGTACTTCCGGTAAAACAAAAAGATGAATGATTGGATTGGGGAAGTTTTAGACTCATCCGAGGGATAGAAGCGCTACTATTCAGTTGTAGTTACTTTGTCAAGTCCTTTGAAGAATTATATTTTGTTATCAGAGATATAAAAGCGGACAAGAAAATTTGCCGGATGGGACTTAAACCATCGCAGCTACAGGTTATTAAAGCTATAGTTACGACGTTTCGGTCTCCATTCGATTTTATAAATTGAAATTAGATCTATTGTGTTGGGATACTTGTTTTTTTTATTTGTTTGAGTACAAAATACCCGTAACCAAAACAAACATTTATATACTTAGTACATTTAAAAACGCAGAGAATTTAAACATGATGAATTTACATATTTGTGCATTGAGTATCTCGATGATATCCATATTGTATTATAAACAATTTTTTCGTAGTCTGTGATGACGAAATAGCCATATTCTTACTTTTGCTTTCGGGCTTATCAGGTTAGTACTGATTTTACCTTTTCTTAGTTTTCAGATTTTTGCTTTGAAAATAATGTCAAAATGAATATTCGATCTCGAGTGTGTTGTTCGAAATTGGATAAAAGCAGGTTTTTGTTTTTTTTATTCACACGTGAAATGGGTTTATCGCACACAGGACTGCACCGAGGGGCTTTTATGAGCACGCCTTCTTTTTACTTTTTACGTTTTGTGTTTATTTCTGTAATTGTGTGCGGTATTCAATAACTGCTTTAATTTTCATCGTCCTGTAAAAGATTTTTTTCAAAATTACCAACGATTGCAACTTCCAATGACAAACTTTGTACACGTTGACAACAGATACGCAAAGGATTAGGTAAATCGATATAAAAACTCCATTTCATGAACCATGGTTTTAAAATTGCATCGGCAATACATAAACGATGTAAAACTTTCTTATTCAAAGTTTAAAAAAGAATTTAGCAATAAGAGATGAAATCTTTGTGATCGGATAATTTTCACTATTCTGGCCTCTTTATCCTTAGCGTTTTCTAATTAATTACTAATCTTTTTTGTAAAGACTGGCATAAATAAAGAAAAAAAACTTCTATTGCTATGAGAAAACCGGAAAAATGAGTGGCGAAAAAGAAATACAGTATTGGATTAAGAAAATCTCTGAACGATAGTAGTGCATTTAGCATGCCTAGTACACCTTTCAAATAATCATTTTTTTCATTAGGTTGTTTTTTCTTTGCATCTGAGTCCAATCATGTTAGTAACGCAAATTGCCTTGCAAGTGCCAATAACTTTCGAAAATCTTTGCGGATTCGGCCAGTTGTCCTAAATGGATTTTTCATTTTTACCCCTGTGTGGTTTAAGGGTGACGAAAACCGGATTACTCTGGTCATTGTTTGGTGTTTTATGCTTAAAACTGTTGTTCAAGGACTGACGACTCCGAAGTGTCATTCTTTTGACAGTTCTGTAGTTTATTGAAGAAGATACCGAAAGAAATTTCACCTCTGCGTTTTTAAATGTACTAAGTATTTTACACAAGAATGTTACAATAAAGTTTGAGATATAAACGAGAGGTGTAAATTGCCGGGACAGTTGAGAACATTAGTCGTCTGGTATTGGGGTAAATTTTACTTCATATATATAGGAACATTCCATTCGTTTGTAAACTTGACCTTTCGTAACTCATGAGCACAGATTTCATTCATTAAAGAGCAGACAAAATCGTAGTAATCACGTGTGGTATGGCCAATCAGAAAACGGCTTTTGTTTACAAATGCTTGAGTTCAACTCGTGTCATAGGAGAGTACACGGGGAAAAGATTTTACGGTGCATAGAGAATATTTACTGGATCGGGTTTTTAATACAGATAAATAATCCGTACATGCTGTGCGTTTCTATTTATGGTTTACGGGAACAATAAGGTATAAAACATTTGAACCATTTTGTTGAAGTGTGTAATAAGGTCGTGCAGAAAGAGAAACTAGATCTCTAAAAGAAGCTATAACATAATTCTACGAAAATAGGTTGCGACATTACCAAATAAGCAGACCACGTGATTGGCTTGCGCTATTACCACATTCAGAGAAACAGATCGCGTCATTACCAAACAGGGAGATCACGTGATTGGCTAGTGCTATTGTCAACAGATGACATTATTGGACTTGACTTATCACATGATTTCCAAATATAGTAATGCATACATGTGATACTAGTAAATTCGTACGCAACTTTTAATAAATATCGTTTGAAACATAAATTAGCGTCTTAATAATATACATGAAGTGATAGTTGTGTAATTGTACAACATTATTACTTTTTGATGTAATTAACTGTATGTCTATGCCAAGTTGAGATATACAAAATAGGCCGAAGTGTACTCACATCCTGTTCACGTGATATGTGTTATCAAAAAACCCGAAATGAAATTATCTTGTGTTCATTTTGCGGTTTTGTTAAATCTAAGTTGGAATTGCTCCGCATTCCAACTTAAAAACTAGTCAATTATAAACAGGCTTCAAATATAAAACAAATCAAGAACAAATATATTATGCATTACAAGCTAGTTTCCTTATCTGCCAATCAGAAAAATTTTAGGAATCTTGCTAGAAAAATCTTACCTGAAAATGTTTCTGAATGGTGACCGTCGTCATTAGCACAATATTGAGTCAGGATAATATTTCCATGTTAGTTTACAAAATCTATCCAGAAATAATTTATTAAGGTCGAAGCATTGCATTTTCATGTTCTTGTACATTCATTGCTGTCTATGCGCCATTTATCGGTCAAAGTTATATTGTGTTTACGATTTAAAACAAGGAAATGGAGGTAATTTGAAAAGTGGGAGGCTGAATGATTGAACATGATGCCGATTTTGAACTAATTGATATTCTTATTAATTTCATGAATATCAAAAAGTCAAGAAATTGTTGATCTTCTTTATTTGGTATATCTTTGTAGGGTTTAATGTGCGTGAATTTACAGCCAATAGCGCAAGCGTTTCGCAAAGATAATAGATTTGAGTGCCGCGAACATATGATGTCCATAAAATTCAGGGTTGGAGCAAAAATGCGCACAATGCACATTTGTTTAAATGTAGATGCCAAAGAGATTTACTATTGTTATCTCAGTACTGGAACAAGAGGACCGTTGGCCCTGGGTCGTTCATCTGAGAAAATAGATCTATTACGTAGATCTGTCTTAGCAACTCCAGAAAAAGAAATTTTCACATATGTGATCTGCCACGCACGCGAAAAGGGGCCGTCTGGGAACTCAGTAAAAATATATGAAAAAGAGATTAGGTCCAGCATAGAGCAAAAAGATGTCACAAATCAAAAATCCTTTCACAGGAGGGTAGATTGATAATTCTAGATTCAGAAAATAAGAAACATGAAGTCTGCCAAATCCACGCAGTCTGACTAGGGTCGATACTTTACGCACAACCGAGATGTCCCTTTTCTGGTGACGGGTCACAATTATTCTATCATTTCTGCTCTGTTAACTCTTCCAACATATTGCGGTTGGAATTGGCAATATGGTTTCACTATTTTAACGACTTTTATTTTCTATAGTGTTCCGAGATCTACCACTCCCCCAGTGCTGTCCCTGGTAGTCCAACATTAATTGCGTGATGTATTTTCATTAAGGTATAAATGAACTAATGATCAATCCAAAATATATAGGCTGCCTGCCTTCCTTTTTGGACAAAGAAATTTTAAGACTTTTATAAAGCCCTGAGGCCTACACCTTGCCTTTGTTGCTCTGCCTCTAGTAGCCTGATGTCCATGATTTTATCTATTTCATAAAGGTATATGAACTGATGATTCAACCAAATATAAAGACTGTTAGCCACCAATTAAGTTAAGAAGAAGATTCTTAAATATTTTTTCAATAAATGGCTACTTGGTACTATCTCTTCTCCCTATGCTCTGCCCCTGATTTCTCAACACTGATGACGTTAGCATTTTTCTTAAAGGTCTATTATCTCATAATCTATACCAAATTTAAAGACTGTTGGAGTTTGGGTAAGATGAAGAAGAAATTTTAAAGATTTTTAAATTGAAGCCGGGGTACTACTCCTCCCCCTGTTGCTCTGAACCTGAGGGCCCAAGATTCATGTTTTAAGCTATTTACATAAAGGTCAATGAACTGATGATTCATACAAAATATAAAGGCTGTTGGGGACCTGTTTATAAAGAAAAGAAGAATTTCGAAGATGTCTAATTAGATCAGAGTTCTACCTGCTCCCCCATTGCTCTGCCCCTGGTGGCCACCCAGTCATGATTTCAGCTATTTTAATAAATGTTAATGAGGTGATAATCCATGGAAATGTTTTTGGCTGTAGTGCTTTAATAATTTCTAAATTGATCAGAGTCCTACCCCGTCCCCTGGTGTTCTGCCCCTGCTAGTTCAACAGTCATGATTTTAGCTATTTTAATTAAGGTCGATGCACTGGTGATTCATGCCAAATTTCAAGGCAAAGGGGCTCCTAGTTCAGAGGAAGAAGAAATTTGATAATTAGCTAATTTGAATTGAGTCCCCCCTCCCCCTGGTGTTTTGCCCCTTCTAGTTCAACAGTCATGATTTTAGCTATTTTAATTTAGGTCGATGAACTGGTGATACATGCCAAATTTCAAGGCAAATGGGCTCCTAGTTCAGAGGAAGAAGAAATTTGATTATTAGCTAATTTGAATTGAGTCCCCCCTCGCCCTGGTGCTCTGTCTCTGCTAGTCCAAAAGTAATGATTTTAGCTTTTATGATAAGGGTCTATGCACTGATGGCCGATGCCAAATTTCAAGTATGAAGGGCTCTTGGAATATCAGAAGAAGACTATTTCATAGGCTAATTTGATCCAAGATATACCCACCCACCCTGGTCCTCTGCCCCTTGATAAAGGTCTATGAGTTGATGATCCATGAAAAAACTTCAAGGCTGTGGGGCATCTGGTTCAGAAAATCAACTGTTGTTGCCATGGCAAACAGAGTTTCCAACCATCTTTTTTTTTCTTTTAGCTATGCTGAAAAATTTGGTGTAAATGGGTCAAGAAGTTTAGGAGGAGATGTCGTTTGAAAATTGTTGATGGACATCGGAAGACGGCTGGACACCAGGCTGAGGGTGATCACAATAGCTCACATGTGTACTTTGTGCTTAAGTGAGCTAAAAAGTATGTTTAACACAAGTGAAAAAAAAATCTATTCAAAAGTCATTATAAGACAGACATGGAGAAATTTTGAAAAATAATAAAAATCTTGTGTTCACAAAAAAGACTTTATTACCATCTTTGTTATTTGACCTGCCATGTCAAAGTTTGATTATTGCGAAACAAGTTCCCAATATTGTCAATGTACCACTATAACCTTGTGAATACTGCTTGAATAAAGATTTTGGTCTCACATAGAATATATATAATTCTGAATCTTTTTCTAAAGAAAACGGCAATATGTGCGCAACAAGGCATTTTTGTTTAAATGTAGATGCAGAAGCAATTTACTATTGATATCTCAGTAATGGAAAAAAATCATTTAACACAACGTGAAATAGAATCTACATCTCCAATACATTATAACCCTTTCCTGTTTTATAAAATTTTAGACCTGTCCAAATTCAAAGGTTTTGCAGACGAAAATTTAAAATGGATTTAATTTGAAAAATAACCATTCAGTAGGGTAGAAAATAGTGTGGAAAAAGAAGAAATTGCTTGTCAGAAGCAATTTCTTCTTTTTTCACAATGTTTTTTTCAATAATAAAATCACAGACACGTAAAAAGCAGGGATTAAACAGCAAAGGGATAAGCTTAAAATAGATTAATTATTGGAAATAATATAAGTGTTGTGCTATTTCACACTGCCCTGCAACTTTTGCGCTGAAATGTGATGATGCTTTTATACATTTTGCATTAAGATAAAAAATTGCCAAACATTTTGCAATCCTTATATTTATAAAAGTATAGTTTCTTTAACTCTTTTCGTCCACACAATGCCACCAGAAGTGTCCACCTTCATGACTGTCAGTGTTTTGATTAAATCAACATCAATGGATCAAGTAATGTCACATAAGAGATATCAAAGCTCCATACAAGCCTAATGACTTGGCAGAAGTTCTCAAAGATTCTATGTTAAACGGGGTGGGCGGAGCTCCCATTGGGCCACAAGGGAAAGGAATATAAAGTAAACAAACTCATTAGTTTAAGATAGAATAGCTTTTCATTATGAATCACAAATGCTCACACACATACATACAAACAGCAAAGAAAAATAAAGTAAAATAAAACAAAATATAAGTTCAACTAAAAATAACCTGAAAACTACAGAACTTGTTGATTATTGCTGCACCATATTTGATAAGTTTCAACGAATTTTGTTTGGTATGCAAGTAGTTAGTTTAAACAAAAATAATTAATAATCACTAGTAAACACTGATTCTATCTGTTGTTCTTAAAATACTAAGGGTTTACTAACAATTACAGTCCATCTTGATCAAGCAACCACAACTATAAAGCAACAATTTTTATTTAGTGACCATTTTCAGAATCCCAATTTTTATATCAAATTGTCTGAAAAACTCATAACATTACTCTGAAATTAATCCTATCTTGTACAAACTCTTTGAATCGAGTCTAATGGGTTTATACAACAGAGGATTACTGAGAAGTCCACATATTCAATCAAAGTTGTGTTTCTTATTTGTGAAATAAAACTTGTACTTAGCGACCATTCTCTATAGCAACTGCTTTTTGTTGGTATTGTGAGTGGTTGCTTTACACATGTTTTACTGTATTACTCATATTTGAAAACTCTCTATTTAAATCTCTATTTTAACGTATCTACCTTCCTAGATTGGTATTTCTTTAAAATAACATACACTCATGTGCCAAATTAATGTCCACAAACATGGCCGCCAAATCTTGCACAAAATCAAAACAATAAACTTTGAATTAATACAACTCTTGAACGAGAACTCCCACTTACTTGAAATTTTCAGTACTTTGTTATACACCCATTAGCTCTCAAAACAGATCTCATTCGTCGTGGTAGACTCAAATATAAGGACTTTATGTAGGTTGGAGTTAAGGACTGCCAAATGTTGAGAACGTTATCAATCGGGTCTTTCTTAGAATGAATCCTAGTTACTCTACTTTGTAGCTGAATTTTCATAGTTCTCCACACATTTTCAATGATATTAATGTCAGGGGACTGTGGGGGCCAGTTCATGGTGGGAATGTTGTTGTTTCTTTTCCAGTTAGATGTTTCTCGTGATGTGTGTATAGTTGCATTGTCTTCCTGTAGAATATATTGCCTACCAGGGGGAAGTTTTGCCAAAACTGGCCAAAGTTGGCTATCAAGTACTTCTATATACTTATTTGAATTTATATTGCCTTCTACTGCAGTTAATGTACCAACACCCTCAAAAGTTATACAGCCCCAAAACATGACACTAAGTACCGGCACAGACTTGTCACTATACACTCCCAAACACCTTGGTTTCCACTTTTCCTCATTTTTTCTCCACACAAAAATTCTTTTATTTTTACCAATAACTACTTGGGTTTCATCTGAGAAAATAATATTTGCCCAATCTCTTTCTACAGTCCAATGTAAATGAGTTCTACTAAACGCCCGTCTCTTCACCCGGTTTCTTGCTGCAATGGTGGTGGCCTTCTTTACAACCCTCCTGTAATATCCATTTTCGTGTAATCTTCTCTGAACTGTCCGTCGAGATAGTTTTTGAGGTGTATTTTCATTATATGATCAGGTAATTTCATTTAAAGTCTTCCTTCTATTACACTTCACCACATTTAATAACAGCCTGTCAGTCCTCTCAGATGATTTTCTTTTTCTCCCACATTTCCCCTCCTCCTACTTTCTGTCAAATTTTCAATATTTTCCTTCTGTTCTATCCTTTTTAAAAACTTACACACAGTAAATCTACTAATTCCAAGTAATCTAGCTATTTCAGAATTGTTCTTTCCATCCTTGTTTAGACAAACAATCAATTCTTTCTGAGTTGGTGTCAAATCTTTTCCTCTAACCCCCATTTTTGACAGCAGACGAAATTTCAATGTAAACAAATGATTTACTTCCCTTTGATAATAAACAAGGTGATAAGATACATTTTTACCATGAAAAATAGTCCTATCAAAGAAAGACAACTATCAAAATGGGGGGGAAATGGTTTAGGGTCTCATATTTCCCTAGAAAAAATTCTGGTCAGCCATGTTTGTGGACATTAATTTGGCACATGAGTGTACATGTGTGACTTTAACTCTAGAGGCACTAGAAAATCTGAGCTATTCTTCACACCTGAAATAATTAATAACTCAAGAATGATTTTAACAAAATTGGCCTTAAATCTACTATATTCGGTAAACAATCATTAATTTCTTAGATAAGGAAAAAGCTTAAACATTTCAAGTATCAAGCAAGCACCTTCATAGTCACATATTTTTACTGCTCTTGTGTGCCTCTATCCAGCCTGTTTAGGATCACAAAACAGTGCAAAAGTTTTCAAATTATGCCCTGCTTTACATGTGCACTTGCCGGGTATAATTGCCAAACTGTTTTCTCTGTTTTGACATCTTGAACCTTGGGTAGGCTTACTGAATTAATCAAGACTAAAATATTTGTGACCCATCGTGCAAAAAGGGACCATCTGGGAGCTCCACAATATACATATTCGAAAAAAGAGTTTGGTGACAGTACAGGTCAGTCTGGGGTGGTGTTTCAAAAATTCTTCACACAAAGTAAGATTGATCATTCATGATTCACAAAATCAATGAAGAGACGAAAGTTTCCACCCTAGTCAGTCTGTGCAGTTTGCCCAGTCTGACTAGGGTCGACATTTTACAAACAACCTAGATGATCTCTTTTTTGTCTGACGGATCACAATTATTTTGGGCATCCTGTTTCAAATAGTTTGTTTCAATTGGCTTAAAAAAAGCTACCGGTATTCATTGAGGATAGATAGATTATCAAATAAAACATGAAGATTAAAATCACAGCACATTTCTAAAACTTAGAAAAAAGCAAATAATAAAACACATTATGCAGTTAAAATAGTGTAGAAATTAGAAGAAAAAATAAAATAAACCAAAGATTTACTGAAAAACAAACAAGATGTATATTTTAAACACCAATGCCCTCCATAGCCATTTTTTAAGAAACAGTAGTTTGATACAATATACTTAACAACAGAGAAAGAAAATTCAATTTCATTAACAACACTACGAAATTCAATGTGAAGTTTAAATTTTACACATAATTATTTGATCTTAAAAACAAGAAAAGTGTCACAGACATGGATACCCCCCCCCCCTTCATTTGATGTCCTTAACCTTGGGCTTATCAAGACAAACTCTTTGCAGGACACTAGTAAATGTACTCATTTATTTGAATTTAATCTATAAATGTTGAAGTTATACTCTGGAAAAGAATGCCCCACCACACACACACATACACACACTCTCACACAGAGGTAACTCCAAATGCGGTAGCTGTTCATGGCAGGGAAATAAAAAGCCCTTGACCTTGACTGATGACTTTAAAGTTGGTAATAACAGAAAAGTCTTGTCACAAGCGGTCAAATGATATGGCAAAATATAAAAGCTTTTTGAGGGAAAAACAGACAAATAGACAGGACAAAAAACTATATAGCCCCAAGTATCTATGTGCGGGCATAAAATAGTTTAAAAAAAATTCATGATGTACTACCATCCTTTTCAATTACCTCCTATAGTACCTCCTATATTCTCAATGACTGATACCTGTTTGGTAAATCAGACACATATTCGTAATTAACCCTTTCCTGTTTTACAAAAAATTAGACCTGTCCAAATTCAAAGGTTTTGCAGACGAAAATTTAAAGTGGATTTAATTTGTAAAATAACTATTCAGTAGGGTAGAAAAAAGTGTGAAAAAAGAAGAAATTGCTTGTCAGAAGCAATTTCTTCTTTTTTCACAATGTTTTCTCAATCATAAAATCACAGACACGTAAAAAGCAGGGATTAAACAGCAAAGGGTTAAGCTGATAAGAAGCCAGAGCTACAGAAAGAGTGAATATTTTTCATTTCAAATAAAATTATTTCAACAATACTTGCACAATTCCTATTCCTACAACTCATTTCTTGCATAGATGATTCAAATGAGTACCCACAACATAGGGTTGTAATGTGAGAAATAAAGACTTTAGACTGGAAACACCCCCTCTTATCTCTACCTCTGGAAATTATATTGTCTTTTGGTTAAACTTTGCTAATATTATAACAACTTCAATTCAGAGGGAATCGGGAGCCAGTCCAGCAGTTTATGTATGATTTAAGCCACATTATGTTGGAAATGCAATTTTGTTTCTATACACAATATAATGTGGCTTATTATCATTATTGTCAATATCATACTTTGAATCATCTACAAATATGATGTTTAAGTCAACAGCCATGAAAATCTTTTGAAATAATGTTGTAAATCAGCATAGTTTTTCATTTTTCTTTATAAACTATTTAAGAGGTAAAAATAATAAATGTTTTGCGTTGATCCCTCAGTTTACATTCAGCATTGTACTTTTAATCCATTCAAAAACTAGAAAGCCATGAATGGCTTGAGTCGCTCCACAGGCTTGAAATTCTTGTAAAAGCAAATAAATGTTTTGACTAGAATTCTAGATATTTGGGGCTCTACTGATGTTGAAAATGATTTTCAAAGTTTCAACTATATAACTAATAGAGAAATGACCTCCGCTCTTAAAAGACATATTTTTCATCAAATCAAAATAATTTTTGGCTGCATGATAATGGGTCACCTAAAGATCATACCAAAAATGTTTGATTGATATCCATCAGTAATATTCTGAGAAAATGATTTTCATAGTTTCCACTATTTAACATATTGAGAAATGACCTCCGCCCATAAAATGCATATTTTTCATCCAATCAAAATAATTTTTGGTACACTGATAAAGGGTCACTCAAGGATCATTCCAGTGAAATTTGGTTGATATCCAAAAATCAGATTCTGAGAAAATGATTTTCATAGTTTCCACTAAATAACATATAGAGAAATGACCTCTGCCCATAAAATGCATATTTTTCATCCGATCACAATGATTTTTTGTAGACTGATAAAGGATCACTCAAGGATCATTCCAGTGAAATTTTGTTGATATCCATCCTTTACATTCTGAGAAAATGATTTTCAAAGTTTCCACTATATTACATATAGAGAAATGACCTCCGCCCATAAAATGCATATTTTCCATCCGATCACAATGATTTTTTGTAGACTGATAAAGGGTCACTAAAGGATCATTCCAGTGAAATTTTGTTGATATCCATCCTTTATATTCTGAGAAAATGATTTTCAAAGTTTCCACTATATAACATATAGAGAAATGACCTCCGCCCATAAAATGCATATTTTCCATCCGATCACAATGATTTTTTGTAGACTGATAAAGGGTCACCCAAGGATCATTCATGTAAAATTTAATTGGTATTCATTGATTAGAATATGAGAAAACTCAATTTTTACCATATCTGGAAATTAGCCACGCCCATTAAATCCATGTTTTTCATTGGATCAAAATTTCTTGAACAACTTTGAAAGAGAGTCACCCAAGGATCATTCCTGTGAAGTTTGATTGAAATCCATCCAATAGTTTCTGAGGAGAAGATTTTTAAAGAAAAGTTTACGACCGGACGCACGCACGCACGGACGGACGGACGCACGACGGACACAACGCCATGACAATAGCCCCAGTGGCTTTCAGCCAGTGGAGCTAACAAGAGCACTCCCAATGGGTGCCTATGCCAGACTGTTGGGTGCTGGATAGCAATCAGGAACCCTCGATGATTCTACGGAATAGACCTCGGGTATAATAAGAACATAGCCATGAAAGAACATCATTTTGCGCGTAGGCTTATATGATGTCACTAACATCAATGATTCCACTAAGGATGATGTTGCATAAAATAAAATCAACGAAAGAATAAAAGTGGGCATATTATAATTTGATAACAAAACGCAGTGGTTAACTGCCTTTTTGTCATCAAATTATAGTATGCCCAAAATATCTCCAAAGTTGATCGGAGAGTAGTAACAAAATGTGATTTTCTACAAGCGTAATAACCGAAGTACCACCAGGAGCCGAATTAACTAAAAATGACCAAAAATTACTACACTTACGTCCGAGGTACTTTTCAGCTTACGGCTGGATAGTGGACCAAAAACCTAAGTCAAATAAGGGGCTATTTACACAAAATGCATCTAGAATTATCCCACTAGGTGGTAGAGGTAGCTCTTTTGATAGTGAAGATGTCCAAGTTTCAAGTGAATGCCTTTTATAGAACCAGAGATGTATCAAATGTCAAAGTTTCACACAACAAGGATGACAACGACAACAATACCAAGGCTATAGTAATACCTCTGTTTTTTCCACAAACAGCGTAGCTTAAAATGATATGTCACAATAAATCGTGCAAAAAGCTAAATATTCAATCGAGCAAAAAAAAATTGGTATACAAATATTAATGACTGAAGAAAATGATACTAAGGCCATGATTTATCACGTTGTGCAATTGAAATGCAACATGAAATTTGAATTCTATTTTCTGAATTAAGCAAAATTAAGGTTAAACTTAATCAATTCATTTTCTTATATATTTCTGAAGGAAAAAAAAGGCATTGTGATAACTTGCATTTTTAATGTCTCCAAAATATTTAATTTGGCTTAGGTTTGTTTGTTTGAAAGGGATTTTACGACCTTTTCAACAATGTATAAGCACAAGCATAAGTATCAGCACTACTAATAGTATTATCTTTGAAATTTGCCCTTAAGGTATTTGACCCATAATAGTTCCACAACATTACCGAGGTCATGAACTTGAACAGTGTTAACCGAAGTTTCCTAATGATTTCATTAGGAAACCTCGGTTATCATTATGTGAAAGATCATGAATTCCAATATGTTAAAGAACTATTAAAGGTCAATTTCCTTAAGGGCAAACTAATTCAAACTTCAAGGATAATACTATTACTAATGGGAATTGTAAATTAAACTTACCATGTAAACAAGAAGAGCCAAAACACTTGAATCAATCGTTATAAATAGAAACTCTTAAAACAGTTTTCAAACACTCAAAACATCTCTTTCATAGAGTAAAGATATCACTGACTAAAAGCCCTAGGAAATTAATTCCTGAATAAAAGATGCAATAAAGAGATAAGAAAACATACTGAAAGAAAAACTAGAAAGCCATGAATGGCTTGTGTCGCTCCACAGGCTTGAATTTCTTGTAATAGCAAATCTAAGTTTTGACTATATTTTTAGATATTTTGTGTTCTACTTATGTTGAAATGATTTTCAAAGTTTCCACTTTTATAACATATAGAGAAATGACCTCAGCCCATAAAATACATATTTTTAAATCCGATTGCAAAAATATTTGGTAGATTGAAAAAGAATCACTCAAGGATCATTCCAGTGAATTTTGATTGATATCCATCACTTACATTTTGAGAAAATGATTTTCAAAATTTACACTATATAACATACAGAGAAATGACCTACGCCCATAAAATACATATTTTTTATCTCATTGCAAAAATATTTGGTAGACTGATAAAGGGTCACTCAAGGATCATTCCAGTGAAATTTGGTTGATATCTATCAATTAGATACTGAGAAAATGATTTTCAAAGTTTCCACTATATAACATATAGAGAAATGACCTCCGCCCATAAAATACATATTTTTCATCCGATCACAATAATTTTTGGTAGACTGATAAAGGGTCATCCAAGGATCATTCATGTAAAATTTGGTTGATATCTATCTATTAGATTCTGAGAAAAGCCACCTATTACCATATTTGGAAATTAGCCACGCCCATTAAATCCATGTTTTCCATTGGATCAGAATTTCTTGAACAACTTTGAAAGAGGGTCACCCAAGGATCATTCCTGTGAAGTTTGGTTGAAATCCATCCAGTAGTTTCTGAGGAGAAGATTTTTAAAGAAAAAGTTTACGACCGGACGCACGACGGACACAACGCCATGACAATAGCCCCAGTGGCTTTCAGCCAGTGGAGCTAAAAAACTAGCACTAGTCAAAAGCAAGCTTGATGTGAATGCCCTTCTGTATATTTCAAAGTCTTAAAACAGGACAATTTTCTGCAACACAAATTTTCAATATGCAAAACATAATGTTTTTTAGAAACACTTAAGTTATGCCACATCAATCGGCTAAATTCTGGTCATTTGACCTTGATAAGCTAACTCAAATTCATAATGTGACCTTGGCTTTGTAATCTGCCACTGCACTTTGATCATAAACATCATTCGAAATAGGAGTCTAGTGATTGGAATAATTTTCAAAGAATCAATAAAATATTTAGTTCCACACTAAAATAAAGGGACAGAAAGAAAAAAAAAATTAGTTTAGATTAAATTTTACAAGACAATTTTACAAGACATAAACAATCTTAAATTCATACATAAACGAATCAAAAACAAATGAGATTCTCTCTGATTATTTGTTCACAATAATAAATGTAGCCCTTATAGTGCATGTAAAATGAACTCATAAACACATATAGAGTTTTGCTCACCTGAGTTTTGTATCTACCTAAAATATAATTGTGATGAGGCAAAAAGGGACCATTTGAGAAGTGAGTATAGTTTTGACCCTTGTTAGACTGCACAGACTGTGCAGGCTGACTTGGGTCAAAACTTTTTAGTTTTACACTTGGCTGATTTTCTGAATCAAGAAAGATTATTCTAGCTTTCTGTCTAACAATATTTGAAAAGCAACCTCTGGTTGACCTCCAGTAAATAACATTCTCTCTTTTATTTATACATTTTACTGAATCTCCAGTCAGTTTCACTTTCTGTCTAAAAAGGTTTGAAATGCAACCTCTGGTTGACCTCTAGTAAAAAAACCCATTCACTTTACCCGACTTTCCAGATGATCCTTATTTGAGCCTGTGTGTGACATTTCCAACAATATGAAATGTGCGCAAAGCAAAGACTCTTAACCAGCCTGTGCATTTGTACAGCCTGACCAGAGTCTTCACAGTGTGCTTAGTAGATAGATGAGTCTCAAAGTATCTGTAGACAATCAGGTAACTTTATATTTACAATATGTGGCTGTCTATGCTGCTAAATGTTTGCACCGCACCAACCTTTAAATTTGTTGGAAATGTCAGGCACAGGCTCATTTGCTTTCAAGGTCAAAATTGCTAATTACAAGTGAGGAATGACAGAAATTCAAGGATCACAAACACGTAGATTCAGCACCGGATGCTCACATGAGCTATTTTTTGCTCGTTTAAAGGTCAACCAGTGACCCTCCCTAATCAAAAGCAGATGAATTTATCAATAAATTCATGTTTTTCTCCAATAATAACGCCTTTCTTATGTCCTTTGATACCTCTGAGATTGAAAATATGCTTTTTATGCAATACATTTTGATTAAAAACTTATTCCTTATTTCTATCTATTTCTTTGTTTCACGAAAAAATAACTATGAATAACCTCTGTAAGATGAAAATAATTTTTCAAACATTTGATCTTTAGAATTACTTGATTGTCCATTTTTGCATGACAAGGCCATGTGCTCCTTAAACTACAATAGGTAACCTGTCAAAATGGCAAAATGTATCCATCTGTGTTGTTTGTGAAATAAATTATTAGGCTACCACAATATCATATCTACAACTTTGATAAAGTTGTAGATATGATTTTGTGGTTGCCCACTAATGAAAGGTGAGAAATATAGATTTAAAAAAAGGTGTTAGAGATAATTTTTTCAATTTACTAAGGTAATAGCAAGGGCTTCTGACCAAAGAATTGATACACTTTGAATCCTTAATGGCCCCTTTTTCTATGACAGGTTACATTTGATTCGTAATTTTAAAGGCAGTGGAATGCTTAAGATATGACACAATTATGACCATTCTCAAAAGGACTTTTCTAACACAACTTTTATGACAAAAAAATACCACTGAGAGATATAAAAGTGTTTGTGAAACACAAACGTCCCCCAAAAAAAGCAATTTCTTTCAAAGTAAGACCTTCATAGCTGATAGCTTTGACCTTAGATGACATTAACCTTGGTATCAGCAAAAGCATATCAATATGATCTATCATCATACTAAATAATAGCATTATACAAGGAAAAGAATCATAGTATTTGGTATTCTCAAGTTTTTTGTTAAGTTTTGCACAGTATGAGCAGAGCCATAGATGAAAAATAAGATGGACAGACAGACAACAGCAAAAATAATCAAAACATAAGTTTTTTTGCCCCCTCATCAAAATATATCTTTTGATGTTGGGGCATAAAAACCAATGTATTTGTATTTTTGTTGACCCATTACCAAATATTAGCATAAAATTCATTTCATATTAAAGAAATATTATACTTATGGTGTGAGAATTCTTTGACAGGAAAAAATTGCTTGCATTAAGCATTTTTTTTTCTTGACCCAATCTTTTTCTACCCACTTATGGCATTACTTTTTTCAATTCTAACAACATTTAGATAGTTGGCTGCTTGTTTTTTTTTTTTTTTTTCTTACTTAGACCAGTCTAAGTATTTGTTGTCCAAAATTGGGTTAATGCTGCTTTTTGGTGGTCCATCATAATGTAATGCTGTAAAGTTCTCTGCAATGAAAACAGAACATTTTATCATCAATAAATGTTGTGTTGATTAGAACAACATCTTTTTTAAGGTTTTCAAAGAAGCTTTATAATGTAGATTAAATTTGGTAGTCACAAAGTATAATCATGTAGGAAATAAAGTCATAGGACCTTAAATGTAGGAAATAAAGTATTTCTTTAAACAAGAACATATATCTATTCAAAATTACTGATTTTGAAGTTATTGTCTAACGACTCATAAAGGTCTATTCTTAAATTGCCTAGAATAGTTTAATGTGCAATTGAAGCCTACCTTTGGCTGAGAGCTCAGTCTATCATCAAACACTCAGTGACTTCCTGTAGTGATCAAAACTAATTTCTTTGTTATATGCCTGAAGAGTATTCTTCATCAACATGGCCACCGTCATTGGTCCCACACCACCGGGTACTGGGGTAATGTAAGCTGCCTTCTCTGTCACACCTAGAATACATAGTGAAGACATTTTATGTATCTTTTTCATATAACACAAACTTTGTAATGCATCAGCCTAATTAAACTGTTTAGACCTTAGAGTTGATGAAGTACACATTTTCAAGCAATATACAGATCCTCTTTGTAGATTTTTTTTTAAAGATAATATTAGAGTTTCCACAAAATACCAAATATGAAATTTTACCCATAATTCCTGCTGAATTTAAATTTTGTCTGAAATAAATTGCAAATTATTTGGACATTAGAACAAATCTGGCCAAATTTTTTCCTAAATCTATTATGTAGTTAACAGGCAGGGGAGGCTTAGTTCATACTGCACATCTATGCAGGCTGATCTTAGTCTATACTGTCCCCCAAATCTTTGTGCATAACAGCATAGGAAAGGTTAAGACCCATCAAGGTTAAACCTGTCTCCTAATGTATTATTTATTCAATCAAAAATCCGATAAAGATCTGGAAACGGAATATTTCTGTGACTTACTTAACAAACAATTCACTCATTAGGTTTCAATGAAAATAATTTTCTAATCATTAATTTTGCTGTATTCCTAAGACTCTAATTAACCCTATATTCATTTGATTTATTCAGACAACAAGTATTACTTCAAGGAATCTGTTAAGGCTAATGGAAAGAAAATTCCTATAAAAAAATCAAAGGCCTGAAAGGCCTGAATTGAAGACAGGACTGAGTGTGAACAATTTGAATGAAAATTGTGACGTTTTGAGAAGATCTCTTGAGTGGGAATCAAAAATTTAAAACAATCATTGATGGTTACATACAGAAACTGCACTTCCATTACAAATGAGTATGCTTTACTTTGAAGACTAATCACTTCCAGATAAACCTATCCCTCTAGCCAATTCAAGCTTAACAAGAGGGTAACTGCCTTCATAATCGCTATTCATCCACCAGTGTAAGTTTTCAATATCCTAAATGAAAAACATTCATTTAACCAACAGACGGTGGCAATTCCTGAATTCTAAAAACTCATATGAATTATGGCAACCCTGTATTGTAAAATTGTATAGATTATCCCCAGCAATCAAAATATGATCCAAATCCGATTTTTACCAGGCAAACTCATTAAGTGAATGTGTAAAAAAATTAAACAAAAATGTTAATCCACATGACGCACATTGCTTACCCCTTGATGAAGAGCTGAAAATTTCATTGCCATGGTGAATATTGTCCTGAATTGGAAATTTGTTCAAACTTCTTTTACATTTATTTTCTGGTCCAGGATGTGATTAAATATCTCCACATAAAAGAAGCAATGAAAGTAATACCAATATTCTTATACTTTTACTAGTCTAAGTCAATACAAAGAAATATTTTCGTACAATAGCTGTAGCTTAACTTTTTTATGAATATCATTTAAGTTTATTCCAGGAGTGAAACATTCTATTTCTAATTCTCCTTTGAGATATTTCGATCTCCCTTTCATGTTATTCTTGTTGCATATGGTCTTACTAAGTAGAAAATTATTTTAACTATAAAATAATACATAAACCTGTTAAAAAACCAACCTTTCAGGCCTTTTCCACGGGACAGCTTTTCTAGATCAAGATTCGGATTGAACTATTCGTTGAACTATCAATTTTGACAAAACTGTCAAAATGACAGATAGTTAAATGAACTCCCAAGCTACAGCATTTATCACCTTGAGAAGAATTCTTTCAAAGTCCACTCCAGAATGTTACATTAAATCCATTCCAGTTTCCCAAACAGTTTTTGTTATTGTCAGAAAATTGTCTAAAACAAAAGCGGAAACTCAAAACCGGGGTCGCGCATGCGTGGTACAACTGTACAGGCAGGCCATTCGGAACACCACTCGGCCAATCTCACACATTCGTCTCAACTCGGCCGATTCCGTAACCTACATTTAGATTAGATCGGAGACTTCGGAGATCGCCCGAAAATTGCCGTGTGAATATCATGATCACGATCTGTTGTAGTTTACGGAAATGGCCGAGTGATGTTCCGAATGCTGTACAATATGGATAGACAAAACAAGCCTTATAATAAAGTAATTTGAAAATCCATCGAATTGATTTCTCCGTAAATCAAAGTAAAAATTCAAACCTAGGAAACTCCGAGGGTTTACGAGTTTATTCAAATAGCCTTGTGTATTTTAGAATTTATCCATTTACACTACGACAGGCCCGGGAGACGGATAAATAAAGCAACCTTAAGGACTCACAAACGCACAATTTAACGAGTAATAGCGAGTCTAAAATCGGGAACTGAAAATAGCTTGTCAATGCATAAAGACAGTTGTAGGATGCAATTGAATATTTGGAGCAAATGCAAAAAAATGCAGCCAAAAACGCCATAAAACAGCACCACTTACGAATGCAAACACGTTTCTGCAGGCGACTTCTGCATGCATCACGTGTTCACTCCCCTGAGGTCCCGGCCAGAATTTAGGTCAGCACCAAAATTTTACGGTATTTTACTCCACTATTGATTATTTTTGCCGCGTTTATTTTAATGAATGGGTCTACTTTTTTTTAGCGTAATGACACATGTAAGTTTGTTATCAGAATCCGATGGCGACGATCCCTATATTGAAAGACAGGCAAGCCTGTCTTCAATAAAAACTTGTTGAAATCCACTAGAAGTTTCAATGACATTTGCTCTGCAATAGAAAGTTAAAGTAAATTTTCAAACATACATTGAGACAAACTTACTTAGAAATATTCATCAAGCAATTCAATATCTTTACCCTTCTTCTGCTGTTCACAACATATTCTTAATTCACACAAAGCTTAGGCAGATAGTATAGACCAAGACTAGCCTGCACAGAGGTTCAGTCTAGTCTTTGTCTACACTGCCAGCTTTCTAGTGAAGTATTGTAGGAGCAACCAATAAACTAGAGCTGCTTGAGCAGCTGATTTGCTCCACAGGCCTGAATCTACTGATATTATGGGAATTTTAATGAATGAATGAATCAATCAATTAATAATTTTTTATTTCATGTAACTAAGTATTTTTTAAGTTTCACATGCAGAAATTTTTAAGCAAAGAAAAAATTAAGATTGATTAATGAAATATAGAAAATTGACCTCCATCTGTTAAATACATATTTTTCATCCAATCACAATAATTTTTGGTAGACTGATTAAAAGTCACCAAAGGAACATTCCAGTGAAATTTGGTTAATATCTATCAGTTAGATTCTGAGAAAATAATTTTCAAAGTTTTCACTATAAAACATACAGAGAAATGACCTCCGCCCATAAAAGACATATTTTTCATCCAATAAAAATAATTTTTGATAGACTGATAAAGGGTCACTCAAGGATCATTCCAGTGAAATTTGGTTGATATCCTTCATTTAGATTCTTAGAAAATTGTTTTCAAAGTTTCAACTATATAACATAATTATGACCATCGCCCATTAAAGACATATTTTTCAGCTGATTACAATGATTTTTGATGGACTGATAAAGGGTTACTCAAGGAACTTTCCAGTGAAATTTGATTGATATCATTCATTTAGATTCTTAGAAAATTGTTTTCAAAGTTTCCACTATATAACATTTAGAGAAATGACCTCCACCCATTAAAGACATATTTTTCATCTGATCACAATAGTTTTTGGTATACTGATAAAGGGTCACTCAAGGATTATTCCAGTGAAATTTGGTTGATATCTATCAGTAGTGATATTTGGTTGTTATCTATCAGTTAGATTCTGTGAAAATGATTTCAAAGTTTCCACTAAATAACATTTAGAGAAATGACCTCCACCCATAAAAGACATATTTTTAACCCAATCACAATAATGTTTTCTAGACTGATAAAGGGTCACTCAATGATCAATCATGTAAAATTTGGTTAGTATCCATCAATGAGGTTCTGAGAAAAGTCACATAATACCATATTTGGAAATTAGCCACACCCATTAAATCCATGTTTTTCATAGGATCAAATTTCTTGAACATCTTTGAAAGAGGGTCACCCAAGGATCATTCCTGTGAAATTTGGTTGAAATTCATCCAAGAGATTCTGGGAAGAAGATTTTTAAAAGAAAAAAGTTTATGACCTGACACACTGACGGACAGAGGCACTGACCCAGGACAGACACAACACCATGAAAATAGCCCCAGTTGCCTTTGGCCAGTGTAGCTAAAAAATTGGCAAACTTTTAGTCATAATTTTCTATCCAGCAGGATAAAGGGTTAATACCTTCAAAGTCCACATCTCCAATAAGCTTCATTTTCCCCGTAGTTTCATCTTTAACCCTATTTATACCAACATCTATCACAGTACAGCCCTCCTTCACCATGTCAGCTGTTATCAGTCTAGGCACACCAGTTGCCACGATGATAATATCTGCAGTTTTTGTAAATACTTTTAGTTGTTCTGGTGGAGTGTATCTGTGGCATATTGTAGTTGTTGCATCAGCTTTTAATATAAAATGCAAAATTACATATTTTTTCATGTAAGATATGATGTAACAATATGCAGAGCAGATTCATAATGAATAGGTGATTAGTTTTTTAGTTTCTGATTCTAACTCAATATATTGCCTTATATAGTGAGTGTCTTCAATAATACCAGAGAAATAAGAAGAAATGTCAAAGTTTTTGCAAAACAACTAAGATTACAACACCATGCTATAGCAATACTTTTGGATTTTCTGCTAAAGTAGCCGAGCTGAAAATAAAGATTTGACCATTTTGAGAAAGTTTTCTTGCATAATGCCCAGTTATTAACCAATTCAACATGATCATACTTTTTGACGTCCCTGTAACTTCTTAGAATAAAATTCAGTTTTAAATTTTGTTGTCTAGAAATGGGTTAAATTACTTAATCTAACTGACATACATTTCATGAGACTGAAAAAAGAATCAAACATAGTTATTACCTGCGTTGGTTTCATATTTGCCATCAGCGTGTAACAACATGGCTATAGGCATCCCAACATTCTTAGATCTACCGCAAACAACTGCATTCTTACCAAATGTCTCTATACCTGGGATAATAAAACCATATAAAGTAATTGAAAGGTCAATATGTAATTTCAGTTAGGGAAAACTGATGAATAATACAATTTAACAAGAGGACCATGATGGTCCTATATCGCTAACCTGAGTAAGACACCTCATAACTTGTCAACAATGTTATAAATACAAGAGATTGTCTGATGTACATTTGGGGTGGATTTAAAAGAAACAGAATTTAATTTCCTCCTACTGCAATTTGATTTTCTCTTTAATTGCAAACAAAGTTATTGATGGAATTGAATTCTTTTAACAAGTTTAGTAGACCTAAACCTTAAGAATATCCCTGCCAAGTTTAAGATATGCCCAAAAGTTTAGGTGAAGATTAACCTTCTCTGAGATTTTTGGCAATATTTTGACATTTCCAATACCATGGAAACCAGAGCTTTTGATTGAATAAAATTATTTTTTACAATTTTGGAAGAGCTTCACCCAAAGAACACCCCTACCAAGTTTAAGCTAAATTAGCCCAGTGGAAGTTTAGAAGTTTTTCTAAGATTGTCAGCAATTTTTGGCCATTTTTCAGCCTTTCTGTTACCATGGAGACCAGAGATTTCAATGAAATTGAATTTTTTTCAACAACTTTTAAAGAGCTTCACCCAAGGATCATCTCTGCCAAGTTTCAGCTTGATATGCCCAGTGGTTTAGGAGGAGAAGATGTTTAAAGAAATTGTTGACAGACGGACGGATATACAGACAGACGGACGATGGATGGTGAGTGATCACAATAGTTCACCTTGAGCACTTTATGCTTAGGTGAGCTAAAAAAACTATCCCTGGAATGTCTTATAATTTACCTGTTCTTTTCAACATGTCCATGAATTTATCTGTACTTTTTAATGTTTTCATGAATTTACCTATACTTTTCAACATTTCCATGAACTTTCCTGTACTTTTCAACATTTCCATGAATTTACCTGTTCTTTTCAACATTTGCATGAATTTACCTGTTCTTTTTAACATTTCCATGAATTTACTTGTTCTTTTCAACATTTCCATGAATTTACCTGTTCTTTTCAACATTTCCATGAATTTACCTGTTCTTTTCAACATTTCCATGACCCCTGCAGGTGTTGCTGGAATGAAGGCCTTCTCATCTACACAGAAACATCCAACATTCAGTGTATGGAAACCGTCTACATCTTTATGTGGAGCCACTGAATTCATCACCTGAAATAAACAAAGTAAATCAATTTACCCATTTTTAAATTACAGTTTTAGTTTTCACCTTACTTTATAAGCATCTTTTTAAATTTTATGGAAATCAAAAGAAAATTGAAGTAAACTCATTTTATAGTTAGTCTCTTGATCTCCATAAGTTGACCTTGACTTTGTTATCAAAATATATTTCCAAAGGTAATTTTTATATTAAAACATGTTTGACCTTGGAAATTGACATTGACCTTAACTGACTACCTTCACCAAATGACCTTATCCTTGACTGATTTCCTTGGTTTTTCTGTAACAATTTAATCAATGAACATGAAAAATATCAAGGTTTTTTCTTTAGCCAATCTAAAAATAAGGCCTCTATTGAAAAATTTTAAAATTTGACCTTAAAAATGCTCAGGACTTTGACAATTCCTTTAAGTTTGTACGAACAGAAAGGTCTTGTCCTCTAGTAGTACTTATGTAAAATATAAAGGCCCTATCAATTACCACTGAAAAGTTATGACCAATGTTTTAGTTTTTGGCAGACAACCAGACAATTAGAGCAATAGTACATGGTAAACAAGAGGACAATGAGGGCCCTAAATTGCTCACCTGATATTTCAAGTCAATTATCATTAAGACTCCTTTTTCTGTGATATGGCATGAACCTTCTCATTTTCAATAGACTTCATCATCATGACCTTACAAACATTCTGATAAAGTTTCATGAAGATTGGACCATATTTATGGCTTCTAGAGTGTTAACAAGAAATTTGTCATTAAGGCCCCTTTTCCCATGATATGGCATGGATCCTTTCCATTTTAGCAAATTTTACAAGGGACCACCCAAGGAATATTTCTGCCAAGTTTGCTTGATTTTGACTCAGTAGTTTAGGAGTAGATGTCGATTAAAGAAAATGTTGAAGCCGTGACAGACAGACAGACTCCGAACATTGATAGATCACAATAGCTCCCTTGAGCACTTGGTGCTCAGGTGAGCTAAAAACAAACAAACAAACAGACAGTATAAAAACAATATGCTCCAAAGCTATTGATGCAGGAGCATAAAAATGAATTTCACTTTAACTATAATACTTGGTCTCTCTATTTCAGAATGACAAATGACTGTTTTGATAGGACTATCAATAGCGTTTCATTTTTATCAATTGCTGTTTTGTATTTTTTTATTTTTTACTTTTTTTTATTTAATATTGAAGTTTAAGTTTTTCATTTGACTAATCAATATTTCTTACTTTTTTCTCATTTATGTGATCTGGGACAGGTAACTGTACTAATACACCATCTATAGTATGATCTTGGTTCAGTTTATCTATCAGAGACAACAGTTCCGATTGGCTCACAGATTCTGGTAGGTTGATCAACTCACTTCTGATACCTACAATTAAAACGATATGCATATACCAATTATAATATAACCTATGTCGCGGGAGTGAAATAACCCAATTGAATATTTTTGATAATACACAGGTGTTTTTACACTAGTGGAATAACTATACAAAGCAGCTCAGAGCGAAAAAGCAGCATTATTTTGTAACTGCGAAAATGACATCATAATGTATATATTGTGACGTCAGTTTTAAATGGCGTTATAAGTTTCGCGAAAAATTGAAATATTCAATTTCAAGAATTTTGACGTTTTTAGCAAATTTCCAGGTCATAGTATAAATAGAACATAAAACTTGTGCTCATTAAATACCAAATTTATTAAACTCTTCATCTTAAACAGATAAAAACTCGGCACAGCCTCGTTTTCATCTGTTTATAGATGACTTGTTTAACTAGAACTGTCGCAGAGCGAACTTATACCCCCCACTTTGTCAAAATGCAAGTGCTATTAGTGCAGGACGTGTTTGTAACAGATATTGAGGTCATATGCAGCATTTGCATGAAGTTTCATGATTCTTTGCCGCTTGGTTTTTTAGTTAGAGTCCGGAAACGAAAATAGAACAAAAATTGACTGTGACCTTGACCTTTGACCTATGTGACCCCAAAACAATAGGGCACTTCCTTGGGTCATAAGCAGCATTTGCATGAAGTTTCATGATTGTAGGTGGCTTTGTTCTCTTTGTTCTCGTGGAAACGAAAATTGAAAAAAGTCTCACTGTGACCTTGACCTATGTGACCCAAAAACTATAGGGCACATCCTTGGGTCATAAGCAACATTTGTGTAAAGTTTCATAATTCTAGGTCACTGGGTTCTTGAGTTAGAGTCCGGAAACGAAAAGGTCTACAGACGGATGGACAGACTGACGGACGGATGGACAGACAGACAGACATGGTGAATCCAATATACCCCCCTCTACTTCGTAGGTGGGGGGTATAATAAATTCAGTATTCTTTGACCACTCATTCAATATCCTCTATATATATCCAGGGATCAGCTTAAAAAGTAAGGGTCCATACTAGTGATGGGAAGATTAAGCAATTATAATCGATAACCAGTTGGTTTGGGCTTCTGATTGTGATAATCGACTAAGAAATTTCATAATCGATTAATTAATTTCTCAAGCATTTATGAAAGCTTTTTTTTTTTTTTTTTTTTACCAAACTGACTTCAGTGTGATGGCTCAGCATTAACAAAGTTGTAACTGCCTAAATTTTCATAGGTAGTTACAACTGTTTCACGCTGAGCTATAGAGATGATAGAAAAGTCTGCAGGAATAGTCTTTAGGTCTAGAGTTGTAACTAAACTTTCATAATCTATTCTTCATAGAAATAATACTGAAGTTCTGTATTAATTTCTATGAAAACAATTGCACAATCAATCATTAGTTGATTTAATTCTCCAACTAAAAAACGACTATTGATTGTGATTTGAAACCGCTTGCCCAACACTAGTCCATACCATTTATGATTCAAGCACAGAGGGACCTTTTAAAATTACAAACACACATACACACACACTAACTACTGTAGGTGCCTATCAATGTATAAGCATTTACAATAACCTTGCAATGACCTGAGACTCCTGCAAACTTTGACCTTATTTTGTGACCTTTAGTTTTGGGCAAAAGGTATAACCAATCCAATTAAACGTTCTTTGCTATGATAGGAATGTCTTTGTCAAATAATTTTGTAATCCATGAAGAAAAGCCAAAATATAATCAGGAAGACCTTTTAATTCACAATATGCTTGATTAAGACCTCATCAAACAGGGGCTGTAACTCTGAATCTAATCAAAACCAGGTAACCCTAACAATATGTGCATCTCCTCTTTGTAGTAAAGCTTTGAGAAAGTTTCATTGAAATCCAGCCAATGGTTTCAAAGAAATAGTGCATAAACAAATATTACTCTGTAAGTAAATGGCTTCAAAAATCGGGGGAAGTAACTCTGAATTAAATATCAAAACTAGTGACCCTAACAATTTGCGCATATCCTCTTAGTAGTAAAGCTTTCCACACAGTTTCATTGAAATCCAGTCAGTGATTTCCAAGGTATGTTGTAGAAAGGAATATTACTTTGTATGTATATAGCTTCACCAATCAGGGGCAGTTACTCTAAATTTGATTTTGTAGTGAAGCTTTTCACAAAGTTTCATTGATATCCAGTCAACAATTTCCAAGAAATAGTGCGGAAACAAAACTTAGACAGAAGGACAGACGGAAGGAGGGACAACGCAAAAGCAATATCCAACTGATTATTTTATCGGCAGGGGATAAAAATCATCAAATAGTTTCTGAGGAGAAGGTGTATGAAAAAGTTTACAAATCCATTGAGCCACCAACATAATTATGATGAACACAATGCAATGTCAAACAATGCAAAAAATCTTAAGCAAGTGAAGCTAAAAAGGGAAAGATATCATATATACCCGGTATATATGGGTATCTGTTATATAGAGGTCAAATTATACAAATAGTACATGCTTGATGAAGCATTGATAACAAAGTCATTTTTTTAAAAGTACTGTAATAAATCACTTTATTTTGGTCATGTGTTTTGGAGGGTTGAATATTTATGAAACCATCAAATCTATTGACCAATTTTTCTTAAAGATTGTTATTCTGTTTAAGCAAAGAGTAAAGTCCTGAACCCTTGTCATGCTGAACCTGGATTACTCTTGCTTTGGAAGGAGGTTAAAGACATATTTGACAAGGTTTAGTAAATCCCCAATCTAACACAATAGTCTGATATTAACTTGAAGAAGTAGTTTCCACTGTTTCTGTTACTTATATTTTACTTTTGTTCCATGAAAGGGGACCATCTGGGAAGGGCAAAAATATCCAAAATGAACTGTGCAGGCTGATCAGAGTAGAATATATTTTTTCACAATATTTAACTGATTTCTGACCAAAGTTCTTGACCTCTGTCATGCGACACCCGTCAAATACACTTATTTAACCCTTGTCATGCTGAATAAAAATCCTTGGCAAAAATGCATCTAAGTCAAGGTGCAGAAATTACTGGTTTATTTGATTGTGAGTCAGTTTTTATCGTGAAAAAATAATTTTTCAAACTTATCTAATTTATGAAGGAAAATCAGGTGGTATTGACAGAGATTAGACTGCACATGTGTGCAGGCTGATCTTTGGGTATGCCTCCTGTCAAAGCAGGAATATTCCGGAATCAGCATGACAAGGGTTAATGTTAATTATCTGTAAAATATAATGATGGACATGGAACAAAGAGCAAATTTATGGAGGGCAACCTAGACGTCGTAACTAGAGCTTGAACAATCTATATTACAGCATTCAAGTCATACATCCACGATTTTGATTGACACAAAACATCATAAAATGTTTGAGTTCAAAAGTCAAATGTTAATATAATCAGTAGCACATATAAGAGGAGGTATTACTCCGGTCTGAAGTCTTTGTTTCTCAACAAAACCTCATGTTGTGGGTACTCATTGGAATTGTCACGACAAGACAATTCCAGTGAGTACCAACAAAATAGGGCTTGTGCTATTATCATTTTTTTTATTTTTCCCTATTCTTTTTTAATGCTATTATTATTAGAATACTTTGATCTAAAAAAGGGGAATACAGTTGGTAATATGAATTTATAATGTTTATTCTATAATACTACATGTTCAATTTTTGATTCCAATCTTTGAATGACCTTTGCTAGATCCAATCCATCTTTAGTTCAAGGAATTTCTGGATGGGGTAAAAAAAACACATTAAAGAACTGATTTAAACTAAACTTTTTTTTTCCAAAATCTAGTATGCATGACGAACTTGGAAAAAAAGGGTTAAACAAATTTTGTTAATTAAGGTAACATTTAAATATATGATGATTGATGAATGAATTACATCTTTAAATTTTTCTTTACAATATTCATGGTTCATGTGGTTACAATTATCTATGGATAAACAAATTGTGGTTAGGCGTCAGATATAAATTTTACAATGAAAATGAAAGGCCATAACAATTTTCCGATAACTTGTGGATCTATACTTTGCATGTATAGTACATTATAAGCATTACAAATACTGTTATCAATCATATTGATTTCTTAATAATTGGACATATCTAAAATCTCACATCTGATTCTAACAACTCTCAGGAATGATAAAGGAATATCTAAATTATCACAAATATTTTTGCATCTGAAGTGAATGCTGGTGATCCGAGCTACACATAAAGGGGGTATTTTGGGTTTTAGACCAATGTATTTCTATATTTTAGCACAAACTCTTTGTTGTTGGTACTCATTGGAAAGGTCCTATGCAGACAATTCAAATGAGTACCAACAACATAGGGTTTAATTGAGAAATCAAGATTTTAGACTGGGTTTACCTCCTTTAATCTGTACCTCTGTTAGTGGTCAAATTCATAAGCTAAAACATTGTTGTTCGCCTCTGACAACTAATATACCTGTATATTTGGCAGCCTTAAACTTGTTATTGATGTACGATTTGCTGGCTGCATTTTCCCCAACAAGTATAACAGTAAGGTGTGGGGGACGATTGCCAGCCATTTTGATCTTGTCCACTTCATCTCGAACCTCGTCCTTTATTTGCTTGGCCATAGCAACACCATCTATAATCTTTGCTGTCAAACATCTGAAACCAAATATACTATCTATAATCATCCCAGTGCTAAATGGTCAATTTGGCAGTGCTTAAATATAGGATAGAAAACGAGTGCCATGGTATATGGGAAATAGACACGAACGTCAGCAAATGTGTCTATATCCCATGTACCGCATTGGATCTACATAGTTACAAAGGCATGCTACAATTTTACAAATGTCTCTATAACCTCTTTAAGATATGTGACTCAGAGGTGTGGAATTCCCATGCCCGACCTGTCCGACATGAGCTTTTCCACTTGTAGGCAAGTACATATTTTCAAGGATACTTGTCCGTGGAAAAGTAAATACTAGAGCAAATCTTGGAACAGTAATTTAAAGATCTAGGACAAAAGTCATCCTAATGTTTGTATCAAAGAGAAGAAAACATTGTCTGTAATGAAGAAAATGCTTAGTTACAACATTTTCTTCATTTAAAGCAATGTTTGCTCAATATTATTTACCATTCAGGGGGGGGGGGCAAATTCATTTTGAAACTTGACAAGTGAGAAATCAACTTTTACTTGTCCATGGATAAGAGCTTAGAAAATTCATATTTCTTTACCCTTTTAATATTTTTAATATTTATTATTTATGCCTAAAACACCATGTTTTCTACCAATACAATACAATACAATACAATGACCTTTATTTCTCTCAGTTCTTACAAAAGAATACATGAGATAGAATATAATGTTGCAATATAACAGTGTGGTAAGGGAACATTTATATAATAACTGTAGAATCATATAAACAGTGTTAAAGATTAAGACGTAGCAATGGTGATATCAACATTTCCCAGTACATGATTATATCAGGGTGACACGGTACCCTTATAGGTAAGATTGTCTGTAGGCATGCAAGGGTAACCTGGCAGTGTTTGCTTTCTGTAACGAGAAATTGTCTTTATGACAGTTTCTCGGTACAGAAGTCAACCAATTGTGTCTTACTATAATTAAATTTAGTGAGGTTTTCTTAATCGAAACGAGACATAAGAAAACCTCATCTATATAATGAATAACTACAGTATACAGTATATATACTGTTCATTTTTATTGAAAAAACAACAATCGAATTACAATAAGCAGATGAGAAAAATACTGATTGAAAGTATACCGATGTTTGTTGGAAATGCTGAATGCAATATAGTACTTTATGAGTCAAAATTTACATAGGATAATTTTAATGAATTTGCATAGTTTCGATAATAACTCTACTGATTGTGTATTTACGAGCAATTCAAATTTCATTATATTATGTCTAGTTGTGTAAAATGGTGGTATTAGATTCTTTCTTTCGATGTTAAAAGAACTACATTCAAATAAATAATGATATTCGTCGCCTATACCGTGGGTACATAGATTGCATATTCTATTATTTTGAGTAACGTTTGTCCATCGTCCACATTCAACTGGGAGTCTATAATTATTAGTTCTGAATTTCAGTAAGTAAGTCATTAGGTTTTGGGGGGATTTAGTCAGATAAAATTCGAAACCAAATTGCTTTTTAAAAAGTTTATATGTTGTAAGGCTATAGCTATTTTCGATCGAGGTGTACCATGAATTAATAAAGAGGTCTTTTAATTTTTGTTTAACTGTAAGTTTAATCCACTTTGGATTCTGAGATAAGTGTATGTCCCAAACATTAACTAAACCGCAGCTTATTAAGATTGTTCTTATTTTGTTAATCCATGCGGATAATGGCAATACTGTATTTTCATCTTCGCGTAAATTGGTAAACGAGTGATGCAGAAAAGAATAAACGTTCGTTAAAAGACTGTTCGGTGATGTATGTGTTATTTTTATCCAGAAATTAATCATTCTACTTTCTATGTCTACAGATAAGGGGTACACACCTGTTTCTCCATACACTATGTTTGAGGGGGTTGACTTTTTTAAACGTAAGACATATTTCAAAAATTTTAATTGTACCCGTTCTAGAATATCATTGTTTCCTATACCGATTATTTCACATCCATAAAGGAGAATAGGCTTAACGGTTTTGTTAAATAGTTCAATTTGCATGTCTATAGGTAATGATAGTTTTTTAATCTTTTTAATAAGACTGTACATTGCACGTGTCGCTTGCTTAGAGATTTGTTGTTTTGCTTTCTTAAATGAGCCCGAACGACTAAAGAATATTCCTAAATATTTGTAATCATCCTCAACGTCGACCGGAGAATTACCAAATTTAAACGAGTGTGACCTTTTTCGTCCCCGAGAGAAAATAACTATTTTGGTTTTATCTGTGTTAACCTGGAGTTTCCATTCTTTACAATAAGTTTCATAGAGATCTAGTGCGTTTTGTAAATCTTCTGCGGTATCACCGATAATAACAGTATCGTCGGCATAAAGGAGTAAGAAATTTTTAGATAAGAACTAAAATCATTTGCTAAATTGTCTGGTAATGCGATATTACAGCCATTCAAAATATTCGAATCGTTGAAAAAGTCGTGTAAGTCATTAAGATATAGAGAAAATAAGATCGGTGACAAATTCTCGCCCTGTCGGAGACCGGTCTCGCACGGGAACATGTTCGAGGTGATAGTTTGGGATCTTACACAGGATTTTATATTATTGTACATATTTTTGATAAGTTGAAAACATTTACCATTTATATTATATGAAAGTAGTTTATGCCATACTCCATTTCTCCAAACTGAATCGAAAGCCTGTTTGAGGTCGATAAACGCGCAAAATAATTTCTTTTTGATTTTAAATGCTAACTGTATTAAAGTATGTAGTACAAAAATATTATCATGGGTTGAGAAATTTTGACGAAATCCAGTCTGGCAGTCGTTCAATAAGTTTTGGGACTCGGCATATCCGTGCAGCCGAGAGTTAATGATGCTGGTAAAAAGCTTACCAAAACAGCTAAGTAAAGTAATTGGCCTGTAATTGCACGGATCAGCTTTATCACCCTTGTTTTTATAGAATGGGTTAATCATACCGGTTGACCAAGAGTTAGGGAAAATCCCTGTGTCTAAAATTAGATTAAATAATCGTATAGTCCGTTAGACTTCTATATGGACCAACATTTCGCCGAAAATCTCAGAAATTAATTAATGAAACGCATATTTTTCTTGTCATATCATTTTTTCCAGCTAATACCATGACGAATTTTGTTTTTCAGAATTTTTGAATGTAAAATAATGATTTTGTCCGTCCGTCTACATGTTAACTTTCAGCATTTCATACCTACTTGTTACTGTATTAAACGGAACAGCGAATTGTATAACCAAAAATAGTACTGATTTGCATAGGGGCCGAGTCAAAAGAGTAAGATTTTAAGTGAATTGTATTACTATAAAATCGAGTTTTTCAATATAATTTAGGTTGTCTAGGATGTTTGCTACCGTTGGATATCAAATCTGTGTATATTCTCTCTTTCTTCAGAAACTGTTTGACCAGATAATTGATTATTGATTTTATTCATTCTGAGATGTTAAGACCAATCAAAAAGCATTATTGAACGAAGTAGTTGGGAATTTCACGAGGAAAACTTGATGAAAAGGCGAGTACTAACGGTAAAAATCACGTGCTATTTAAGTTTAAGATGACATGACCGTCGATATGCTAATTAGCATGTCCAAATAAGGAATAATGGACGTTTCATCTGTCAAAAGTTTAGTATAAAACCACGTGTTTTTACTATATATGTTGACATTTTCTTACTATTGAACAGCCTCCACCACCCCTCGTGTTTAAGAACGGATAATGCGAAAATATTAACATTAACTAGATAGACAAAATCATTATTTTGAAATCATTTTATTTTCAAAAAATATTTTTTGGAATGGTATTAAGCTAAAATTAAGATTTTACTACATACAAATCCTTTATTCAAACGCAATTTTATGTAATTGATGAAAAGGTTGGTCCATATAGAAGTCAAACGGACTATAGATATATGTCACGAAAAAGGGGGTAACTATACTTTAAGTGTTCATCTACAATTTTATCAATGCCACAAGCTTTGTTATTTTTCAAACGTTTGATTGATTTTTCTATTTCATCATGGGTGATTGGGTGATTTAATGATTGGTTATTATTTGTTTCGTTTCCATTTTGATCGTTTATATTTAAATTTTGTATATTTTCATTCTCATTGTCGACGTTCATTGATTTGAAGTAGGTATAAAATTCTTCTATGTGGCACTTATTTTCATTTTTTTGTGAGTTTTTGTTATCATTCAGTATTTTCCAAAAGTGTCTTGGGTTAGAACTTTTAAGGTTTTTTAGTTTTTCTATTTTTAGATTATTTTCTAAATTTGAATATTTTTTCATGGTTAATTTATAAATTTTACTACTTTCCTTAAGACGACACTTGTTCTGCTCAGTTTTGTTAAGTTTATATTTCTGCTTTGCTTTGTGGAATTGTTTTCTCGCCTTTGAGCACTCGGATTTAAACCATTGTGGCAAAGTATTATCTTTTTGACCATGGATAACACACGTATTTCTAGTTGCAGAAGGTTTTGTTTTTCCAAAGCTTCTTTCAGACGCCGTGATAAACGTTTGGTTGATATTTTGAACGACACTATCAATGTCGGCCTGTTGTATATTCGAATTGTATGTTAATGAGATTAACTGTTGCATTATATGATCAATACTTTCAGTATCAATATTATGACAGAAATCTTCATATTTCAATGGATCCCATAATTTGGTTTCAATGTTGGGGGATGATTTACATGAGCAATTTTTCTTAAACGTAAGGTCTATTTGCAAGGAAACGGCGTTATGAACATCAGAAAGCATAGGGCAAAAATCCAGTACTTTTAAAGATTCGATTAAGGGGAATAACGATGTATTGCAAATAATAATCTATTGTACTGACGGACTTTGATGTAGCTTTGCCTCGAAAATCGCCCTTTGTTCTACCGTTAAGAATGTAAAAACAATTTTCATGCAAAAAATCAATAAGTTGATAACCTAGGCTATTAATTGAACGGTCACTATTTATTCGCTCTAACCTTACATTCGTATTATTGAATGCGTTAATTTCATTATAATACTCGTCTATTAGATCATTGGAATTCAGAGCATTGAAAATATCTTTGTCGAGCGGAATATAATCCATATTGTTTCTAGTGCGTGAGTTGAAGTCGCCGAATAATAAAGTTTTGGAATATTCTTTTTCGAAATTATCGATTTCAGCTTTAATGAGTGAATACGGCTCATTCACCGAGTAAGGGGACCCATCTGGGGGTATATAAAACACTCCACAGAGGAAGTCACCCGACCCTGTGAATTCAGTAGAAATAGAAAACCAAATGGCGTTCTTGTTATCTGTCTCTAAAATATCGACAAATTGAGAAATTTCATTTCTGACTAGAAGTCCAATGCCTCCAGATTTTCTATTTGACATTGTATGTCTATTTTTTGCATAAAATATATAACCGTCAAAACATACATAGTCTGTATCATCGATTTTTGTTTCTTGCAATCCTATAATATCATATTTGTTAATTGTTTGAATAAATTCAGGACACTTCATCTTGCTGCGTAAGCCACACACATTTATACGAAGAAAATTAAGTTTGTAATCACAAGACGTTGGGTCTTTTTGTTGTGTCCCGTCTCGATCATCACGATTGTTTACATAACAGTCTGGTCTCGCACGTGTCACGTCTGGAGAATGTAACTCCCCCGCGTAATCCTACGTCGTGATCGGACCCCCTGCGGTTTCGATGTTTTTACTTGCAGAAGGGACTTCTGCAGTTTTGTTTGTTAAGTTAATTGTGCTTTGTTGGATTGAGTTTAATTCGGGATCAACGTTTATCAGGCCGGTTTTGGCTTTTTTACGTATTTCCTCTTCTAATGGCGAAATAGCCTTTTTCTTCTCCATTCGAGATTCCCGGTTAGGCGTGAAATTAACATTTCTATCGTCTGCTAAACTTTGGAATCGGTTCGAAATTGGAATATGTTCCCAACCGTTCCCGATGTTGTTGTGGCTTGTTTTCGAGCGATCGTTTTGGTAACTTTGAAATTTGTTACTTCTCAATTCCCCTTCATCTAATTTATCTTCGGGGATATAGCGATGTCCGTTTATAAACAATTTATCTCGCACTAATACTACTTTATTGTCTTTGTTCTTTTTAAAATGATTCATTACGGGATAGAGTTCTTTTCTTCTTTGCTCGATTTCGTATGGGAATTGTTCCCGTACTGAAAATCCATTTTTAGCTTCATTAAGCTCAAATGATGCTTTGCGCACCATTTCTCTGTCATTGTATCTTTCGAACTTGGCAACTATTGGTCTCTCAACGATCTGTCCTCTATTATACTTTCTCTTTCCTAATCTGTGTACCCTGTCAAACGTGATTTCGTCAACTACATCTTGTTCATTCGTAAATATATTGTCTTTAAGGAATGATCTTAGAACTGTTTCTGGTTTTTCGTATTTTTCTTCATCGATACCAAAGAAGACAAGGTTCTCTTGCATAGAGCGAGTTTTGAGTTCAAGAAGTTCTTCTTGTAATTGTTCATACTTTTTGCTGGCTTGTAGGAGATCTTCTTCCATTTTAGAATTATTGTCTTGGAGTTCTATTATTTTGCGAGCGTTATCGTCTTTTGACTCCACAAGTTCGTCATAAAAAGCGCTTATGGTCTCGCAGGATTTTTCTATTTCACCCATTTTGGTCGTGAGACACGCATTTTCTGTTTTCAGCTTGATAACGTCTTGTCTTGTTCAACACCCCTGTAACTCATCACATTATATTCAAAAAACAAGAAACTTCATAAAAGACAGTTTAATACTTGAAACAAGAGGACCATGATGGTCCTTAATTGCTCACCTTTGTTTTTTTGTCATAATTGATAATTATCAAATTTCCAGTAAAAGTCATAATTTATGATTTGTTAAAGTGTTAACAAGAAAATTGTGATAAGGGCCCCTTTTCCTGTGATATGGCATGGATCCGTCCCAATGAGGTTCATCCTTGTAGCCTGGGGAACATTCTGACAAAGTTTCATGACGCTTGATTGGGCCATATTTGTGGCCTCTAGAGTGTAAACAAGAAAATTGTCTTTTAGGTCTCTTTTCCTGTGATATGGCATGAATCCTTCCCATAGTGTTTGTCCTCGTAACCTGGAGATTATTCTGACAAAGTTTCTTGATTATTGAACAATATTTGTGGCCTCTAGAGTGTAAACAAGAAAATTGTCTTTTAGGCCCCTTTTCCCGTGATATGGCACAGATCCTGCCCATATTCAATAGGCTTAAATTTGTCCTTGTAACCTTGAGAACATTCTGACAAAGATTCATGATGATTGGTCCATATTTGTGGCCTCTAGAGTGTAAATACTTAGATTGTTGACGTCTGACGACAAACAACAGACGAAGCATGACGGATGACACACGACGGACATCACATATGTGCAGTCTGATCTAAGTCTATACCACCTGTTTTTCCTTGTTAAGCTAGAATAATCTGTTCATAAATCATGATTAATACAATTTATCAAAATATGAAAGTAGATGTAATATAACAAATTTTAGATTAAGTTATCAGATAGCCAATTATTCATTAATCATAGCAAGTTTAACATCCTTTCAGGCATTGACATTATCAGGTCGGATGAGGTCAGTAAGGTGACCTATATCATCATTCTGTGTCCCAATTTTCCTTGTGAATCTTTTACCACAGTGATCTCATGCAGATTACAAAGTGATGTTAACCCATGACCAGACAACAGAATATTGAAGAATTTGCAAACTGCAGTTTTTTTGTTAATAGTTTTAAAATAATCTTTGCCTTTGGGTGAAAAAAACATTGTCGACAATGAAGATATTGCTTGTAAAAAACAACTTCTTTTTCCTCAAAGTTTTCCAAAGATGTGTTTTTTAACTGGAGTGTCACAAATCAGAATGGTTTGGTTTAAACCTGTTCATTTTACATCGATTGTGAAACAAGTTCTTACAATATAGATTAATCCCTCTTGATTCTGCTTCCTGGATAATTCACCAGTACTCACACTAAATTTATCAGCCATTGAAAGAACCAAGATCGATAGCCACTCCCGGGAGTCAAAATCAAAAGGGGGGTCCCAATTTAAGTATCAATTCATTGTTTAAGGACTAGGTGCTCCATGTTCATTAACATCATTCATCACCCCAAGGGACATGAATGGTGGAAAACATTGTGAGAAAAGGAGAAATTTCTTAAACACATAATCTACTCCTTTGTCACATTATTTGCTACTGTAAGGGTATATGTGACTTCCTTTCTAATTTTAGAAATGTTATTCATAATTATTTTGAATTTGAAGACTAGAATCCTGCCCTGCTTTCAAGGGGAAAGCTTTGCAAAACATTTACAAGGTTTTATGGACGCAGGTTTTGCTAGTCTGAGCAGGGTTTGACACTAACTTCTTTTTGCCACTGGCCTGAAGGACCTATTAGCCCTAAATATCACAGGTCCTCCCTGATAAGAACAGGTCCTACAATAATTAAAACCATGTTTGACTATTAGCGATTTCAGGGATAAATTGCAGGGAAAATATTGTTGGAAAAGAAAAAATTGCAAGCAATTTCTTCTTTTTCTACAATATTTTCCATTTGGTAATGCAAATTTTAGTTTTGGAAACTCAAAGGCAGTTATTTTTCAAAACTTGGCAGATTTGAAATACTTATTACTGCAATTATCTACAGGCCTGAAGGACCTGCAGCATGGTAACATCTAGCAGTCCTTCCTAAAATCCACAGGTCTCGGGCCTGGACTGGTGTTAAAGTCGATCCCTGCTGAGGCTCACAAAGAGGCAGCACAGACCCTCAAAACTATCTGATATGGGTCCCATAGACCCATTTTGAATCAACTTCAGAAAAAAATTGAAGACTGTTTTATACAGTCTTTAATTCTTCCCTGAAGTTGACCCCTTATGTTCATTTATATCCAACACTTTCTTTACAATTAACAGGTTACAGCTACAAATCAACTTTAAATCAAGATTATTACTTCAAAGACATTATATAGTCTACATCTTAAGCAGGGACTCTCATACCTTAAGATAGGACCCCCAATATGTTTTATTGATATAAGACTAGAACCCTGATTTAGACCTAGTACCATTTGGTCAGTGGGCAAGCAAAATATTCAAGCTGGACTCAAAAAAATTTGCCCTCTCTCCCACAGGGAAATATTAATTACATGAAAACTTCTGTTTTGGTTGAAACACCCCCCCCCCCCTTCAAGGATAAAAATTCTTGATCAGAGCACATATTGCCAGTCTTTTTCCCTGTTCAAGGAACAAGTGCAAAACTATTTAATGTGCTTAAAAATCATATTGGCACTTACATTGGTTTTACCTTTATTCCTTGTGATGCAAATATTGCATCATGCATACTCAACTAAATTCCTTCTATTAACCCATTAGGCTAACATAGTACAGATAACATAGATTACATAAAATCTCAATTCTCGTCAAAACCCTCCATTGAGCGCTGTATTACCAGATAATCTTTTTTTCATTTTGGGCTCATGACATGTTATAACTACAATTACGCACATTTTGCAAGTGCGTAAAAGAAATAAATCCTCTTTCGAATAATGTTGTTGATGAATGATCATAACATCAAAACTACAGCTTATTCAAGCTGTAGTTATGATGTTTTGATTATTCACCGAATCTCATTTCATAGAAAAGGGGAGCAGACAGACCACATTATCGTCTTTATCCTATATATACCATGTTGGTCGTGCATGTATGTGAATAGATTTCAAAATTCTAGTTACACCTATTTTATAATAAATGCTGCTCACAGTATATACCTTCCGTACACAAAAGTTTGGTAGTAAGTCTAGACTAAGATCAACCTGCACAGGTGTGCAGTGTGAAGTCTGATCTTCAAATTACACTTCCTGCTTTCAACTTTAAATCAAATTGTGGGATATTAAAATTCGAAGTAATCTACTGACTGATTGAAATGTAACAAAAAGGCCTTGATTCCTCAATTCCTTGACAAAATTAAATTCAGTTGGAAAAAACTGCATCTGCATATTATGCAGCACTTCAAAATCAATGCACATTTTGAATTGTCGTCTGCTACCTAAATTGGTTCACAGTCAACTCGGCCTGTTAATAACTCGGCCCGTTAACTCGGCCCGTCAACTCGGCCTGTTTATGTATTATGTATGACGATGCAATGTAAATATTTTGGATACCTTATGTGTTTTTTTGATAATTGATAATTATTAATTAATAAGTAATCACTCGTTAAAAGGGTTTTTTAATAATGATAATCTTATTTTACTATTATTTGGCATTTGTGTAAATATAAGATAAAAAAGATAAATACATAATTCACCTTTTATTCAAATTTATTTTTCAAATTATTTTTTTCTAAGCACAAAAGATGACAAGTTATATGCGTATTAAATATGAAGATCGTAGATTTTAGTCATCATTTGTGAATTCGCACCTCCTTTAAGTACATTTCACACATTGATTAACTATCTGATAAGTGTGCTTATATATCTGTTTTCTAGGCTAAACACTATATAAGTTATATACAGGCCGAGTTGACGGGCCGAGTTATACACAGGCCGAGTTTTACGCGGGCCGAGTTTTTAAAAGGCCGAGTTGACAGGACACCCCTAAATTAACCAAATTTTTTGTCTTCTGGTACTGATTATCATCTGGCAGCTGATAGTATAATTTTAGAAGTATAAAACATGTCAAATTGTTCACTTACCTTGACGTTTTTGAAAGATTTCTTTTTAATTCCTGTCCTCCAAATGTTTGCTTGCTAAAAGTTTGTAAGGTGATGGGTATTATAGATTTCAGTTTTGACATGTCTTTTTAACTTAAGTTCTAGGGTCACACTGACCGGCTGTTCTCACTTAAAATGTAGAGATCCTGATTTTTCTATTGCAGATCAGATGAAACTAAGCCGTTAGTTCGTTAAATCTGTCCTAATCAGACGATCATACCTATCTGCACTATCAATCATTGATGATAATCAGCCAGAAGCTGCAACGTGTTCTACATAACTTTCTATTTTTAGATTCGCACATGTAGGGCAAAAATCTAGGTCAAGGATGTTTATTAAGCGGTTCTGAACTTCTGTATTTTCTTTCCTTGCAGTCGTCAAATAGAAGAAAAAAGAAACCCATGACTGCTTGATAATGATGCTAAGTAGCTGATTTTTTTTACTACAGAATAATATAATTTAATTATGCTTTATTTTAATTTATAAAATTTTGATAGCCGTGATCTAAACAAAGTTGGTCACATGATTTTTGTGGTGTCAAAATGGCGGATGTAGAATCAAAACAGAGTGAAAATTTTGCAGAAAATTCAGATAATTCCAAAGACATCAGTTCTGAAAGTGTTAAAGACAATGCCTCCGATGGCTGGCCTGCACCAGTCTTATCGTCTGCCCGGTCTGCATTCGAAAAATTATTTTCAAAGTCAGAAAGTGTTGAAAGTAACGAAAAACCTCCTGACCAGGAAAGGAAAAAACGCAAACGTGAGTTTCTTATCTCATCTTAAACATTTAAAGTCAGTTTTTTTATCATTGTTAAAAGAAGGCTTCATGTATTTATTCTCTCTCAAATAAAACAGATGGAAAGTAAATTAGAGTGGAAAAGTTGTGCCTGGCATGGACCAACTCCCCCTGGAATACTAGCACAGCAACTAACAACTAATCCAACCGGACAACCGGTTGTGAGTCTACCCACTATTTATCACTACACTCCTCACCCTTTAACCCTTTCCTGTTTTGGACCAGTCCAAATTCAAAGGTTTTGCAGTTTTAAGTGGATTTAATTAGAGAAATAACCATTTAGTAGGGGAGAAAATAGTGTGGAAAAAGAAGAAATTACTTGTCAGAAGCAATTTCTTCTTTTTTTCACAGTGTTTTCTTAATCATAAAATCACAGGCAAGTAAGAGGCAGGGATTAAACAGGAAAGGGTTAAACCTATTGAAGCTGGTCCCATACCTCTCCCTTTTGGCTGGGACTAATGGACAGTGTCAGTGTGATAGTGGCTCCCTGGTCTAAAATAACTGGGGATATGTATAATTTTGGGGGGATAGTGGTAAGAAATTGCAGTCTTGGCATATCATTGCAAGTGAACAAATGTAATTTCTATGCTCTGAACTGGTGATGGGTCCCTTCAGTAGGGGAAAAGTCACAAATGAGAGGAATTTTCGAACAGCTATCAAATAAGTAAATCAGGGCTCATGCTAATGATAGAATTTAGGGAGTCATTGACCCCTTAACTATTAATATTTGGGGGTCAAAACAGATTTTAAAGGGGTAAAAAAACCATACAGAGCAAATCATAAGTTGAATTGTGTAGGTTTAACCGTTTAAAAGTCAATTTACCTTTTCTTGTAAAGATATGAAGTAGGCAATTGATTTTTAAAATTTTATATGCATCAAAAAGTATTGACCCTTAGAAATTTCTCTCAGGGGGGTCATTGTGACCCCCTTGAGAGAAATTTCTAAGGGTCAAAATAAGGTATAATTTGATTTTTGAGGGTCAAAACCCTGCTTTTAGGGTCAAACACAAGCCCTAGTTATTTGTGTGAAACAATGCATATTGATATCTTTATTTTCATATTCAAGCAATTAAAGAAGCCCAACAATACTTTTGGGTATTATTTTGGCAGAAAATTGAAAGAAATATTCATTATGTACAGTTTCCTTCAAAACAATTTTTTTGAAGGGGATTTTTTTCTGAAATAGATGAACAATTATATGTTTTTAGAGGGGAATGCGCCCGCAGGACGCATGCCTTAAAAAAAACCTTGTCGTCCGGTGGAATCCTTTGATAGGATTTTTTGTCGTCCGCTGAGAAAAGTTGTCGTCTCAGACGACACTACTGTCGTTTCTGAGAGCCCTGCTTATCACTGCCATTATCTACAGGCCTGATGGACCTGCAGCATGGTTCATCTACCAGTCCTCCCTAAAATCCACAGGTCTTTGGCCCAAGGACTGGTGTTTGTGTTGATCCCTGAAAATTTCAAGATTATAATTTGAAACTCAAGTTCAAGGTACATGATGATGTCATATGTGTAGTTTCTTACAAAATACATATGATAGTGACCGTAAGTTCTTGAGCAAATTTTTATTAGCATGCTATCAAAAGGGAGTTTGCATTGCAGTTGAATTGGTTGCATTTATTTTTTAATTCAGCAATGTGGGATTCATTTAAGTAACTGAATCAACCACCTTGATAGACTGGCCCTGAAATACATTAATCTCATTATCAAAAAAAAAGAAAAAAAATTGTATGGGAGAGATATTACCAATTTTCTTGACAGAAAACTTGCCTAAATTTTCTTAATTGTGTTTTCAACTTCCATTACATTATTTCATAAATAAATATTTTGATCTTTACAATGACTTACATAAAGCCTTCTTTGACAATTTTACTGCTCAAACATTGATTAAACATCATTGAGAGATGATGTATAAGCGTGACTCACACATATGCCCGTGTGTCAAATTTCAAACAATTTCACTTGTGCATAAAGTTAAGCTTGCACAGTCTGATCTGAGTCTTTAATTCATCCTCAATATTGGAGATTTTCATATCATAGCTTTCCAGGCTGCTTATAATTATCATGCAGGGCTCGTGTTTGACCCTAAAACCAGGGTTTTGACCCTCCAAAATCTGAATTTTATTTTAATTTGACTCCTAGAAATTTCTCCCAAGGGGGTCCTTGAGAGGAATTACTAAGGGTCAAAACATGATTTGATACCTATGATTTTCAAAAGTTCCTATGTAAATTGTTACAAATTAAATACTTGGGTTATATCATTACAAGAAAAAGTTAAATGGACTCTTAAATATGCAAAATTCTACATATGATTTGCCCTTTTTGTTGTTTTGACCCTTTTAAATTCAAATTTGACCCCCAAAATTTCGTTAGGAACCAATGACTCCCAAATATCAAACAATAACAAGAGCCCTGATCATGTCTGTGCATCACTTGTACATGGAATTGTTGGAAATGTCAAATCTTATAAACCTGTGATTATACAGATCTATCTTTATTGTTATAAACATATTACATGGTTTCGGATATTTAGCAATTGAAGAATGTTTGAATTGAAATTATCATGCACAAAAAGACATTTTTACGTGATACTTTTTGGATGTAAAGAATGATGAGGAAGTTTCATAATTGGAAGATGACTGATGTAAGTCAATTGATGGTTGGTAAGTATAGTTTTTACAGATAATTCATGATTACCGGTATATAACATTAAAGGTAAGACAAAATACTTTTCATTTAAGAATTTATTTGTCAGAATTATTTTTACAATCATATTGCTTTCTAAAAGGCAATGATAATGCTGTCAGCTCAATTCCCACATGAACATGTATGTAATTGAACCATTACTCCCTTTAACAGGAATAAATTCATCTAAGAAAAGTTGTAAAAAATTAAAAAGTTGTATTTGAATTTAAGCTCTACTGGACTAAGTCCAGCTGAGCTTTTGTCAAGGCCTGGTGTCTGTTGTTAGTGCGTCTATGAGCACATGTCCATTAACTTTTTAGCTCACCTGAGCAAGAGGTGCTCATGTAAGCTATTATGATCATCCTACATGTGGTGTCAGGCCGGCATCTGGTGTCTGTCAACAATTCTTAAAGGACATCTTTCTCCTCCTACACTATGGGGCTATTTATACAAAATTTTACAGAAATGTTCCCTTGATTGTCCTCTTCAAAAATGGCTAGGAAGAATTGACAGATTTCATGAAACTTTCATTAAATGTTACTCATCATGAGACAATGCACAGATAAAACCTCTTTGAAATGTTATTCTGTGTCATGGAAAAAAGGGACTTTCATGTAAGATGCAACATTTTATCAATGCAAATTATTTTGAAACTACAGTTTGCCAAATACAACAAGACATAGTTTGAAATAATAAAAAAATGGCACTTGGTTGAATTTGTTTTCTCAAATTTATGCAATGATCAATTTCATGAAGGAGACAAATTATACCCCCCTTCAAAGAAGAGAGGATATATTGCCTTGCACTTATCAATCAGAATGGTGGGTCAATAGATCTGTCCGTCTGTCTGTAGACCTTTTTTTTTTTCTCCTGAACATATCTCTAAAAGTATACAAACTAGAATCATGAAGCTTCACAGGTGGTTATAGATCTCATTGAGGAGAAGTGCAGTGTATGATGATATTTTATGAGTTATTGTCCTGTGTTAATTGATAAAGAATAGGACAGAACTAAAATGCAATTTTGAAAAAATAAAAAGGTCAAAAACAACCCCTTGATAGAAAATTTTAAGGATAAAAATATATTCAGATTTTGGGAGTTCAGACCCTGTTTTAAGGGTCAAACACAAGCCCTGGATATTATGATGAAGAGATTTTACATCCAAATATTGTTACCAAGACTTTTCTTGCAATATGATTTTATATTTTTAATTGAAACTTTAGAATTCTGGATTAATCCATCATTGTTTCAAGTGTTGAAAAATAAAAAAAAAAAATGGAAAATTTTCAAACTTATGAATCTAAGAATGTAAAATTTGCCAGTTAACAGACCATGAATGGAAGGGAAATTACTTTACAATCATAAACAGGTATGTTTTTTGAGTTACTTCCCTTTCCTCATCAAGAAAAAGATGCGGTTCCACCAATAACTTCTAGCATTACTGAGTGGTTGCTGTCAAAGCACAGATGGTAGTGCATCGGACTATCAATCTAGAGGTCCCGGGTTCGATCCCCAACGGCAGCACTCATCCTTTCTTACTATTTGTCTCTCACCAATGGGTTGATAATGGTAGACCTATGTGAGATAGCAGCTGGAGGTTAGTAAAGGATGTAATGATAGTACTGGCGAGAAAAATACCAGGAATCCATTGTTAGGAGCTCCAGCCGCTGTGATAGAACTGAAACATTGTTGAAAGCGGCGTAAAACCCCATTCAATCAATCAATCAATCAATTTATCAATCAATCTAACATTACTGAGGTGGTATTTGTGTATATGTGGCAGATAGAACACCTAACCATGGTTTCTCAGTATTTCTCAGTTCCAATCAGTCTGTAACCACAATGTAGTCATTCTATCATGATAAAGCCTTCACTGTTCTTCTAATGAATCAATCATTCAATCATAATAGGGGAGGGATTTGGTTGTTTATCTCTTACATTACAATAAATGTTGGTGGTGCTAGTGGATTAAACCTTAAGAGGAAGTGTCTTAAGACCATTAAATTGTAGCATCGATGAATCTTATCTAAATTTTATTTTTAATATTTTAACATAATGTCTGCATATCTTAATATTTATTATCTTAATAACAACAACAGATCATATTAAAGTAGTCATATTATGAATTCAAATATAAAACTGCTTTCTTTATTTTTTTGAAAGATCAGGGCATATTGTTTTACTGTTGTCCAGCTATCTGACTGTCTATCTATCCATCACTTAACAATGCCAATTACTTAAAGGCTATTCAAGATACAATGCTCATGTTTGGTATCATGATAGATCTTAATGATGCAAATTTTCAGATACCAAGGTCAAGGTCATGTGACAAGGTTAAGGTCATCAGTCAAAGTCAAAGTTAAGAAAAACTCCATTCAGGGGCATTTTAGTTTCACCAACACATCTTGTTTTTTTCAAATTATAATAATGCATGTACACTGTTGGCAAATACAGAAAGAATTGTAGAAATTTAAAAATTACAACTTCTTTATTTTTGAAAAAGTTTCTATAAGGTTTTATTTTATGTGTGCATAAAAAGAGCCATTATGTAAGCAGAGAATGTGGAATTTCCTTGTCCAAGGCAACACAGTCTTTTCTAGAAACCTGCGGACAAGTTCTTTTTTCGAGACCACTAATTTTTTGGCTTGACAAGTGAAGAATTTATAGGCAAATCTTGAAATGTTACCAAAGAGATTAAAATTAGCATTATGTTTGTATCAAAGGGTAGAAATCATTGTTTTTAATGAAGAAAATGCTGGGTTCCAGCATTTTCTTCTTTAAAAGCAATGTTTTCTCAAAAATTGATGTACAATGTATTCTCAAATTTGTGGACAAGTTTATTTCGATCCTGATCTTTGAAGTAGGAGATTATCTTCTACCATCCAGGAACTAGTAGAGAAAATGCCAATTTCCAAACTCCTGACAAGGAATGGAAAATCAATGGCTCAGCGTGAAACAGTTGTAACTGCCTATATGCTTATAGGCAGTTACAACTGTTTTGCGCTGAGCCATTGATATGCACTTCAATGATGCAGGATAATCTTCCAGTCTGTACTCGTCGATGTAATCATGTGATGTTATTTCTTTAGCAGACAACAATTTACGGGCAGATTTCCCAATATCAAAAATATTGATTTTCTTGGAACACCATCAAAAGCCAAGAGAAATATGAAAGGCCTTTTTCAGCTATGAAGAGAATTTATGGAATTCAACCATTTTTTTTCTTGATGGATCTTCAATCCCAAATTTTATGCAGACAGAATTTCATTCTTCAAAGGTTAAGTTATAGTTATTTTCATCTAAAATTCAACTGTTCAACCTAAATTTTGACTCTTATCAGATTTTATTTCAAATAATTAATGTTTTTTTTAAGTCTCAGAAAAAAATAAATGGACATGAAACTTTCTTGGAAATGGAGATACTGTATATATTATTTCTTATCCTATTTACAACTTAAGCTTTATTTTTTTCTTCTTTATTTTTTTATTATGTTGAATATCTTACCCTTTTAATGCTGAACCGGGAACATTCCTGCCTTGGCAGGAGCTATACACAAACATCAGCCTGCACAGATGTGCAGTCTGATCTTTGTCTATACCACCTGTTTTCCCTTTTTTGAATCCGTAAAAGCTGTAATTTTTCATTTTCAAAATGATTACTATTTGAGCACTTTAATTTTGTTGCAATTTTGCAAAGATTCTTTTATTCAGCATGACAAGGGTTAAGGAGCTGATTAAAGTGTCTTTTATATCAATCTTACTTTATGGTATGATTATGGCTCCTTTGCAAGCAGATCAATTGTTTCAGTTGACTCAAGTATTATCCATGATTATTGCCATGGTAGGGCGGAGCCTAAGTAACAGGTCTTTGCACTTATGGTTAAGGTAAATCAGCTATTATTTTACAATAACTTACCTCTATTGGTATTGTGAAACATTGTTGACCTGTCACTTATAATTTTTATGTAAACTTTCGTTAATATCCAGGAGGTTATCAAAAGAATTTTATTTTAAGGTCAAATAAAATACTTCAATTGTTATAATTGGGTCCGTAGTGCAGTGGTCTAAACCGTTAGCCATTTAGAGTCATTGTACTGACCAGACCTGGTTCGAATACGCACGCAGTCGGATGCAGTAATCTTAGTCCCAATTTGGTTTTACTTTATTTTTATTTTTTAAAAAAGGAACAGTTTTATTGCCTCTTAAATTTCTTGTTTGTAATATTCTATATTCGCAGTTTTTCTCCTAATTCAAATCTCTCATTACTTTATTTTCATGGAATTAATAAGCTGTTGTCACCTTTTCAAGCTGAGGTCACGAGGCTTTTGTAGTTAACTTAGTTTCTCTAACGCAGCACCTAAGCGACTGAATCGAATTATCTTCTTTCGTTCATGACATTTGATGCATATGATATTATTACTAATTTTCTGAACGTGCGATACATTTCATTGCTTGCTGTTACTTCTGTTAATTCTGTTTACGGTATTCTTTATCCGTTTTTTTTTTATTATTATTCTATTTTGAGGAGTGTGATAAATTTATCCTGTATTTTTCTAAAAGAAAACTGTTGTGTGTAAGCTACTAAGCAATAGGAAATCATTTGATGCAGAATATCAAACGGATCACCCACACCGAACGATGAACAAAATTAAGTAAACTGTGCCGTGCTTTTTTATATTAAAGATTTGAATTACAGCAATTAAAAGTAACATCGTATTTTCAAAAGTTAAAAAAATATAAATAAAAAAAGATAAAACGAGAATGAGATTCGATATTTGGACCTCTGTTTTTCAAGTTCATGACCTTTCACATAAGCTGTGTAGGATTATTTATCACAACTAGGTATATTTTAGTATTTGAATGTACTGTTCGCGTATTTTTAATCTATATAAGGTAGTGGGTACCGAATATCAATGAAGGTCAACAGGAATAATAAATGAGCGACAGGTCAACAATGTTTCACAATAGTCGACATGAATATTATGAGACTTAAAAATAGTAGGTTGGTTACCAAACCCTTGTAACTTCAGCTTGTCCATCACCAATGATGAAATGTGTTCACCTTCTCTAAGGACATAAATCTTTTTTGTTTTAGGGTGTAGTTATTTGATGTTCATCAATAATTGCGGAATTTTGAAAGAACCCAAAATATTGAATAGTAATAACTCGCCATATTACATCACGGCTAAGCCATGCTCTGCCAGTTGAATAATTATGCAGAATAGTTAAATATTAATTGCAAGATGACTCATACAAGCACTTGAAATTCCTTCATTAGAAATGTGATCAGAATAACACCACATTTGGCATCGCATGTTGTATTAGGGATTCAATGAATTTGCCATGCTTTTGAGAAAAATTTCTGTGAAATGTGGGCAGAGTGTTTTAAGTGAATCAATAGAAAAATTGTGGTTCACATGCTATATGACTGGGCTATGTATGTAGAATACCATTCTTTGTTAGTAAAATGCTTCAAGAATTGTCTTCTTTTTTGAAACCACCTTGACAATCATAAGTTTAATTTGTTTCTTTTCTTTGAATGGAGTTTTACACCACTTTCAACAATCCTTCAGTTATATCTCTGTGGCTAGAGCATCTAACAACGGTTTCCTTGTATTTCTCTCACCAGTTACACTACCGTCACATCTTTTCCTAGCCTCCAGCTGCTATCTCACATAGGTCTATGATTATCAACCCATTGGTGAGAGACAAATAGTCAGAAAGAATGAGTTTTGTTGTCAGGGATCGAGCCCTGGACTGCAAGATGTACAGTCTGATGCGCTACCAACGGTGGCAAGAAAATGACATATATATACAGTTGTATTACTGGGGTATTATAGATAAATTTTATAAAATCTAGATTGTTGTCTGCAACTTCTATGAATTTAGGAGTTATTCTAAAATTTTGTAGTGTCTTATAATAGGTTAACCCCTGTCATTCTGAACCTGGAATATTCCTGCTTTGGCAGGAGCTATAGACAAACATCAGCCTGCACATTTGTGCAGTGTGATGTTGGTCTACACCACTTGTAAAATTATCACTTTCAAACGAGAATTGTCAATAGATTTAGTTTTTCAAATAGAAATTGACCTACAGTTGGTACTTTCAGTGATTTTTGCCCTATGATTTTGATGAAAATTTTTAGCCAAAATTTATTGAGCATGACAAGGGTTAATGCATAGGAAATAGATTGGCTCCCCTTTATCCAAAGCCCAGAGAAATTGTTCTGCTCTATTGATTCAATTTCCTATATCTTGTGTGTAGAATATCGGGAGAACTTTGCTGTCATTGATTTCTGGGAACACTATTGATCTGGTTGTTGTTGTTTTGGGAATAATGTTCTTCATTTGAAGGGGGCCAGATTGGAGCAAATTAATTGTGAATCGGAATTTTAATTAGTGAGACTTGTTTGTTTCTCTCTCCCCTAGTGTGTAATTTTGGAATGCTCTTGATTTTTTTTCTGGAATTGATAATTGAAATGGGACCGTCTGCAACTAATTATCCGTCTGCTCTTGGATTCCAATATGTTGAGTTATTTTTCATGGATGGATGTTTTTTTGATTTGTTGTTAGATATCATTCTGTATTGTTGGTTTTACATGGATTTTTACGAAATTGATAATTGTTTGTTCAGATCTATCAATAATTGATTGACTTTGTTAATGGGCATTTATTCTAAGCTTGAAGATTGTTTTATGTTTTATGCAGGTTTGCTCTGACAGAATAATGCTATCTTGACATTCAGTTTTCTGATAATTTAGTGGTTTAATATTCATGATAGATAGAGAAGTTTTCTTTTAGAAATTAGTACTTGTCTTTAGATTGAAGGCTAAGAGAAATTAATGGTAAAGTCTTCAATGGCTACTACTTTCTACAGAGGGTGTATTTTGGTTTTCAAATTTAAATATTTCATTATTCCTTATTCAAACCCTATGTTGTTGGTACTCATTTGAAGTGTCTCGTTGAGACAATTCAAATTAGTACCCACAACATAGGATTTCATGTAGAGTTAAAGATTTTAGACTGGATTAATTACCCCCTCTTATCAGGACCCCTGCTATGTATAAACTATGCAGGATATTTTTTGTATTTGTTAACAAATAAAGGATCAGGAAATATTGTTGAAAACGTCAACACAGCTGTATATTGTTAATTGCTTCAACAAAAAGTACCATACTGTCCACACTATGGTTAATCAAACACACTTCAAACCTAGTGGACAAGACTCAATCCTCAATGTAAAGCTTAATTTTCTGACAGTAGCTTACTTTGCCTTTTTGGCTCTATCGATACCCGTAACTTGAATTGTCACTTGATGATAAATTTGATGATATGCATGTAATTATTGCATGCACTTTTCAAAACAGAGCATATTTTTTTCAAAAATCAACCATGTTTCAATTGTAAACGGTTAATGGACAATGAATCAGTATGCATTAAATATTCATTAGTCTCTTATAGACCTCTGTATTATATTGATCTCATGGTTCATTAAGCTTACCAGAATATTAACCCTAATTGACTGTCTCCTATCTTAACCCTTTGCTGTTTAATCCCTGCTTTTTACGTGCCTGTGATTTTATGATTAGGAAAACATTGTGAAAAAAGAAGAAATTGCTTCTGACAAGCAATTTCTTCTTTTACCACACTCTTTTCTACCCTACTGAATGGTTATTTTCAAATAAAATCCACTTTAAATTTTCGTCTGCAAACCCTTTGAATTTCGACAGGTCCAAAATTTTGTGAAACAGGAAAGGGTTAAATTACAATGCTAGCTCAGCGGTAACACATTAGACTGTCAATACTCGGGTTTGAAACCTTGTTTGGCGAACTTTCATCCCAAGATGTTTGTTGCTTGAGCAAACTTTCATCCCACATTTGACAAAAGTCATTGTGACACAAGTCATTTATCTACTACTAGTCCTATCAATGGGTGTATGTTAAACCTTGTCATGCTGAATAAATTTTGGCTAAAATTTTTGATCAAAATCAAGGGGCAAAAGCACTGAAAGTTCCAACTGTAGGTCAATTTTTATTAGCTCGGCTGTTTTCAAAGAAAACCCGAGGTATTATGATCACCTTGGCGTCATTCGCATTGTTGTTGGCATTGGCGTTGATGTTGGCGTTGGGGTGACAAACTTTAACCTTGATCATAACTTTTGAATGGTATGTCATAGAGCCTTCATATTTCACATGATCATTGCTTGGGACAAAACCTTTCTGTAGGTACCAAGTTCAAGGTCATCACTAAAAGTCAAAGCCATTTTTCAAGGTCAAATTTCTTTAAAACATTTAACCTTGGTCATAACTTTTGAATGGTATGTCATAGAGCCTTCATATTTCACATGATCATTGCTGGGGATAAGACCTTTCTATAGGTACCAAGTTCAAGGTCATCACTCAAGGTCAAGGTCATTTTTCAAGGTCAAATTTCTTTGAAAATTTAACCTTGGTCATAACTTTTGAATGGTTAGTCATTGATCCTTCATATTTCACATGATTATTGCTTGGGACAAGAACTTGCTGTAGGTACCAAGTTCAAGGTCATTACTCAAGGTCAAGGTCATTTTTCAAGGTCAATTTTCTTTAAAAAATTTAAACTTTGGTCATACTTTTTGAATGGTTAGTCATAGAGCCTTTATATTTCACATGATCATTGCTTGGGACAAGACCTTTCTGTAGGTACCAAGTTCATATATTTGCATTTGCCTAAGCAATAATAAACAGCCGAGCGTTGGCACCCGCATGTGGTGCTCTTGTTTGAAAAACTATATCTATTGACTATTCTGGTTTGAAAGTGAGAAACAGGTGGTGAAGACTAACATCATACTGCATATATGTGCAAGCTTATAATGCAGGATTATTCCGGATTCAGCATGACTAGGGTTAAGTAGCACATTTAAGTGGGATGATCATCTGGTGACAGGCTCATATTAAATATTGTGGTTGTATGGGTTGGAGAAACAACAGGAAACCAGGGGTAGTTGCATCAACCTCTGTGTGATATAACTGCATTATGTTGAAAGCGACGTTAAACACCATACAAATAAATAAATTTAAGTTGCAATGCAATTCAAACTGTAACTTTTATTGTTATTAGAGCCATAGCTAGTAAAAAAAAATGAAGCCTCTATCTTTATCAACCCTCTTTGTGCTAATTAAAAAACTTAGGAAAAATTACATTAAAATCATTTTAGTGTCTTAAAATATCAATGATATCTGGTCGAGGTTTGGAGAATTTATTATGAGGAGTCTTGCCGAGTCATGATAATTTCTGGCAGCGGAGATCAGATAACATATTGGATCATATTTTAAGACACTTACATGTAATTCTATTTATCATGCAATCATTTTTCAGCGCTTTGTTGTAATAAACCCTTAAAAATGAAAGAAATTCAGGTTAAAGTGTATGTAAATTGTTTCTAAACATAGACTGTCTGATATCATGTTATATGTTATCAGACAGGTGATATCAGGTCACTACAGGCTTCATTGCATGATAAAATAAATTAACAGCAGATTTTTTGGCTAATAAAGGGCCCTACCCTGGGTTATAGAAAGGAACTCAAGGGGCCAGCTCAAAACTGTTGTAATTGCCTTTATAATCATGGGCACATTCTATAGCTTTGCACTGACTCCTCAAATTGGTTCAACCTGGACATTGTTAATATTTCTAAGAGCCGACGGATTATATGGATTGAACTATTATGGTGCATTCTTAAGGTTTAATCTAAATGTCAGTAGGTTATGAGCCATAAAGACTTTCTCTCAGATTAAAAGACTTTAACTTTGTTAATCTATCACCCTAGTACTTTTTTCTATTTTTTTTTGTTCGTTCAAAGCAAAGGAATTCAGACAAGATCCTTCTCTATCAATGAAATTTAGTTTTTCTCTCAATCAAAATCCTTTTCCTCTCGAGCCAATGTTTTAACTTCACTTTGTTCCTTACATTTGTAAGGAACAAAGTGAAGTAAGAATCCTTGGTTTGCAAAGTAATATTGGATTATTTCATTAACCGGTGTGCTTTTCCTGGTCTTTCTTTAAAATTAAACATATGTAAATGAAGGCAGGGACCCCTGGTCATCTGATGGGATCCTTCTGATAACAAGTAGTCGCTGGATTCCTGGGATCCTTCTGATAACAAGTACTCCCAGATTCCTTGTATCCCTCTGATAACAAGTACCCCCTGGATTCCTTGGATCCTTCTGATAACAAGTAGCTCCCGGATTCCTTGGATCAATCTGATAACAAGAAGACCCCTGATTCCTGGGATCCTTCTGATAACAAGTAGTCCCCAGATTCCTTGGATCCCTATGATAACAAGTAGCCCCTAGGTTCCTTGGATTCCTCTGTTAACAAGAAGACCTGGGATTCCTGGTATCCTTCTGATAACAAGTATCCCCTGGATTCCTTCGATCCCTCTGATAACAAGTAGCACCAAGGTTCTTTGGATCCTTCTGATAACAAGTAGCCCCTGGATTTCTTGGATCCTTCTGATAACAAGTAGCCCCTGGATTCCCCGGGTATCCTGATGATAACAAGTAGCCCCCAGATTCACGGGATCCTTATGATAACAGGTAGTCCCCAGGATTCCTGGTATCCTTATGATCTTCTGATAACAAGTAGTCCCCAGATTCCTTGAAGATCCCATTGCAATATTGTTAGTGTTGATCCCTGTGTAGCCATATTGAATGATGGAAACCTATTGTACTGCCAATCAGGGTTCATGCTTGACCCTTAAACCAGGGTTTTGACTCCCAATAATTCCATTTTGACCCTCAAAAATTTCCTTTTGGGGGTCATTTTATCATTTATTGATAATATCAATTCATTTATGTAGATCATTTGAAACTGTTAAATTGATTATACATATCAGTTTGCACCCTTTTTGACCCATTATAAACAATCCCAATAGTTTTGACCTGCTATTTTTATGGTCAAGGGGTCGATGACTCCTGAAATTGAAAAGCTATAGCACAAGCCCTGGTGCCAATATGTTATAGGCATTTATTTTTTTACAAAAGTTTTGCAATAATTAGCCCCTCATTATACCCAAAGCCCCTTTTGATCCATATGCAATGCTTGTCACAAAATTCTTTGCCTGTTAATGGGTTAAAAAGCAAATCTGTTGAGTTCTAAGATCACAGAGATTTTATGATAATCGTTTCCAATACAGTCAGATGTTTTGCCTTGATGAACTTGGCAGTTCAAGAACAGACTGTTGGAATGCCTTCAAAAAATATGAAGTGTAAGAGAACATTTTCCCTTTCTAGTGCTGCAAATTTAAAGGCAGATTCTGGGAATTTAAGTAAAAAAGAAACCATTGTCAAGCTGAATAAAAACCTTGGTAGAATTGTATGAAAAGCAAAACACTAGAAGCTCTGGATGCAGTAATTATTAAGAAGAAAATACTTCTTATCTTTCTTGCAATTTTATTTTTAAATTGATCATTCTATTTTATTGCAGATAAATATTCAGTATTTGTTGGGATTTTTTTCTTTTTTTTTTTTTCAAAACCACAGGATTTGCAACATAGTATTATGAAGTCTGTTACATTTAGATTGCAGTAAAAATATTGAAAATTTCAAGGACCTTTTAAAGTTGTGTGTTCAGTTTTGTTAGTCTAATGTTATTTATGAGGTAGAAAAAAGGGAAGTGTTGCATCTTATTTATAGTTTTCAGCTATTGTCTGTTAGCATTAATCAATTAAACATGCTTGTCTTTATGCAGAAATTTGTGCACAGGAAGTTTGTTAGATTATTCAGTAACTATAATGAGCTCTTTTACCGAAATTAACGTAGACTTTTCTTAGTTCTTTGACTAAGGATGTGTATGAAGTTTCATAAGTCTAAAGTTATGAAGTACTGAAAAGGGTAGTGTTTTATCTATAAGTGGGCAGCTATTGTCTTTTGGCATTAATCAATTAAACATGATTGTCTTAGAGCAGGAATTTGTGCAAAGGAAGTTTACTAGGTTATTAGTCCCCCACCGGTTACCGGTTGGGAGACTATAGGTTTGCTCGATTCCGTCTGTCCGTCCGTCCGTCTGTCCGTCCGTCCGTCTGTCCGTCACACTTTTGTCCGGGCTATATCTTCTAAACCATATGTGCTAGCAACTTCAAACTTTGTACACTTATAGATCTCATTGAGGAGAAGTGTCATGTTCAAGAACCGTTACTCTGCCACGCCCACTTTTTGGGTTATTGCCCTTTGTTGTTTTTACCCTTACATTCTTGTCCAGGCTATATCTTCTAAACCATATGTGCTAGCAACTTCAAACTTGGTACACTTATAGATCTCATTTAGGAGAAGTGTCATGTTCAAGAACCGTTACTCTCATTTATCGCGGCCACGCCCTTTTGTTGAGTTATTGCCCTTTGTTGTTTTTACCCTTACATTCTTGTCCGGAACATATCTCCTAAAGTATGTGTGCTAGCAACTTCAAACTTTGTACACTTATAGATCTCATTAAGGAGAAGTGTCATGTTCAAGATCCATAATTGTGCCACACCCACTTTTTGAGTTATTGCCCTTTGTTTTCTTTTTAGCCTTACATTCTTGTCTGGATCATATCTCCTAAACTATAAGTGCTAGCAACTTCAAGCTTGGTTACACTTATAGATCTTATTGAGGACAAGTGTCACGTTCAAGAACTGTTATTCTGCCACACCCTTTTTTAGAGTTATTGCCCTTTGTTGTTTTTACCCTTACATTTTTGTCAGGATCATATCTCCTAAACCATAAGTGCTAGCAACTTCAAACTTTGTACACTGATACATCTTATCGAGGACAAGTGTCATGTACAAGAACTGTTACTCTGCCATGTCCACTTTATTACCCTTTGTTGTTTTTAGTCTTACATTCTTGTCCGGATCATATCTCCTCAACTATAAGTGCTAGCAACTTTAAACTTTGTACATGTATAGATCTCATTGAGGACAATTGCCATGTTCAAAACCTAATGTGCTAGCAACTTCAAATTTTGTATACAGTTATAGATCTAGTTAGTAGGAGATATATTATAAGAAAGGATTTTTTGTTATCCGGTGGGGGACTCCTGTATTGCATCGCAATACGACATGCACTTGTTAGTATTTTGAGTTCATTTTACTTCAGGCTTATATTTATTACGGGTCTTGGACAAAGGATATTTGTTGAGTTTTGTTACACTAAAATTATGAAGTACTGAAAAAGTTAGTAATATATCTATAAGTGTGCAGCTTTAGTCTTTTGGCATTCATCAATTAAACATTCTTGTCTTAGAGCAGGATTTTGTGCACAGGAAGTTTGATAGACTATTTAGCATCTTGAGTTCATTTTACTGTAGGCTTTTCTGAGATCTTAGACTAAGGACATATGTATTAAGTTTTGTTACACCAAAATTATGAAGTACATGTACTGAAAAGGGGATTACTGTTATATCTACAAGTATGCAGCTTTTGTCTGTTGGAATTATTCAATTAAACATGCTTGTCTTAGGGCAGCATTGTGTGCACAGAAAGTTTGTTAGATTATTTTAGTTCATTTTACTGAAGACTGTGATTTAAGTTTTGTTTAACCTTGGCTGTTTTGGGAGAAAATAGTTGGTTAATTGCTATAATAGCCTTGGTAATGTCATCACTGTGCAAAAACTTTGACATTATGTGATATCACTAGGTCTGTTGAAGGCATTCACTTGAAACTTGGCGCACATTCACCATCAAACAAGTGACCTACACCATCAAGGGGAGTACTCCAAATATATGTTGTGCAAATTATGCCCCTTCAATTTACAAAGATTTTCATCCACCATCCAGCAAGTTCATTCACCATCCAGCAATCAACAGCCAAACGTTACAGGCACATGTAGGTGGTGCTCCTGTTTGTATTATGTTATGAAGTAGAAAAGAAGAGTGATAAATCTATGCTGTAGTTTGCAGCTATTGTCTGTTGGAATTAATCAATTAAACATGCTTGTCTTAAAGCAGGATTGTTGTGCAGAGGAAATTTGTTAGATTATTCAGGATCTTGAGTTCTTTTACCAAAGGTTTTCATGCATAATTAGAGCTTCTGGTTCAAAGAAATGATAATTTTCATGTTGGAAGTTATATTAAAGTTGTCTCTTTTCTTAATAGATTATTGATCTTATTATGAGTTTGCTTTGAATCTGTTATTTAAGGATTGTATTTGCTAGTGTCTTGTTATAGTTTATTATAAATGGATTGGCTATTTATTAGCTTTGAAGAGTCCAGATTTTTATTATACATCAAATATTATTGACAATAATAATCAATTTAGATATTGATCAAATTTCTGTATTTTCCACAAAGGATCAGTTGAATTATCAAACCTGAAATCTTGAATATCACCAGCAAATAATCATTGATATACATTACTATAAGCTCAGCTGATTTCAGAGAAAACATGAAGTATGTGATCACTTTGTTGTCATTTGCTAGGCGTTGGTGTTGTGTTGATGTAGGCATAGGTGTTCAAGAAATTGGTGTGACAAACTTAAACTTTGGTAATCTCTTTTGTTATTGAAGACATCTTCATGAAACTTAGCCTGTGTGTTCAACATCACCAGAACTATCCAGACTAGTAAGAGGGATAACTCTGGAATCTTTTTTAGCTCACTGGAGCAGGAAGTGCTCAGGTGAGCTATTGTGATCGTACAAAGTCCGTCGTCAGGCGTGTGTCGTGCCTTTTCCGTCGTCCATAATTTCTTTAAACATCTTCTCCTCCTTAACCGGTGGGCCAATCTTGATGATACTTGGCAGGGATGTTCTGTGGGTCAAGCTCTACAGAAGTTGTTCAAATAAAGGAAATCCACTCTTAACTTTCCCTTTTGCCTGAACATAAAGGGTGAAAATATGAAAATCTTCAAAAATCTTCTTATCTGAAACCAGAACAGAAGGCAGACAGCTTTCATATTTGGTATGTAGCATCATCTAGTGAACCTCTACTAAGTTTTTTCATATCAATACCCTAGAATCATATTTGGGCTCCACCAGTGCACAACCTTTTTTTACATAGAATCAAAAAGCGAAAAATCTTTTAGAATCTTCTTTTCTGAAACCAGAGGGCACACAGCTTTCATATTTGGTATGTAGCATCACCTAGTGAGCCTCTACATAGTTTCCTGCAGTCATATTTGGGTGCCATCTGCGTGCTTCCCTCTTAGCCCATCTGAGCACGATGGGTGAAAATAGGAAAACCTTGAAAAATCTAGCTTCTTCTCTGAAACTAGAAGGCAGACAGCTTTTATATTTAGTTTGTTGCATCATCTAATGGACCTCTACCAAGTTTGTTTTCACATCAAGACCCTGGGGCACATTTGGGCTTCACCCGGGTGCATCCCTTTTACATATTATCAAAAAGCAAAAAGGCATATCTGTCTTGCTCTTGGCTGAAAACATCTGTCTTGCTCTTGGCTGAAAACATTCCATTGTATTGATCTTATATAGAAATTTTCTCCTTGTTGACATCTGCCTATTTCATTAATGTGATGTCTAAGAGGTCAAAGAGACGCAGGTGAGCGATCTAGGACCATCATGGTCCTCTTGTTTGTAAGAGCTATGCTAATTTTATGACTTTTTGCATTATTCAGCACCTGCAGCCAAACATTGCACCTGTAGGTGGTGTTTTTGTTGATTGGTTGTGGGCAATATTGAAAATTGATCAAAATACTGTGTCAATATCTATAATAATTAAGTCAAATGATAACAAGCAATAATATTATCAATCCTGTTGATTGTTTGTGGGTAATATTGAAAATTGATCAATATACTTATTCAATATTTATTATTCTTGTCAATATCTTTGATATTGTATGGGCCTGTTAACATTTAGACAACTGATAGATTAACTTGATGGGAAAATATTGCCTCAAAGACAATGAAGTCAAAAGGATCAAGTTAAAGATACAAAGAACTAGATTTATATAAGCCTCATAGTTTTAAAATTGACATAATGGCTGAGGAGACAATATATTTGTGTAAGTTTCGAGTGTCAGTGGATGGTGATTGGCTATGTCTACGAGAACTGAGTGACGTCCAGTTTGAGGTCCCTCCGTCACTCACTAATTCAATGATAGAAGATGATGGTTAGTATTATGCTGTATTATCTGCACTGTGTTCAATTTGGATTTATTCACAGAAGGTCTGTGAAATACTTTCCCACTTTGCAAGCCACATTTCCTCTAATACATGAAATAGCAAATTCCTGCTTAGTAATGGTAGCGCCCCGTCATTTTTACTAAGATACCTACTTTAAGTGCCTAAATTTTAGGAACTTTTTAAGACTTCTTCTCTAACTTGAGTTGAATTTCCTCTAAACAATCAATTATATGATTGTTCAGAGGAAATTCATCTCAAATTAAAAGGGAAGAGGTCCAAAAGACATCAATTTGAATGATTTTTTAAATCAGAAAATGCATGCTTAAAATGGGCTCCAGATCCATGTTATGTATAGCTCCCTGGAGCCTTTATTAGAAGAAATATGGTATGTATTCACATGCAAAGTGAGTATGACTGCTTTAAACATGACAGATCTTTTATTGCATCCTGAATGAAGGGCTGAAGCGTCAGTTACTAACAAGTAAAGGTTTAGAGGAATTGAATTCTAGATAAAACCTTATCATACTGGATACAAACCTTGCACTGAAATAAAAAAAAAAAGACTTAATCCACTGGATGCACTAAGTGTGAGTCAGCTATTATTTATTCTGAAAAACTTTTCCAATTTAAAAAAGAAGAACTGGTGGTAAAGATTTAGATCAGGTTGCACACATATGGAGACTGTAGTCTCCCTGTTATTATTTTATACCTATATTGACCCTATTTTATTCGCTGTTGTTGTATTAATAATGTGCCCACGGTCTGTTGAAGTCTTAGGATAACACTATTGTTAATATTGAAAAATTATGATGTATGTTCCTCTTTCTCTTTTTAGATCGAGATCCTCGGACAATAGAAAGAAACAATTTACTCAATGTATCAAAGCTTATAATCAAAGAGCTGATAGATTCATCGATGGCTCATGGTCGAATGCTGGACGATGACCATGAGCCTCTACAACAATTTTTTATCGTTCTTGAACATGTCTTACGACATGGGCTCAGACGTAAGTAATAAAAAAATCATAATGTTTTATAAAGAAGTTGAAACCCTTTTTTTTCTCAAATTCCACTCCATAAAAGTTAAAAGATTCCTAGAGTATTTTTTTTACTAGAGATTGATGTCACAATTACTTACACTAGCGAGAGTTTTAACTTTTCTATTATTTGCAGAATTAAAGATATTGTTTAATTATGTTAAATCTAGAAAAAAGAAAAATATTGGGTTGGCAGCTTTGTATTGTAGCTCAACTACAAATATTTGGTTGCTACAATATAGAAACTGTAGCAATTCACATATTTTAAATATTCTGCTATTAGGGTAGCTACTGAAGCTTTTGGCATTGTTTTGTTTATTTACAATGTAAGTTATCTTTGCCTTGCTTTGCTTACTAAAAGATTCAAACTGTTTTATCCACAGCAAAAAAGAGTATATTACGAGACAGAAGAGATTTCTGGTGTGTGCTAGAACTAGTCGAAAAATTTGTGCCTGAAGCTTCAGAAATCACAGCTACCGTAAGAGATATGCCAAAACTTAAGTAAGTTTTACCCATCTCATGTTGTTTATTGCAAAATTTTATTTTATTTCTAAAAAATGTTCCAATTAACTTCAATGATATGTGTTACATAGAGGATATTGAATGAGTAGTCATGGAATACCGAATTTATTAAAGAGTCATCAATAAACAGATAAAAACGAGGCTACGTCTTGTTTTTATCTGTTTATTGATGACTCTTTAGTAGCCTCGTTTTTATCTGTTTATAGATTACAAGTTAAATAATTTGGTATTTGATGAGCACAAATTTGATATTCTATGTATAATATGTCCCGAATTTGGTGATAAAAGGAAAAAAATACGATATTTCTCGATTAAAGTTATTCCGCGAAACATATAACACCTTTTGCAAAATGACGTCAGCAGATCCACTATGGCATCATTTTCCTAACAAAAATATAATGTTGTTTGTCGTTCTTGGCTCATTTGCATATTTATTCCACTAGTGTAATAACACCCTAACGTAGGTCATATTGTAAATTAATTTCCTTATATGAATATGATTAACTAATGTTCATGAGAACCTAGATCAAATTGAACAAGAGTGTTCCATGTCGGTGCCAATGCTCTGCTGTAAGGTAACTAGATAGGTGATAAAAAATCAAAGTGGAATAAGGGGTATTTGGCTTGTCCCCCTTGATAGTGCAAAAGTTGCTTTTGTGATAGTGAACATATATTTTTAGTTCTAAGTATATGTCTGTAGGAAAACGTGAAATATCACGTAAATATTTATGTTTTCACATGCCACACTGACCACACCAAGGATTTTTGTAATACTTCTAGTTTTCTTAAAATTAAGCAATAAAGCCAATTACACTAATATTTTTTTCATAAGGCATGTCACTAAAGCTAGTTTGAATGCTTTTGTGAAAGACAAACTTGAAAGAAGCTTGTATTTATTGCTAGCTGTAGAAAGTTTGAGAAATAGCAGCTACAATACATGTTTGTATAATACTATAGAAAAGAAATTTAACTATAGTCCTATTGCCTTTTTACAGAACACCTTTAGGAAAAGCAAGAGCATGGTTACGTTTGGCAGCCATGCAAAAGACACTTGCAGATTATTTCAAAGTGCTTATTGAAAAGAGAGATCTCGTTTTAACGTAAGTAGCTCAATAAGAAATACTACCCGGCAAACTTTTCTCAGTAAATATAACCTTTATAGTGGTAGCACCATCTTAAGGTAGAGGACCAGTAATAGTTCTGCAACATTTCGGAACTCTTTATCTTTCACTATGTTAACCGAGGTTTCCTAATGATATCATAAAGAAACCTTGGTTAATACTGTTAAAGTTCATTACTTCCGAAACATTGTGGAACTATTACGGGTCCACTACCTTAAATATTGACAAAGCTGCACATTGTATCCAAACTATCATTCAGATAATTGCATAGAGGAAATCAAGTGGCCAGAAAATATTTGCACTGACCTCTTGAAATTATTTTTAGATTGTAAGAGATCAATACAATTCAGCCTTTTCTTCGGAAAAATTAGTCCAACCCAAAACTCTAAAGTAAAGGAAGAGAATGTGGCTTGACCATGAACAAGAAATGTATCCACATCCGCACACTCTGACCAAAGTCTTCACTATGTGATTTGTAGAAATATAAGGTGGTGTCCCGCTCTTAAGCCAGTCAGGAAATATTATTTCAATGTATGGCAATCAAAACTGCTCAGTGTGTGTACTTAATGCACATGTGAAATTGTTGGAAATGTCACACACAGGCTCAATTAATACTGCCCTCTTTGAGAAATAGCCCTTTTCTAGAGAATTTATATCTCCAAAAGCAAAATTTGATGGCTCAGAAGGAAACAGTTGTAACTACCCATATGTTTATAGGCAGTTACAGCTGTTTCATGCCAAGCCATCTATTTGTTTCACACTGAGCCATCAATTTCTAGTTTGTATGTTAGTTTTAGGTCAAAGGTTAATAAGTCATATGCATTCTTTTCAGAGAATATTATGAGCCTGGTGCCCTCATAATGGAAGATGAAGGGACAGTGATAGCTGGTCTATTAGTTGGTCTCAATGTGATAGACTGTAACTTAGGCATTAAAGATGATGATTTGGACCAACCTGTAAGTATGAGGGGCGTTAAGTAAATTTGCAGACTAGCGTCATAACTTTTAAAATTCCATATCAATTTTGATTTAAGATTTCACCAACTAGACTTTGGTATGTGTTAATTTTAATCAAAAGCAAAAGAAAGTTTAGAAGAACTAGAGTATAATTTATAGTCATTATGGCATGACATGAGTAACGAGATTTTTAAAATTTCATCAACTAGAAATCTATGAAATTGGATCAGTCTAAAATTTTGCTGTCTTGTAATGGGTTAACAGTAATTTGATGACCCTTTTTAGCCTCACAGATTGTGAATCGAAATAATGCCATCAAGAGCCAAGATATTATAAAAAAGTCTTAAAGAGATGGGGATGAAGAAATAACAAAGACCAATCTGAGATATCACTGTGCTCTTAGAGCCACAGATAGAGGGGGTATTTTGGATTTCAAATAGGATTATTTAAACTTTACTTAATTTCTATGTTGTAGGTATTCATAGGGATCGTCTATTCAAGAGGGTTCAAATGAGTATCCACAACATAGGTTTTCAATGAGAGGTAAAGATTTTAGACCGGCATTACCCCCTCTTATCTGTATGTATGGCTCTTAATAGATAGGCTAGCTTCTGACTACTACAATGTCTGATCAAAATGAGAGAATACTTTACTTCACTTTAAAAATGCTTTCCATGCACATACGAATTGGTTGGAAATACCAAGCAAAGGGTCAAATAATTTTCAACCAGATTTCCTTTCTGTTTTCAGATGGGTGTGATAGATTTTAGTGTTTACCTTAAAGATACTCGGCTCACAGATGAATCGGAAAATGCCCTACAAAGGTAAGGGGATTTGTTTTATGTAAGGAGCTATGTTGCATGTCCTGCACTATCCGACCTTTTCTGAGATTTTGTAAAAATAACTGTTCCTAATTGTTCATTTGTTTCCACATTTTGTTTTGCTTTTAATAACAAAAGTTATTATTAAAGAGAGACACTAATCTCTACCTTTGCAATCATTATTTTTTAGTTGATTTACAAGTTTATTTACAAACATAAAAGATTTAAAGAGAAGAAATCAAGCATTCAGTACAAAACAATTGCATATGCCTATATTCATATTGGAAGTGCAAAACTATTAAAAGCGCCTTTATGAATATCTCCCTAAATCTATTAAGGCACTTACTTTTATTTAGTTTGCACTGGCCTCTCAAAATGACTCATCTCTGAGGCTGAGTTCCATAGATAGGTATAAAAATTGCCAAATTTTCAAACTCTGTACTTATAATTTCCTTGTATTCTTACATGTTTTCATTTTGAATTTTCTGATTTTAACTTGCACTAAAGTTAACAATCAAGAATTTTGCATTTTTGAATACACAATATTTGTATAAGTGTATTTATAATTTATGTACATTATTTAACAGTGCTTGTCTTATTACATTGTCTTTCAGTGCTGAGGCTCAAGAAAAATTACAGACAATCCTAGACCAGAAGAATTATTTAGAAGAATTAAATAGACACTTAAAGTAAGATTACAATTTTTAGAATTCAAAAGAGCTTCATAAATTAGAGCCAAAAAGATTTCTTTTTGTCAAGTTCCAAAACTTGTTGAAAGTAGAATTAAAAAAACACAAATATCCAATCATTTACTGTAACACAAATGATGCAGGATGATCAGACTTTCACTTGCAAAGGACTTTCTTTCAATGTTGTTGTCATCAAGCTGCCGTCATAGCACAGTAAGTAGCGCATCGGACTGTCAATCTAGAGGTCCTGGGTTCGATCAATGACAATGGCACTCATTCTATCCGACTATTTATCTCTCAACAATGTGTTGACAATCGTAGACCTTTGTGAGATAGCAGCTGGAGGCTAGGAAAGGGTGTGATAGTTGCACTGGCAAGAGAAATACCAGGAATCCATTGTGAGGTGTTCCAGCTGCTGCGATATAACTGAAAAACTGTTGAAGGTGGTGTAAAACTCAATTCAATCGATCAATTCAATGTTGTTGTCAATGTCCTCCATAACATTAAGTTTTGTTCTTGTTACATGGCCATGTGTACACTAATGATTCACATATCAATGACTCATCAGAAAAAGTTGTAACTGCCTATAAAATATAAAGGCAGTTACAACTGTTTCAAGCTGAGCCATCTATATGATCTCACAGTGGTGTGATTTTTTCCTCTTGGCCAAGGTTTTAGTGTTGTTGGTAAAGAAGACCACAAATTGATATCACAGAAGAGCTATCAAGTTAAATGTACTAGAATGTATCATTGTCAACTTTTTAGATGCTATATCAAGAAAGAAAAGAAGGGAAAATGCAATTCCTGTGAAAGCTCTCACTATCTTGAATAAAGACCTTGATTCAAACAAAAATAGTACAGAACATTTTTAGGACAACAGAATGCACAAATTTCATATATTTTTCATGAATTGAGATTGATTTCTAATGTAACTGAATTATCATGACGATTTGTATCTGGTTTATCATAGTTTATAATTGTTTACTTTTCACTATACACACTTTACATTTCAGTGCTACAGTAGCCAATTTACAACAGAAATTAGAGATGGCCAATACCACCAACGCATTGATGAAGGAGGACCTAGCTATTTCCAAAAATGCAATTCTCCAGTTAGAGGAGGAGAAAAAGGTCCTTGAGACACAAAGGGACACAATTCTAAATGTACACAAACAACAAATTGAGGTGTGTACTCACTGTGGACACCCAGTACAAAATAATAATAATGTCTCAAAAACACAGGGTACCTCGTAACTTGGATGATGTATTCACATGTGTTATTTTGTACCAATTCCCCAAAAGTATTGCTCTCTTCCATCTATGGGATGACTGACTATGGGTGAAAAAGTATAACAGTTATCCTAGGATGTTAAGTTATTTATGCATAAAATTTAATTTTCAACTTTTGTATTAAAATAAATGTATGAAGTCTATGTACTATACTAGAGGTTACATTCAAGAATGGAAACCTAATTACCAATGGATATCAGTAACAATTGTTGCATTATAGAATATGATGTTTTACCAAATCAATTACAAACAAAATTTCATACTAATTAATGTTCAAACTAGATCTAAGAATTATGAAATATTTCTATTCCATCAGTTTGGATGATTATTTGGATGTAATCAATTGATTATTTATAAGAGTATAACTTGTGTGCTTGTTTGTCATACTGTATGTGTGTTATAAAGAAAAAATATGTTAGCTATGTGAAAAAGGGTTGAATGTGACTTGTGTCTGTGAATGTTAGTGGGAATGCCATGATCAACCCAAATTAATGTACAGATTTCTAGAAAGAATATGAATGTGATAATCTATCAAACTAACATTATGTAAATAGAATAAAAAAAGAATAAAATATAAGTGTTGAAATTAGAATTTGGATGATCAGTTCCAATTTATTTCTAGAAAATACTGAAAATGATAATAGATAATGCATTACGCATGGCTTCCATAGCATCAAATTTCAGTTATTTTAACATACAGCTACTAGGATTGATTATGGTACTTATTGTTGCTTAATAATGTTTTCTTTTTTTTGTAGATATAAGGCTTTTGCATTGGTTACTTTTAACTTTTGTTGAGTATTGAAAAAACTTGATGGGAGATATAATACTCCATTGCCTACTCATTATGTGGGCCTAAGAATAAAATTGTACTTAAAAATGGGCCTGTGCATGACGTTTCCAGCAATTTCAAATGTGCACCGAGCTATTAGTCTGATCAGCCTATACATAAGCACAGTCAGACCAGAGTCTGCACTATGTGCTCTGTACATTTATTATTTCTCACTGTATCATTAGACAGTCAGGATACCTAATACATGTAGTTGCATTGAGTGGCTGTCGAAGTTGTTCAATAATTGCAATCCAATATAATAAGGAATTCTGATTGGTTAAAATCGCATCACGTGGGGAAATCCATTGCACTTTATTTCTGTGTGAAATGCAATAGGTCTTTCGGGAAACCCCGACCTTTGATCTGCAAGTACTGTGTTGTAGAAACTCGAATTAACCTAGTTACCGATCTCAACCCAACATTGCTATTTAATGTATTATAAATTAAGATATTTTCGAGATAATTTACGATTACAAGCATACAGTTCTGATTCTGAGCCAACGTATATAAACCTAGAAAACTGCGAGTCGACGAACATCATCAAGCAACCCTCTCAACTAAGTCCGGCCACGCCGTATTCGTTAAAAAATACAGACTAACTTGGTAGAAACAAGTCTTTTGTCATAAGTACCTCTACGAATTTTAAAGTTGTCATTTATTTGTGTATCATTTGTTTTACTTTATGACAGTTGACTTTGATAGCGAGATGAAAAATACACAATCTAAAAATAGATTGTGTAATCTATACGCGCAGAAAGTAGACTTGAAACTTTAATGTTTAGCCGAGAATTTTAATTGTTTCTTCGATCTAGAGGATTGCAATTATAAGGGATGAGTGTCTTTTTCACTGCATTTATTGGGGTATAAAGTGCAATTGCCTTAGCACATGGCTTAAACATAACGCCCTATGCCCTATAATGTGCGCATGTCACACACCTATCAAGGCTTATTTACCTTAACCTTGAGTGCATCGACCCGTTACTTAGGCTCCACCCTGCCAGGGGATAAATCGTGGATTATAATTATTTTGTTTATATAGGAGCATCATGCTTACATGTTCGCGTAAATATAAATGACATGAAAATATGTTTAAACTAAATGTATACTCAAAATATCGAAAACGTTTTTAAAGACGTCTCAAACATCCTATTCATTTGCTACAGTAATTATATCGACATCAGGTCATACAAAAACGACCATAAACTAACGGGCGTTATTTGCCATGTGCTAAGGCAATTGCACTTTATACCCCAATAAACGCAGTGAAAAAGACACTCATCCCTATAATGTGTGCATGTCACACACCTGTCAAATTGTTGAAAATGTCACACACTGTCTCAAATGATTATGTTCATATGTCTGAATTGCACAATTTATTGTTCGTATCTATGCATATTAGAGGAATGGAACTGAAGAAGAAATGCAAGGTGAGAACAGAGACTCTCCAATGGAGATTATAGAGATAGAAAATGATGCTTTCACAGAACCTGATAACAAAGATACAGAAAATGACCAGATAGATGGAACAGACAAAACAGAGGTACAAGATCTTTCCAGTCTCACTCACACAGAAAAAGATGAATTGGACGATATAGATAATGAGTCTGTTGAGAAAAAAACAGAAGAGATTAATGACACTACTGTTGATGGTAAAACAGATGAGACAGAAGGTATCAAACAAAAATCTGATAGAGAAGTTTCTGACGAACATGTAGATCAGCCTAGTCCAGAAGAAACAAATGATGACATCAGAAGTGAAGAGAAAGATGGTGTTAAAGATGAAAATGAAGTTGGAATAACAGAACAATCATTGGTTAATGCTAAAGAAGAGAAAGAGTCTGAAAGTCATGTGAAGAAAGAAGTTAAAAAAATAACCATTGAAAAGTCAGAAGCTGAGACTCTCATTAGTTCAACAACACAAATGATCAGCAACATATTTAGATCAAAGAAAAAAGTAAAATACTTTCTTTAATAACCCTGCACTGTGGACAAATATAATGCAAAACTGAGTTTATTGAGGTTGTAGTTGGGATTAACTTAAGACATGTATAAGTTTAATTAAAGCAATGTTGAGTGTCTAAACAATTTATTGACTCTGCCTTCAGTCTTAAATTATCCTTTCGAAATGCTTTCAGGGTTATGCACTCTTACAATAATATCTGTTCAACTTTCATGTAGAAAGAAATTAAAAAAGTCCATTTATTTCCATTATTCTGAATATGAAATCTTCTTTTCTCAATATCTTTTCAATACTCTCAGTCTTAATGTGTAAAGTCCACATCACCACTTTCAACAAAGCAATCCAACCATAGACACACAACCTCCAATAAAATTTCTCCAAAAAAATCGCTATCAACAATATTCTTCCATTCTAGACCAACCATATTCCAAAACCTTGACCACTTATTAGAGGTATCCAGCACAAACCCAAGTCTCATGACGTTGATTTATGAAATAATTTCATTTTCATGTTGATGTGTCCATGAATTAAGTCTGATGGAGGAGGAGTTATATACAAAAGTTAAAATCTGTGGGTGGAGCTTGAGGTTTTTGCTATTTAAATAACTCCACCCCCTATCAGATTTTATTCATAGACACATTAACGCTAAAATGAAATTATATCCATTATAACATGATCACAATTTCAAAATAAGTTTTATTACCCTACTCTGGAAGTAAAATAGTTTTTATAGACATTTTTCTGGATGTTTAAATAATGAACCAGTAATTATATTGACAAATTTCAAAGAAAGCAAAGCACATTAGTTTGCACATGGGTAATATGACATCAAAAGAATCAACATTCTCGCTAAAGAAGACATTGAGTACAATAAATGGGCGGATCTATCTGTGTACACAGTAAAACACATGACATATGAATCTTATTGCGAATAAAGTTTTATGTAATTTCTTCTTATTTCATATATGGATGGCTCAGCGCGAAACAGTTGTAACTCCCTATTTATTTATAGGGAGTTACAACTGTTTTGCGCTTAGCCCTCAATATGCCTTTTAAGCCATTGCGTTATAATCATAACATGTTTCTGAACTCATAGTGCGCTGGTCAGGAGTACATTACATGTTTATACTGTTGGCTCTTTGGATGAATTGAATGCAACTGTTGTTAAATCTGATAAGCAGAATTTGCTATTCTGACCGATTGTGTGTATATTAAGGCATTGAAATCACCTGTCACAAAAGCAAATTCGAGTTATAGTTGTCATGCTGAATAAAAAATTGTGTGTGCTAACATTAAATTCAAAGAAAGGAAAGCTCTGGGAACACTAGATATCCAAGTTTTGAATGACAACAGGGTATAATTTTTTTTAGTTTCATTGGTTTGGTGGTGAGTTTATCAAATGATTATAAACCACTATTTCGCTGTTAAAGCAAAGGTATTTGAAACATTAGGAATAAAAAAGGACAATCACCTTGGTGGACTGTACACAAAGTGCCGGCTGATCTTTGATGATATCTGACGAACAAATGTACCAAATAATAATTTCAGCATGGCTATGATTGATTAAGAATAAAGTTACAGATCTTCAGATAGAGGGGGTTATTTTGTATTTCAAATTAGATCATTTTAAATATACTTGTACAAATCCTAAATTGTGGGTACTTATCAGAATCGTCTCAATATCATTGAGAAGATTCAAATAAGTACCCACAACGAATGGTTTTAATGATGAATATAGATTTTAGAACGGAAATACCCCCTCTTATCTGTACCTCTGAACGTATTTTGTTTTTATATCATTGTTGTTAGAATTGTTGTGCTCTCTTTTTGTCTTTTATAATGAGGCTTTCTATATTTATTGTTGTTATCTTCTTTTTAAGAAACTTTAAGGGTTGTAAGCCAGTATTTTTTATTAACGGCAAATTTATGACAATTTTATTTGATTTTAATTCTACTTTCTGTCAAATGTGCAATAAAAAAATGGAATTATTTAAGGATATTTTTATCTATCTTATCATCCTTCCATGGCTTTCCCACAAAAATCCTATCATAAAGTATTTGACACCTCATGCTTAAAGGAACCCCAAATAACACCTTCAATCATGTTCCCCTGCATCCCCCCTCCCAATTACCAAATATCACAAATTTAGACTTTTCTCATTTCAAAAAGGTTGCTGAATGATGACATCTCTGTTCATTTGGGAAGAAAACATTGTATACAATAAAGAAACTGCTTGCTAAACATGCAATTTCTTCATTTCTATATACCAGTCAAGAGACAGGAGGTATTATGTGATTGCCTTTGGTGTCCGGGCATCTGGGAGGGCAGGCGTCATCCACTTCTTTGTCCAGAGCATAACTCTGTCACCTTATGTTTAATTGACTTGATACTCAGCAGTTATTTCCCTTTGCTGTTTTTCATACTTGGAGATCCAGCAGTGTCATGGGCGTATCTTGTGGTAGTTTGACAATTAGTTCATCACAATGTTTTCAAAAGCTTTCATCTGCAGGGGATTTTTAAAAAAGTCTGAATGTTGCAATGGATAGAAGAAAAGATAATTTTTAGGTGATTCAGGGTTTGTTTACAAAAATAAATGAATAGTAAAGTAGAATGGCTTATTCACCCACAAATCAGCCCCAGAGAAAAACTGCCCACCTCTTGCCACACTCACCATCCAGATTTCTAAAAAAAGATGGAGTGACTTTATCTCAAATCAACTTTTTTGTTACTAGAAATATATTTATTATATTAATACAAATACAAATATTTTTTTAATTCTAGCTGTTGTCATAGCGCAGTTGGTAGCGCATTGGACTTTCAATCTAGAGGTCCCGGGTTCAATCCTCAACGACAGCATTGCTCATCCTTTCCCACTATTTGTCTACCACCAATGGGTTGATAATGTGGGATAGCAGCTGGAGGCAAGGAAAGGGTGTAATGGTGGTACTGGTGAGAGAAATACCAGGAATCCATTGTTAGGTGCTCCAGCCGCCTCAATATGACTGAAATAATTGTAAGGGTTTAAAGGGAGGTAAGTTGCATTGGATATGCAAATGAGAGAGACCTGCCCTTAGTTCAATGGCTAATTGAAGCTCGGTTCCTTACATAATGTTAAAAGCCACGTAAAACCCCATTCAAACAAACAAATTTCTTAATTCTATCTCAATGACAATAAGTTGCTTAATTGAGCCTATAGTATATTCAAGAATAGAATGTACATCAATTTTGAATTTTTAAACATTAAAGATACAAATTAATTAGGGATGGCAACGAGTACTTATTTTACTAATCAAGTACTCAATAACGTTTCCGATTGAGTACTGGAGTACTCATATAAAATTGAGGCTGTTTGATTATTGTGTTTTAAACATGCATTAATATATGGCATTTGCAGCATATCTTCGAGCAAAATGAAAGTTTAGGTGGTATTTGTTTCCTTTTTGCTAAGAAGAAACATTAAGCTGTCCAACACATGCTTAGAGAGCCGCATTCCTGGAAAAATTTATTGGTGTTATTCGATGTTTTGATGTGCAGTCTTTGGTAGGCAAACACCAAGTTACTACAACACAGATAAGCCCCAGTTACAGGGTTTAGCACGACGATAAACATTCCGTTGATTTGAAGGCAGTTTGATAATTCAACCCAAAAGGAAATATAGCCTCTGTTAGGGTATAAAACGTCCAAGGTGCAAAAAATTATGACATTTGTTTGCAGCGAGAAGAATTACTGTTGGCACTTGATTGCAAATATGGAAAGTTTTCAACGGATAAGATAATTAGCATTCGATCAGTTGCTGCATCCTTTTTCTTATTTTTCTTTCCGATTACTCGATTAGTGAAATTGGTAATGGATAATCAAATATGTTCAATCCAGTACTCGATTAATCGGGTAATCGTTCCCATCCCTAAAATTAATCATAATCTGTTGTGGATAATAAAAGGAATTGCATACATTAGACTATTCAGACAAAAACTTACAATTTAGCCTAAGTTAGGGTTTTTTCATTTGAATTGAAAGTCTCTTTCTCGCTCATATAACAACTTCACCCATCCTTTTAACCTTAAGCGCTAGAGAGAGCTTCGCAGGAAATTTGTACTAGATTATCTGTCACTAAGTTTATGTCTTCTTTCAACCCTTGTCATGCTGAGCCTGCAATATTCCTGCCTTTGCAGGAGCTGTAAACAAACTTCAGCCTGCACATATGTGCAGTCTGATCTTTGTCTATACCACCTGTTTTTCCTTTTTTAAACCAGAAAAGCTTAAAATTTCAATTTCAAAATGAATACCAACTGACATATAGCGCATCCAGTGCTCTTAGTCCTTTGATTTTAATGCATTTTTGCCAAGGTTTTTATTCAGCATAACAAGGGTTTAAAAAATCCAGGAATGTACCGTATTATCTCAAGAGACAATAAATACCAACTATATTTCATCTTACACCCAACACAATACATACCTCAGACCAGAGCCTAATTCCACTTAAGGTTAAATTAAATCAGCTTTTTCATATTTAGGAACTTTTAAAGGCAGTTGACTCGAAACTTTTAATCACATTTAGGTCACCAATTGTTCATAACTTCAGGTTTGACAAGCTGAAGATAAGAGGGTTTGCTTACCCAACAATGAAAGGTGTTCACGTTGGCTCTGCATCTTTATCCATTTGGTTTTTAAGTACAGATATTTAAATGCGTCAATGATAATACTGATAAATATTTGAAAGAACCCAAAATATTGAAAATTCGCCAAATTACATCATGGCTAAACCACGCCCTGCCAGGTCAATAATACATCGGAATACAAGAAAATAATTATTTTAGCCCACTCTGAACTTGAATTTTTGTTCATATTCTATATAATTTAAATCATTGATGATCAGAGCCAGATATACACTTAACAACATCATGAAATTGACAAGGTGATTGATTTTGGAATGATTTTGGAATGAAATTGAATGAGTGCCTGGAGTGTGTTTTGAGTGAATTTAATGGGAGGTAATCCTATATTGCAAATTTTGATCAGGATGAACAAAATAAGCAATATTGATTACCTCCCTTTAATAAAAAATGCCTACAAATTCTATACAAAGCTTCTTATTTCTTCAAGAACCATTGAGACGCTATCAATTTGAATTATGTCAGTGAAATAGCAATTTTTCTCTTTCAAATTTGTTTTGAATGATGTTGATTCTATATTTTTCAATGGGTTTGAGTGTTTTTGATTGGTTTGAGTGAGTTTTTAGAATGAATGAATGAAGCGCTGAGTGAGCAATTATGGTTTTGATTAAGGTGAATGTCAATTTCACGATGTAACTAACTGTATTAGGCCAGCAACTTCTGTATTACTTGTCTGGAGCCCTAACTTGAACTGGTCAAATAATTAGGTGCTTTTCTTTTTTGTGGATTATCTAGAAAAAACAGTAGACTATCATTTGAAAAAGTAAGTGCCTAAACACTGAAACTATCAAAACTTTTACCCCGCTTACACTCATTTCACTCTGACCTTAACTAAGGAAAGCACAATTAGTGACCTCATAATGCATGTTGTCTAGATTTCACATGCAAAAAGGTGCACCTGAGGAAAATTTGTCCTAAAATTTTCTCATTTTGTTTCTGTTTGGCATTAGAGACATTGAATAACCATTTGTATTTCGAGTAAGATCAATTGATATTTCATGTAATGAAAAACATAAGCTATATTTTCTATCATGGATGCGCCACTTGTGAAATTATTTGTTCACTCAATTAAATATAAATCGATGTAGCACTGAAATAAAGGATTATTTGCTATATACCACTTAGGAACAAGACTGTGTTACCTTGAAAAAGGAAACAAGAGAAATGAAGAAAGCTTCTAATGGAAAATGAGAAAATGTAGGGTACATTTGCTTTGATAATTTCAATTTGAACAATAGAGTTCAGTTTAGGATACCCAGGGGTCCATTTGCAGTTTTGAGTAACCCAGAGGACTTTTGCTACTCAACAGAAATAATATTGGAAATATGTTGTAGTCTTTTACCAAGCTTTATAGATCTAGTCATATTCTTATTGTAAATGAATGTAATTTACAATTATTCATGTGAATCTGGGAAGGTAGCGGGGATGAATTAATAGAGGGCATTATATATCAGGAAAGATAACTATAGATACTCTGCAGCCAATATGATTGTTTAGGTTGTCTTTCTTTATACAATATCTGTTCATTGTGGCAGGGAGACTACTCCTCATATATTTTACTAAAACTGCTGATTTATCTTTCTACCCTATGCTTGTTCTAGGACTTATCATCAAGAACTTGTTTAGGAAAATTTTACTACGAAATACACATGTACATGTATAATGAATTATCAAATTTTAAAGAAAATCTTATTTTCAAATAAAATTCAAATGTTTACTAAGTCAGCTTTGATAATTGCATTTTAAATTATTTGGGCAAACTGATAATTAAGGGAAAGCCATGGAAGCATGAATCTTGAAATAAGTGAATGTATACCATATCCATCCTAATGAATAAGCCTATTCTTCCCTTTATGTCTTAACCCATTATGAGAAAACAGCAATTAGACTGGTCAAACATCAAAGAACTTACAGACAACAATTTATATGCCCCTTTATCTATAGATAAGGTATATATTGGTTTACACTTGTCCATCTGTTTTTCTGCCTGTCTGCAAAAAACTTAACCTTAATAAAACATTTCCCATAACTTCATCACTTTTTGGTAGGCCTACTTTTTGGGTTAAATGCTCATAATTGTCATGAAGATTCATCTGGACAAGCTGCATCTCTAAAGGTCAAGGTCATCTGATATGGTCAAGGACTAAATTATCAAGGTCAAACTTAAATTTGCAATTTTTAGGGCATTAGCGTTTTATGAATGCATCTTGTAAGTTAATAAATTTTAGACATCTTAATCTTTTTGGGGGAAGAAAATGTTGTGGACAATGAAGAAATAGCTTGCACCAAGCTATTTCTTCATTTATCCAGAATGTTTTCAAAAGTTCTTTTTCATCAGCTTAGAAATATTGGATTTTATAGGAATTACACAATTATAAATTGCCATCTTGCTTCTTTAGAAAATCTCTGCAAATAATGTACTGCTGCAAAATACCAGTCATACAGTATATGATAGATGTTTTGAATTAAATGTTATGTTAGTTAAGATACTAATTATAGTATTTAAGCAAAAAAAAATATACAACTTATATCTGATGTGAGAAGACCTAAAAATAGACATAGAAAGAATAAGATGTAGAAAAATGATCACATCTACTGACTCCAGGACAGACCGCAGCCACAGTTGGTAGCATATAGGACTGTCAATCTAGAGGTCCTGAGTTTGATCCCTGATGACCACACTTATCCATTCCGACTATTTGTTCAAAATCCTAGACCTATGTGGGATAGCAGATGGAGGCTAGAAAAGGATGTTATGGTAGTACTGGTGTAAGAAATACAAGGAATCCATTGTTAGGTACTCCAGCTGCCACGGTTAAACTGAAAAATTGTTAAAAGCGGTGTTAAACCCCATTCAAATAAAATCAAACAAAATCAGGACAAACATTTTTAGTATGAAGAGAGGCAATGAAGAGATTTTTTCAGGGGATGAACTGCAACTTCAACTATATTATTTAAACTTATGCATGACATTTCTAAAAATATCATGTAGGCATGAGACGTTGAGCAACATGAACAGCCAAACAAGGCAATAAGAATATCATTCTGACCGCCTGAAGAGGGGTTTTAAGAGCTGAATCTATCTCCATAGCACAAAGCAAAGTCTCTGGTCAGCCTGTGTGGATGCACAGGCTGGCCAGAATCTTTGCTATGCACACTCGTGAAATTGTTGGAAATGTCATGCTCTGGCTCATTTGTTTAACTGTCTTTATATATAATAACCTCTACTTATTTCTGTTGCTAGGTAACAAGGAAACATAGAGATTTAGAAAGACACATAATCCACGGTCCAGGGCAGGTCTTGATGATTTATTTTGAGATAGAGGCTAAGCAGAGATGAGTTGTTAAAATATAAACTTAGTCTATAATAAGTATATGTTTTACCATTTCTATTTCTTGTAACCTATCCTTATTTCTGTTGCTAGGAGACAAGAAAAGATAAAGATGTAGAAAGGAAAAAATGTCCTCAGTCCACTGGGAAGGTCTTGATGATGTATATAGATCATGGCTAAGCAGTGATGAGAAGATAAGATATAATTGACTGTAATAAATATGTTTTATTGTTACTTTTTCTTTTAACCTCTACTTATTTCTGTTGCTAGGAAACAAGAAAAGATATAGATGTAGAAAGACAAACATACCTACAGTCCAGAGCAGGTCTAGATGATTTGTATGGAGAAGCCAAGAAGAGATTAGAGGATGAAATACAACTAAGACTAGTATTTTTTTCTTTGCTACATTTTCTGTGTTTAGTCAGACTATGATTAAACCCTTGACATGCTGAACCTGGAATATTCCTGCTTTAACAGGAGCTATAGACAAACATCAGCCTGCACATATGTGCAGTCTGATGTAAGTCTTAACGACCCGTTTCTCACTTTCAAACCAGAATTGTCAATAGATTAAGTTTTTCAAATAAGAATTGACCTACAGTTGGTACTGTCAGTGCTGTTTGCCCTTCGATTTTGATGAATTTTTTTAGCCAAAATTCATTCATCATGACGAGGGTTAAGGCCCCCCCCCCCTTTGAGGAAGAGGGGTTATAATGCTTTGCACTTGCTGGTCTGTCCATCTGTAGACTGTTTTTTGTCCGGAACATATCTCAAAAAGTACACAAGCTAGAATCATGAAACTTCACATGTGGATAGTTCTCATTAAGGAGAAGTGCAGTGCACCATAACCATAACCCTACGCATCATATTTAGTGAGTTATTGCCTTTTATTTATTGACAAAGAATAGGCTCTTGACCTGCTCTTATAGGGGGCATAAATGTCTTACAAACATCTCTTGTCCTATTGAATTTAATCTTATTAATAATTTCAGTGATAGGTGGATAAATTGTTTTGCTGTATTGTATCTGTCACTTAACCTGTCTGTGCACTTGAAATTTTGGTTATCCATTAAGACCGTGACTATAGCCCTGATAAAAGTGTGTGGGATTCTCAATGTTGAGGTCTTAGGGTTAAACCTCAACCAAGGCATTCCATTGGGCAAATAATTGTAAAATAAATCAGGATCCCCTGCTAAAAAAGTTCAAGAACTCGTTCTTGAAGGTTCTAGAACATTAAACGGCAGTTCAATAACTTCCTGAACTAGTTCTTGAACTTCAGTTCAAGAACTAATTCTAGCAGTTCAAGAGCTAATTCTAACAGTTCAAAAACTAGTTCTATCGGTTCAATAAGTTCTTGTTCTACTATTCAACATTCTAGAACTTTCAAGAACCAGATCTTGAACTGTTTCACAAGGAAAGGACAGGTGAATGCTTTGACAAATGTTATGGTAACACAGGTATGTAAGTTAATTGACCCAGCCCCCATGATATGACTTAAATACTGTCAAAATACCATTGAACCCGAAACCTTGATAATATAGCAGAAACTCAAGATATCTTAAAAGTTTTGTCTGAAATTCAAGGGTAGAGTTCATTGACATGAGATAATCTTTTTCTTGTTTTTTTTTTGCTTGTGGTTGCGCCATGAGAATTATGAGACTAATAAATGAGTTTTTAGCTGACAGAAAGTAAAATTAGTTTGTCCAATGCTAACTTTAAAGGACTATATTTAAAACATGACAGAGTAAAAGGCTTTCTCAACCAAAACTGTAATGATTCTTGTAATGAACTTCTTACAGTGATTCCCTAACAGATCATTAAATGATTGGTTTGTGAAAAACTATTGAAATTGCCTATACATATTAAATTCATAGGGTGTTGGGATAGTTTTGCACAAAGATCCAAGAGAAAACGAATTTTAGAAAAGTTTTATTTGCCTTTCTCGACCGAAATATGTATTTATATCTTCCTCAGATTCCCTAACAGATTATTTATTGATTTTGTGAAAAACTATTCTAAGTGCCTATATATTTATAGGCACTTGGTTAGTTTTGCACTAAGTAATCAGTTTAAAGCGTTTTTGGAAAAATTTGATTTTGAATTTGCAAAGATTAACTTGCTTTATTTTAGGATGTGGAAAAAGAACTAGAACTTCAGATCAGTATGAAACAAGAGATCGAAATGGCGTTACAACTTCTGGAGAAAGACATACACGAAAAACAGGATAATGTTATAGGTCTTCGACAACAGTTAGAGGACGTGAAAAATATCAACCTACAGATGTACAACAAACTGGAGGTAAATGTGCAATTAATATTCAACCCATTCCCACTGAATCTCACTTCTCGATGTCTGTAAAGAAAAAAAAGTTTTGGAAAACATGTGAAATATCTTTGTTGTTAAGGGAGGGGACCTGTAACAGTTCAATAACATGTCAAAACACATGATCTTTCACAATGTTATCTGAGGTTTCTTAATGACATTGCTAAGAAACCTCGGTTTAGAGTGTTAAAGTGTATGACTTCTGAAATGGTGAGGAACAATTACATATCCACTTCCTTAAGTATTCTTTCTGGAACTTGGTTTATCTGTGTACTATCTCAACCATGGTCTAAACTAGTTAAGGTGAGTTGACCAATAAAAGATCTGCTACATTTTGGACCTCATGAACTTTCACAATGATCATTAGAAAACCTCGGTTTACATTGTTAAAGTTTATTACTTCTGAAACGTTGCAGAACTATTACAGTTCCACTTCCTTGAAAGGATAAATGACTGCAGGAGCCTTTTATCTCAGCTTTTTTCGTCCCCTCAAGCCATAGTTTTGTGAGGTAAATAGGAGTCAGATTGGTTGTCAGTTGGTACAATTTTTTCACTCGATTTTTCAGCAATAATTAAAAGGATTTGTCCCCTATTCAGATATGCTCAACATCAATCTGAGGCGTGCATAATAAGCATATTTTGGTTATAGTAAATTGAACTTTGGAAGAAGTATGGCCCTTTGATGAAAAAATGTGTCCACTTAATTGCTCAGCGACTTATATAAGGCTTTGAGCCAAACATTACAGTCTCAGTCTCAGTGTCACTCAGAGGTATGCATATCAAATATCAGTTATGTCCCATTACCTTTTGACAGGGTTATGGTTCTTAGATAAAATAATTTTCAAATTAACTACAACAACACGTATATTTCTTATTATTATTTTAAGTACCAACGTTTCGGCATACGCCTTCTTCAGAGTACATAATAATGAAAACAAATAAACAAACGTGACGTCATTAACGTTACGTTAAAAAAGCAGAAAATAAACGACGCGTATTAGAGCGTGTGATTTTCGTGATAATTGATATTTTCTCGAAAAAGCGATTAACTTGTCACAAAATATATATACATATATACATATATATTTGTATATGTTTGTATTAGATAAGAAATTTGATTGGACGGTCAGTACCTGTTTCATGTCAGCTAATTTTCTCAACAACTAGTTGAGGGATTTTATCCAGAGTACATCTCTAGCATATCATATTTTATGTTATTGTCCAATGACTTATAACAGAGTTATTTCCCTTCCATGAAAAGTTTTGTTTTCTCAATTTTAAAGAAACTAATGGAATTATTTGATTAAAATGTCACAGAAACTCTCTGTAATGGTCTATATGTGTATATTATTTGTTTTTGACAGAGTTTACCCTTATCATGCTGAATAGATTTTGACTAAAAATTTAGATCAAAATCAAAGGGAAAAAAGCACTGAAAGTTCCAACTGTAGGTCAATTTTTATTTGAAAAACTAAATCTATTGATAATTCTGGTTTGAAAGTGAGAAACCATCATATGTGCAGGCTGATGTTTTTCTATAGCTTCTGCCAAAGCAGGAATATTCCAGGTTCAGCATGACAAGGGCTAAGAATCTCTCGGAGGAAAAGTGGTTATATTTCATTCAAACTTTATAGAAGAGTGCAGATATCATAGGCATAGCTAGGATTTTGAAATTTATACGCACTTGGAAGACAACCAATAAAGAATACATTTGATTAAGGCCATAATGTATACTGTGCAAAAAAATTTGCTCTCTACCAAGTCCTCCTTTCCAGCTCACCCAAGCAGGAAGTACTTGAAGGTAAGCTTTTGTAATTGTCCATTGTGCATCATCCGTCGTCCACAATTTCGTTAAACATCTTCTCCTCCCAAACCGATGGGCCAATTTTGATGAAAATTGGCAGGGATGCTTCTTGTGTCAAGCTCTACCAAAGTTGTTCAAAAAAATTAAATTCCCCTTAACTTTCCCTTGACTTTTAACACAATGGGTGAAAATATGAAAATCTTCAAAAATCTTCTCTGAAACCAGAAGGCGGAAAGCCTTCATATTTTGTAGGTAGCATAATCTAGTGGCCATTTATCAAATATGTTCATAACAAAAAACTCATCTGAGCATGAAGGGTGGAAATAGGAAAATCTTCAAAAGTCTCTTCTCTGAACCAGAAAGCAGAAAGCTTTCATACTTAGTATGTAGCATCATCTAGTGGACCTCTACCATGTTATATCATGACCCTGGGGTCACATTTGGGCTCTGTCTTGGCTCATCCCTTTTACTAGTGATGGTAACGAGTACCAATTTTCCTAATTGATTACTCGGTCACTCTACCGATCGAGTACTCGAGTACTCGGATAGAAATTACGACTGTTGACTCATTATTTGTATATATTTTTCAAACTCATTGATATATAATTAAAGCATGTTTCCGATAGTAGTGACAGTTGAGATAAGAGATTTCTGTGCTATCTCAATAAGGTTGAAATTCTACAAAATGCCGCAAATGATGCGGGTTTTTTTCGGAAGGGATGGGGGTAGAACTTAATGATATATGGACGAACAATTGAGGACGGGTTAATATTTAGTCATACGCTGTTTGAATTATCTTGTTCGGGCGAACAAAACCAAGTAACTTGAGCTTGAATAAGCTTTGGCTACGCGGTTTTGACGCGACGATGATACATTCCGTTGATCAATGGAGATCTTGAAAAATGATTTTTTAGCATGGCTTTTTCATTGAAATGATTGTTGCTTCTTCGGTAAGCAATAAGCAATTGAAAGCATTCTTTACGATTATCTGATTAGGTGAATCAATCAACTGAGGGTTAATATCACGGACGTCCAATTCAAACACACAGACCTGATAAGAGTATCAAGCATTGAAGGTGCGAAAAATTATGACATTGTTAGACAAATAGAACAATAACTGTAGCTCTTGATTGCAAATTAAGGACAATATCAACCGATTCGATTATTGGCACACAGCCGTGTGTTGCCTACTCAACCCTTTCAACTGATCAGCATTGAAAGGGAAAGATCTTTATTTTGAAAACGTTGAATATGAGTTTGGAAACGAATTTTGCTATTGATTTTATTTTTTTCTGATTAATCGATTAGTGAAATTGGTAAACAATACTCGGACATTCGATTGAGTACTCGATTAAATCGAGTACTCGTTCCCATCCCTACTTTTTACATAGTATCAAAGAGCAAAAATCTTCTTTTCTGAAACCAGAAGGCAGACAGAAGACATATTTGGTATGTAGCATAATCTAATGGACCTTTACCAATTTTGTTCATATCATGCCCCTGGGTTCATATTTGGGCTCTGATTGGCCCCACCCCCTATTTTACACCAAGGGGGGAATCTTAAAACCCATTCACTGAAACCAGAAGACAGGGACTTTTCTTAATACATGTAGTTTCATTTAATTGAACTTCATCAAGTTTTTATCACATTCCCCTATGTTCAAATAAGGGCTGTGCCAAGGCAAATCCTTTTGCTTTTTGCTGAAAGCATTCCATCATATTGGCTGATGTAGAAATTATCTTGCATCTGCCTATTTAATTGATGTGATGTCCAAGGGGTAAAAGAGACTCAGGGGAGCCATCTAGGACCAACATTGTCCTCTTGTAGCTTCAATATTTTAGCTTGATCCAAATTAAAGGAGCTTGTAGCTCCCAATGAAAATCAGTGAAATTTTAATTAAAATCTTTTGATGAAGAAAATTTTGAGGTAAAAGGAGAAATTGCCTAGTACAAGCAAATTCTCTTTTGTACCCAATATTTTCTCAAGAAAAGAATCAGACTGTTAATGTTAAATGATTTTCCAAAGATACAAAAATTATTTTACCTTCCTATGCAATCATTTTGGATTGCCATGCCTTCCTTACCTTCGGGGATGACAAAATGGTATCAAATGTTTGCAAATTATACCCCTCTTTGCAAGCAAGTGCATGTGCAAAGCAGGATATAATTTGCAAACAGTTTGCATCATTTTGTCTTTCCTGAATGCATGAATGGTCAAATACTTGTGTGTAAGAGTATTATTATGAAACATAGCAAAAGTTTTAGATCTATTGGCTTAAAGCTAGCTGAAACCTCATCTTATGGTAGACCAAGCCATTAACTCTAAATTTCTTTTCTTTATAATTTGGACAAATAATGATTAAATAACAAAGCGCTCAGCTGCTGTAGATTTTTATTTTCCGTTCAACTAGTTCTATAAGACTTAATATGCAACACATATTAAATAGTAAAATTCCTAAAGTTTTGATTAACCAAATATCTCCCTATTTTCATGAGAAATAATGTTTTAAATGGTGATGATTAAAGAATTTTTAGCTAAATTCAATTTTAATGGAATTTTGTTTGTTTGGTAACATATTGGCCGTCAAGGTGAAATGTTTCAGAAATGTCTACTTGATATTCAAAAAATGTGTCGTACAAGGAAAACATGTGGTATGGACTGCACTTGTGTGCAGGTTGATCTCTGTCGATGCCCTTTACAAAAGTAGGAATATTCTGGGTTCAGCATGACAAAAGTTAAAGAGTGTATTTTTGGAGAAAGCATATAATGTGAACAATTGAAAGCAAAAAGTTGCTTCTTTACAAGTAATTTGAGCCTGTGCGTGAGATTTTCAACAATTTCAAATATGTGCAGAGCAAAGACTCTAACCAGCCTGTGCATCCGCAAAGTCTGACCAGAGTCTTTACTATGCATTTTATAAGTAGATAAGGTCTCAAAGTATCTGTAGACCACCAGGTAGCTTTATACTTACAGTATGTGGCTTTCTATACTACTCTGCAATATTTGCACCTTGTGAATATTTCAATTTGTTGAAATTTTACGCACAAGCTCATTTCTTTTTATACAGTCATGTTTTTTGAAGCTTTTTTTTTCTGTTTGGACCTCAAAAAGTAGGAAAGTGTTCGAATATAAAACTTGTTGAATGTTTGTATTACAAATTATAACAGAAAGTATATTTTTCATTGCCTACCTAGGGAATTTCGCATAATGCCTAACAATGCAATAACCTGGAAATTGATATTAGACCCAAAGGAAAACATTACAGACGTTTACACTTATTTCTTAACACATGCAGAGACATTTTTACTTTATTATATAGCACATGGAACATCAAAATTACAAGAAAACTTAGACAAAAAAATGAATTGTGTAACTGTACTGAGTTTACCTCTCTTTCTGAGCCATTGCCAAAATCAGTCATAAATTTTATACCCTATTTGCTCTAATAATAGTGCCCTCCCTAATAGTGGCTCCCCTACTTTTTTACTAAGAAAACCCACTTCAAATGCCTAAATTTTATTAACTTTTCAAGACTTCTTCTCTAATTTGAGATGAATTTCCTCTAAACAATCATTTATATGATTGTTTAGAGGAAATTCACCTCAAATTAAAGGGAAAAGGGCCTAAAAGACATCATATTTCATTATTTTTTAAATCAGAAATTGAATACTAAATGCTCCCTGACCCTGTTATGTATAGCTCCCAGGAGCATTTATTAGGAGAAATACAGTAGTAGCTTAATTAAGATTATTTCCAGCACATTTCAAACTTTCATACCCTTTCAATATTACATAGAATAAGATATGAAAATCATTTCTTTTGCAATATTTTCTTGTTTAAAGGGAGTTTAGTACATATAATAATACTTTAGAATTTAATTAGATTTCATAGGATTCAGCTTTAGATGAGCATGAAAAAAAAAATTCTTGACATATATTAAATACTGCTGATTTTCATTTGATTCCGATTTAAGTCAATTGATGTAATACAATATTAGACCAACTTCCTTAAATAATAAAGAAAGATATATTAGTTCTAATTGTTTTTAAACAATATCACAATTTCGTATTTTTTTTAAGTTTTTTATTCACAGCAGCTGTATTCTCACTCATTTTTGTCCCTGGGTTGGTAAATTTTCACTTTCTGTCATCAATTGGTGGGTATCCAATGTCTTTCTTTAACTGAAACAAAAAGAATGAGAGACCTAAATGGAAACTGTCCAAAATGAACCCTATATTAGTTTGGGAACTACAGTAGTCATGCACTAAGCCATTAATATTTTCATAAATAAACAAAGACAGAAAAAAACATTGCTGATTAGTTTGCCAGATCACATTCCTACACAGAAATATCACAAAAAAGACATGAGTAGAGATAGAAATAAAATTAAAGTAGAAAAATGAGCATTATGACATCAGATTTATGATTCTCCCTGAAAAGATTTTGAATGCAACTTGTGAGCGGCACATCTGCTTGTATTTGGCATGACTTTTGATTGGTAGAGATTATTCTTCACATGTGCATTGCTTTTGACAAGACCATCTCTATATACCAAGTTGAAGGTCATCAGTCAAGATCAAGGCCAAAATTTGGAGAATTGAAAATTTAAAATTTGACGTAAGTTTGCAATTGTTAGTGATATAGCCTTCATATATCAAATGTGACAAGACCTTTCAGAAGATAACTCAACCAAGGTCACCAGTTAAGGTCATTGTCAAATTGTCAAGGTCAATTAAATCAATCATAAATGCTTTGAATTGGCCATAACTTTTGATTGGTATGAGATATGGATTTCATATTTCACATGTGCATTCACAGCTTTTGACAAGATTTTTCTGTTTGTACCAAGACCAAGGTCATCAGTCAAGGTTATTTTTCAAGGTCAAAATTTGGAAATTTGAAACTTTTATATTGGACATAAGTTTATTAGGGTAAGTTATATAGCCTTCATATTCCAAATGAGACTTTATGTAACTTATGACACGACCCTTTAGTAGATAACTAAGTCAAGGTCCTCAGCCAAGGTCAAGGTCATTTTTTCAGGGTCAAATATTCCCATCATACAAGCATTAAATTGGCCATATCTTTCAATGTTAAGTGATATATTGTAGATATTTTTCATTTTGATTTAAATAAGACAATCGTTTTAAGAAGTACATTATTGTCTATGATATCTTGAGAAGAATATTTTAACTTTGAGAGAACTAAGTCTTGTCTCCACAATGAAGCTGTGTATCTTACTAACATGAGATCATTTACCGGTTTACTCAATTCTATTACTTACTTACATTGAATTTTCAAATAATTGCTCTTTGAAACAATTTGAATTATGATAACATAATCTCAAATTTTCCCTAATAAATAAACCACACTGTTATTGTAATGAGATAATATGCATATCAAATAACTTACGAGAGATTTTAATGCTGGAATTCCACCAAAACAGGATTGCTCTGAGATGATTCTGGATATTTCGTCCTGTAGATTAAAAGAAATAATAGAGATTAAATAGAAATGGGGAACAATTTTAACCTTTAAATATTGAACCCAGAATAATCAGGTCCTTGGGGTATAGACTAGATAATGTGCAGTCTGATCTATATCTACACCACCTAACTTACTTTTTACGATGTACGTTATGTACAAGTCTGAATAAAGTATTCTACTTCTCTTAAAACCCGTCTTGAAATAAATTATATCAAAGGGGATTAAAGTTTAGAAATTTAATTTTCAAATAATTACCACCTCACAATTAGTGCATCCAGCACTTTGATTTTTGGCATTCTTGCCAAGGATTTTTTTCCAGCATGACAAGGGTTAACACTTGCAATGATCAGTACAGTAATCCCTGATAGTCTATTTTGATGAAGTTTTTAAATTTTTCTGTTTCAAAAAGTAAACCAGGAGGTAAAGATAAAGATCAGACTAAACATATGTGCAGGCTGATCTTTATCTATACCTCCTTCCATAGGAGGAATGTTCTGGGTGCAGCATGACAAGGATTTAAAGTGATATTGTTTGTAATACATAATATATACAAGGAGACCATTATAAAGGTAAAAAAATCAAGCTTTGCTAAATATCTAGAAGTAATTCATATATATATATCGATATTGCTCGAGCGACCACGTCTATTAAGCGACCAATTGTATTAAGGGACCACCATAAAAAGTTCCTTCACCGTAATCAAAATCACTGAAAAAGAGGACATTCTTATCGAAAATTGGTTATTGTTGAATCTTATGTTGTTAGAACCCATTAGAATTGTCTCAATAAGACGATTCTAATGGGCTCAAACATCATAAGATTCAGTACAATTTGACCGACAATCTATAAATGGTATCAAAATGAACTGTCACATTTACAACAGTATTTCGTATTAAGCGACCATTCCCATAAACGACCCCTTTTTGTTGGTCCCTGAAGTGGTCGCTTAACACAAGTTTTACTGTGTGTATATATATATATATATATATATATATGTGTGAAATTTATAGTCCTTTCAACAAAAGTATATACCGTATTTCTCCTAATAAATGCTCCCAGAAGCTATACATAACATGGTCAGGAAGCTTTTATTTGGTACCCATTTTCTGATGTAAAGAAGTCATTAGACTTATGTCTTTTAAGCCCTTTTCCCTTTCATTTGAGGTAAATTTCATCAAATTAGAGAAGAGGTCTCAAAAAGTTCCTAAAATTTAGAGCCATTTTAAGTGCCTTGTTTTCATAGTAAAAATTGTAGGAGTGGGCACTATTAGTAGGGGAAATACAGTTCATGGATTTTTTCCATTTTGTGAAAAAGAAAATATCCTATAGTATTAGGGTTACGGTATATCAAATAATGAATCATTGTGTTACTGTATTATTTTTAGCCCTTTATTATCTTAGGCAAATTTGAACTTAATTTATAAACAATTTCAATTAAAAAAAGACATGAAAAAATCTATATTGAATGTCCATTTTTTCAGCCTTCAAATGTTTGACTTTTAAATTTGGAAAAGGCATTTCTGCACCCTGAGAGGATTATCTGTTTCAAAGTATTTTGAAATTCATCCATTAACCCTTGTCATGCTGAATAAATTTAGGCTAAAAATTTTCATCAAAATCAAAGGGCAAAAATCACTGAAAGTTCAAACTGTAGGTCATTTTTTATTTGAAAAAACTCAATCTATTGACAATTCTGGTTTAAAGGTGAGAAACAGGTGGTGAAGACTAACATCAGACTGCACATATGTGCAGGCTGATGATTGTCTATAGCTCCTGCCAAAGCAGGAATAATCCAGGTTCAGCATGACAAGGGTTAATGTAGAAGTATTTTGCTCTGGACAAAGGTTTTATCTTAACCTCTAAATGAGGTAGACATAATATTATATTATAGAAAATTCCTTTTAATAGTACATCAGTTTACTCATTGAGGGAACTTATGATTTTGTGAAATTATTTTGAAATCAATCCATAAGTAACAAGTTAATTGACAAATTCTTGTGCCTCAGGACAAGTTTATGCAGGCAAATGGACACAGTAACACAGATATGAAGTTGTGTTTTGCTCACTGAAAAGCTGGATCGACAATTTTTTAAAAAAAATTCTATGATATAAAAGTACATGCACAATACAGTATATAACTAAATATAGAATTAAACTTTCCTCTCATCTTATTTAATGTAATGTAATTGATTGGTATATTGCATGATATTTAACATTTACAGCATTCTCACAACTTGGAAAGTGCATGCATGCAGCAGAAATGTCTACCTAATATTGTCTCATCATGAATGAAATCATGATATCATATTTAAAATGAAGTTTTGATTGAAAATTAAGGTTGTGGAATTCGTATATTATATAAATCTTGCATTAATTTTATATGTAAACCTTTCACTAATTTTAGATAGAGTTAAATAACAGGTATTGATCCAGTAAAACAAAAATATCGTCAGACAGCTAGCAACCAAAATAATGGTATACCAGTTTATTCAGCCATCATTATTTATTATATTTTGGTTGCCCATAGACAACTATCGTATTTCCCCTAATAATATCTCCCTCCCTAATAGTAGCACCCCTAAATTTTTTACTAAGAAAACCCAATTCAATTAAATGCCTGAATTTTAAGAACTTTTTGAGACTTTTTGTCTAATTTGATGTGAATTTCCTCTAAACAATCATTTATATGAAATTTGGTCAGAATGATTGTCTTGATAAGTCTGGAATGAGTTCGAAATTGGGTCAAATAGGGACAAAACTAGGCCATTGGGGTCAAATTTTAGAAAAACCTTACAATGCATTCTAGAGGCCACAATTTTTGCTTGATCAACTTAAAATTTGGTCAGGACGATTGGACGAGCTTTGAAATGGGGACAACTGGGGTCAGTCAAAAACTATGTCACAGGGTCAAATCTTAGAAATACCTTGTATGCACTCTAGAGGTGATATATTTTGCCCAAACAGCCTGAAAATCGGCCTAAAGAATTGTCTAGTTGTATACAATCAACAACATTATTTAGCTTGGTGACCATTTTTCATCCTTTTTCAAATTCAAAAATAAACAATTTCAGACAGTTGAGTCTGAGGTGAGCTATTTAGGGCCACTATTGTCCTCTTGTTTCAAATCGTCGGCTCCGTTCTATAAGGACGTATATGCAAAATTCCATTTTTTCTTTTATTGCATTTTCGCACACATATGATATTCCCGCGTCTTTTGCGAAGATGTTGGACCTGATAGCTAATCGTATCCCCCCCAAAAAAGCTTCTTGAACCTGTAAGATACGTCATTTTCGCACCGGAAGTGGTCGAAAAGTGAAGTTCGAAAATGACGTATTGACAAATTTGATAATTGTTCATTTTTCCTTATGATAAAAGTTTATTTTTAAAGATCAGTTTGAAAAAGAAGCCAACCTTTACCCAGGCCATGTAGTTCATGTGTCTCAGTTACATACATAAAAATTGTTATACATGTATGCGTTTTTCACTTTTTTTGAGAAACGTCTCACTCAACGGATTTCGGGGTCTTGTATGCACCCGAAAAGAATTTTTTTTACAGGCATTTGTCCTATATCTTATATAACATCAAATTTAATTAGTTTTTTTTCAGGCATTTATCTTTTATGCCTTTTTATGTCTATACGGCATTTTGTTCCGTAAAAATTAAGTGAAAAAATGACGTACTTGACGATTTTTTTGCTGTTTTTCTTAAATAACTCATTATTGAGACAAAATTTAATATTTATGACGGCAGATAATATATATAGTGATTCGATTTAAAATGTTTTCGACCAAAATGGTTGTACTAGTGTTTATAGGTAAAAAGATATTAAGTTTTTTCCTTCTCCTGAAAAGTAGGCTTTTCCCGGGTTCGTCCTTATAGAACGTAGCCGACGAAATATTGCTCCATGAATTCCTGTAAGTCATCTTTCATCAGATATTATATTAGGATTACACCATAATAAACAATTTAAAAGATCCATATACTTTTCCAATTTCATGCTTTATGAGCCAAGTTTTTTTATTGGTATTAAAAAGCAAATATTCGTTAAGGTTATAGGATTTTCTCTTATAGCACAAATGTGGAAATTGATCTGTACAAGAAGCTAAAACTCGTGGGAGAGGCCGTCATGTTCATATAAAGAAGCATTCATCTTCACACTATATAGTTTTTATGGCAAAAGTAAAAGTTTTATTTCTAAATTGTGATCTTTTGTAATGTCAAAGTTATCTGATGATAACAATAAAATGAGGGTTCAATGCAAAACTATTGTAAGTGCCTATAAAATGCTAGGCACTTACAATAGATTTACGCGAATCTCTTGATTAATTGAAATTCTATAAGTGATGTCATGGTGATTATGGTTATTAAAGAAACATGCATGAACATGAGATAACATAAAACTGTAACAGTAATATTATAAATTAAGTGACAGGTCTCAAAGCACATGGATCAAATTTATTTAAAAGGGTTTGAGTACTTGTAGTTAGTTGTCATTAAATTCATTCACAAGTATCAAGCACATGAAACAAGGTTATGGGATATGTAAAGGATAGCAAACGAGGGCCATGGTATATGGGAAATAGACACCAGCGTCAGCGAGTGTCTATTTCCCATATACCGTAGGACGAGATTTTCTATCTAACTAAGACAACGCATTTCTAACTTTGTCTGTATTTTTTTACCCAAACTGCTTCTAAACTATGAAAGGGTTAAAATTGTCTGTGATATTTGACTGTAATAATGTGTAATTATTCTAATATTACTTATAAATTAATTTTCATTACTCTTTGCAGATCTTTTGCGTTTTTTTTTTGCAACCGTAGAAAGTCTTTCGGAAAAAACGGTTATATGAAACGCTTGTCTTCTTTTTGATATGACTCAGCTCACAAAACCTTTTGAGATCCATGTGCGTAACATTCTACCTTCGTACATCTGTAAATACAACACTCAGAGTTGTATCCGTGATATATATTTTTGAAATACTGTTCTCTGATTGGTCCATTTGCTTCAAGTGTGGTCTAAATAAGGTTATAATAGATATCAAAGTTTTTTTATGTTTTTTCCACTAGTAGTGACCAAGACAATATTAAGTTGTCAATATAACAACTAAAGAACAAAGTGACTTAAGAGTCATGAATTCTTTTGTAACCACTCTAGAGGTCACAATTTTGGATATGTTTCTCTTTTCATAAGGAAGATTCCTAAGGATTTTGTTGACATTCTGACCTATGTCATGGGAAAAGGAGCCTTAGAGACAATTTTCTTTTTACCACTCTAGAGGTCACAATGATAGCTCAATCTTTCTCAAACTTGCTCAAGATATTTGTCTAGGCTTTAGGGAGATCCCTTTTGATTTTGGTGACATTCCAACTTTTGTCACAGGAAATTAGGAGCCTTAAAAACAAATTTCTTGTTACCACTCTAGATATTACAATTTTGGCTCAGGATGATTGTCTAGGCTTAAGGAATACCTATGTCATGGAAAAGGAGCCCTATAGACTATTTCTTTGTTATCATTCTAGAGGCATATAATGGCTCAATTTTTCTCAAACTTGCTCAGGATGTGTTTCTTGTCATAATGAAGAACCCTATTGATTTTGATGGTATAAGGACATACCGTATGTCACGTGAAAAGGAGCCTTATAAACAATTTCTTAGTTACCATTCTAGAGGTCAAAAGTTTGCCTCAATCTTTCTTCAAATTGCTGAAAATGTTTGTCTGGTCATAATGAAGGACTTTTGGTTGCATTTGGAGGTTTGTCATGTATAAAGAGCCTCAATGACATTTCCTTATTTCCACTTCAATATTTGGTTAAATTGTGACAATATTCTTCTGTGAAAGTAAAATGTGATTGGGATATACTGTTGTTATTTGATTTAACAATGTTGAATTTCTAATAATTTGTCTTGCAGTATTATTCTCCAAAAGTATTACAATTGTGTGTTTTAAAATGTATACTAGACAAAACTTGTAACTCACATCTGTAAATCATAGTTGATATTTTCATAAATTCTGAACTTCTCAAAGCTAATACTTGGCTCAGTTGTTGAAAAAATAATCAGCCTTCAATTCCATAATAAAAAAAAAATGAACACCCAATGAGCTTTGCTCATTGAATGATGGTCAGTATTATCATCAAAAGTCACATTTCCGCCTTTTTTTGCCAAAATTTGTTGTAATATCTAATATTGTTTAGAGAAAATTCACTTCAAATTAAAGGGCAATGTGCCTAAAGTACGTACATCAATCAAATGATTGTTTAAATAAGAAAATACATTCTAAATAAATGCTCCAGGACCATGTTATTTATAGCTCACAGGAGTAATAGGAGAAATACAGTACATGTATTTAAAGAATTACAGCTTAAATCTTAAGTTTAAGTAAATTCTCGGTTGAGCACAAAAGAGTTTTATAATATCTGGCTCTTAGGTGTTGCCACGAAAACATCAAAAGTTTCTAATTAAACTTTAACTCACCTCTATAAGTTTAAAGACTAAGGCTTTGACCTCTGTTCGGAAATGGCAGCTTGGTTCAAAAGTTGATGATCTTTTACCAGGATTCCAACCGTTACTAAAATGGTACATCTGACAAAATACGGTTGACGACAGCAGTGTTGTCATGGCAACAAATCCAAAAATAAGGCAGTGGAAATTGTTCATTTTGGCAGATTGTTTGATGTTACCTGGAAATGGAAATTATGAATTAAAAGATGAAGATAATTTTATTTTTTTTTATATATAAATTATCATTTGAAGTTAATATAAACCTAATTGATCTCACTGTTTGAACCCACGAAAGTGATCCAAACATTAATGGTATTGATTGTGTGTTGTCTATCATCGCTAAATTTGTCCGTCGTAATGCATCAACAATTATCTTTTAAGCACTCTGAACGTTAAAATTTGACTAAATTTTAATTTGCACACTTGGTCATAATATTTGTCTAGTCACAAGGATGAACCGTATTGAAAATGGGGATGTTCCATTGCTTACCATGGGAAAAAGCCTTATTGACACAATCCTTGTTAGACCTCCAGAGGCCATAAATTTGGCCTGATCTTCATGAAACTTGGTCAGATTGTTTGTCTAGTCACAAAGAATAACCCTATCGAAAATGGGAATATTCAATTGTTTATGACGGGAATAGGGGTCTCAATGACAAAATCCTTGTAGATGTCACAATTTTGGAACAATGAATTGATAGTCATGATTCCCATGAATAATTGTCTTTATCAAATTATTTAGGGTTGGCCTTCCTGTTTAGGTCCAATACCTTCATGAATTAAAAAGAAATTTTATCTATATACACCTGTTGAAAGATGAGGTATATATATAATGTGATCACCAGTGGCTTCAGTCAATCAACGTCTGATTCTTTGTCCAGGGCATAACTCTGTCACCTTGTGTCTGATTGACTTCAAATATTGTAATTATGTTACTCTTTGTGATTATTGACTTCTGTGCACAAGATGCATAACTCTACCTAGCTTAATTTTTAGCTCACCTGAGCATAACATACTCAAGGGGAGCTATAAGGATCATCCATTGTCCTTTGTCCACATTCTTTAAAACTTCTTCTTCTGAAACACTGGGGTGATTTTTGTGAAACTTTGCCAGAATGTTCCTTGGGTGACCCTCTTTTAAAATTGTTCCCAAAATCCTGATTGGCCAATAAATATGGGCGTGGCAGGGCATGGTATTTTTTCACTTTGAAATCTTTGAACAACAACTCTTCTTAACCACTGGGCCGATTTCATTGAAACACTACCAGAATGTTCTTTGGGGGTTCCTTTTGAAAAATAGTTCATCAAATTTGGATTTGCCCATAAATATAGGTGTGGCAGGGCAGAGCTTATTTTGAGCCCAAAATCTTTGAATGACGTCATCTCTTTCTGAACTACTGGGACCATTTCGATAAAACTTTACCAGCATGTTCCTTGGGTGACCCTTTTCAAAAATTGTTCTCAAAATTTTGATTGGTCCATACATTTTGGTGTGGTAGGGAGGGGCTTATTTTGAGTCTCCTCAGTAATAAATGCATGGGCAGCGTCTATTCTCACTTTTAAATCCAGGAATTAAATCTCCTCTTAAACAATTAGGCAAATGTGAATGAAACTTGGCCAGAAAGTTACTTGGATCTGTTCAACAGGACCAATAAATTTCATGTGAGTGATTTGGGGACATTCTGGCCCTCTTGTTTACATATTTCCCATTGTTGTTTTTCATACTTGGACATCCAGAAGTGTAACAGGCATATCTTAACTGTGACAACTTTGCCACAAATTGTTTCATACTGTTTTTCATATATCAATGGTGAAAATTTTAAAGATTTTGCCATCTTGGGACAAATTTCTTAAGGGACTTATATTAAGGTAGTGGAACCGTAATAGATCCGCAACATTTTGGAACTAATGATCTTTCACAATGTTGACTGAGGTTTCCTAATGAAATTAGGAAACCTTGGTTAACACTGTTAATGTTCATTACTCCGGAAACATTGCAAAACTATTACGGGTCCACTACCTTAACATCAGCTTTGTGCAAAGGCATATAAAATGGCTGCATGCTTAAGTTTATGTTCATACAGTTATGAAAAATAGCCTATGCAGAATTCTTATTTTTGATCAACAAAACTAGAAATTTCAATGATTGAATAATGAACCCGTTACCAAGCAATAACTTTCAAGGACATTCATATTTTTAGACTTTGTATAATCATTTTAACAAAATAAATGGGCCACAATGATTTGAGGATTCAGTGCAAACGTATTGTAAGTGCCTATAATTTTATAGGTTCTATTACAATACAGTAAAACTTGCATTAAGCGACCACTTAAGGGACCACCAAAGAGAATGGTCACTCAGTACACGGTTTGTCTAATAGTTACAATAATAGTTTTGATTGAATATGTATGTAACTGAGGATTTCTCAGTAACCTATATTGTTAAAATCAAATAGAATCGTCTCATTGAGACGATTCTAATGAATTTTTACAACACAGGATTCATTTGACATAAGTTTAATAATATTTGCTTTTTGAAATATTCTGATTTAAAGAATTAGGGATTTTGAAATGGTTGCTTAACGAAAATAGTCGCAAAATAGACGTAGTCGCACGAGCAAGATTGACTGTATTTTCACACTGACCCCTTGGGTTGTACAATTCATCTTCAGGGGTCTTGGCTTTTATAACCAGAGTTTGATTGAAATAAGATCTGTGCACAGTAAGAGTTTTGTTTGTCGGAAATGAGATGTTTATAATGTCAAAAACATGCTCATGTGAAATTGGATCTGTAATAATTTTCTAATTTAGAAATATGCGTCATCTACCATATAAACTGTAAATTAGAAAACATGCATCCCGGTCGGTCTAAATGTAAAAAAGATTGCAAGTGCTAAATAAGACAGAAAACTTATTTGAAATCCGATATTATTTAAGGTGATTTAAAGCTTGGTTGGCTGCTTTGGGAGAAAATCTGATGTTAGATTTCCACTGCCTTAAAATGTTGGCAGGGTGGATATCTTGGTTGCAGTTAAAAACTTGCATTATTGCATAATGTTACAAAGCCAATTTCTCTAGCGATTAAATTGTTCATGAATTACACAAGAGCAACGATTAAATTGTTCATGAATTACACAAGAGCAACCTATCATATACTCAAGACAGGTAAATCTAAATGATTTAAAAAAATTCGTGGTAAATCTAAATCTAAATGATTTAAAAAAATATTCATTTTGCATTGATTGGGATATACAAGTTCTTACAACTTAAGATAAATCTCTCTCAATTCTGCTTCCTTAAATGAAACAACAATCAAAATAAATTAGTGAGCCACTGAAAGAACAAAAGGCTGATAGAGATAGCTGCTTCTGGGAATCAAACCTAGGACCTCTTGATCAAGAAGCCAGTGCTTGTTAGGATTTTGTGTGTTTCGACTTGGTTTTTTTATACATTAGCCAGCACTCAGACACAGCTAAAATCTTAAAGCATGCAGTCTGAACTGGTTGTAAATTCTGCTTGTCCATACCGTATTTCTTCTAATAATAGTGCCCTCCTTAATAATTTTTTGCACCCCTTTACTTTTTACTAAGAAACCCCAATTGAAATGTCTGAATTTTGGGATTTTTTAGACTTCTTCTCTTATTCAAGATGAATTTCCTCTATCATCATCATATATATGATTGTTTATTGTTTATGGGAAATTCACCTAAAATTAGAGGAGGAATGGCCTAAAAGACATAAATTTAATGATATTTTTTAAATCAGAAAATGCATACTAAATAAAAGCTCCCTGACCATGTTAATTGTTTAGCTCCTGGAAGGGTTTATTAGGAGAAATATGGTATGTCTGTCTTTGAAAACTTGCAATTTTAACATTTCCTGTAACTTAAATACATGTATACAACTGAAATTTACATAGCCTATATTTTGCATGATGGTTCATCTTTATAACCCTTGTCATGCTGAACAAAATATCTTTGCAAAATCACTGAATATACTATATGTGTGAATCAGTATTCATCTTGAAAATTAAATTCTTAAGCTTTTCTGGTTTCAAAAAAAAGCAAATAGGTGGTATAGACAAAGATCAGACTGCACATATATGCAGGCTGACTTTTGTCAGTAGCTCCTGCCAATTATTTTAGGCAGAGATATTCTGGGTTCAGCATAAAAAGGTTAATTCACATCATTCAATAATAAAGTTAAAGTCACCCAATAGCAAGGTCAAGATCAATTATCAAGGACAATAAATTCTTTTAAAACTTGCAGTTAAAGGGGCATGATTATTCTTTTGTAATTTTTCTTTCCTATTTGAAAGTCTTATCATTGAAGTTGAACATTCAAATTATTTTAATATTTTCTTTGTATTAAATAAATTCCTAATTATTTAATTTATATCTAATAATCTTTTAAATAAGGCTATGCAAGTTTCAATCAATAATTGATCTCAAAAAAAGGTGAACTTGGTCTTTTAGATATACCTGACAAACGGTTGACCTAAAAGAGAAAGAGAGAGAGAAGGAGAGAGAGAGAGAGAAAGAGAGAGAGAGAGAGAGTGACTGTGCACATCAACAGTTCAATTAAAAAAAATCTTCAAATTAATAAAGTAAATTTTCTTTCTTTTCATAGAATCTTATATTTCATACAGCTATTGAGATTGTATGTCAATTTATTTTAGTATACCTTTTTTTTTATAAACAAAAAATGTAGAAAGTATGTTGCATTACTTTTAATCCAACTTAGCTTTAAAAAAATATAAATTTATCATTAGCAATTAAAATAATGAATTTCTATTGAGATAAACTCTTTCTAACATTTTTTGAAATTATGTAATTGTATCTTGCATACATATAAAATTAAGTTGCTACATTTCAGTTATTTATTTAATATAATAATTATACTTTATTTCTTAGTTTTTATCTGAAACTTTTTAAAAAATTGATCAACTATAATGGTATTATTATGCTTTTTACTAAGTTTTTATCTTGACACTTTTCAAACATTGATCAATATACTAATCGATGTTTGAAAAGTGTCAGATAAAAAATTACAGATAAAGGCTCATAAAGCATAACTGTGCTTTATATAATTATATATGTCCCTCAGTATGATTTTATTTTAGGCAATAAGATAAAAAAAATAAATAAAAAGAGAATAGAAAATTATTAAAGACTTACTGTTAGAAACAAATGCAGAAGTACAAGATACCTCAGTGGAGTCAAAGTCAAATGGAAGCTAAAATTTATGGGCTCATTTTATATATAAGGCCTCATCACAGAATCTCATTTAATAGAATGTGGCATTGGAAAAATGATTTCATAATTATCACATATAAAGCCAGTTCTGTCTTGCCTTTGAAGTCCTTTTGAAGTTGATTAAGACATCATTTTAGTTCCCTCATTATAAAGGTGGGATGATATTTTGGCATTGCCTATCAATCTGTTTGTCTGTCCGAGCGCAGTATAACACTTCTATGTTTATTTGATGAAATTCAACCTTTCTTATGATGTACACAGTATATACACGAAGCCAAAGGCCTCATTAATGTGTTGTTTGAGGTTTTTTATGAAATGAGTGTATGACTGTAACATTCTCAACAATTTCACATTTTGCATGCAGTAGATTTTAAGACTCAGATAAGCTAGTGAGTCTTAAGTATGTGCTCAGCTGAATTAAGTTGATGATCTAAACATTCTTAAGATGATCAGCCAATATTCCATATTTCTCTGGCCTGGTTGTCTTTAAGGCTACCTATTTTAGTTGTGTTTCATACATACCATAGAATTTTATAGAACCCCTATTTTTTTTAAACTCGAAAACCCCAACCCCACCAAATCAGATAATGCCAAGATGATTTCAATTGAGGGTCAAACTCAATGTATAATTAACTTTTCTTACAAATATTAAGCTATTAAATTGTGTTGATTTAAATATAAACATATGATATCCTTTAAGTTTTTTGGGGGGTTTCTTAGTGTACCCTAAAATCTATAAAAAGCATGTAAACCTCTTTCCTACATTAAGGTAAATCGTATTCAACCATGAATCATCTTTGATTGTAAGCATAGTAATTCCTGGGTATTTAGTACTTTGATAATTTTTCCGATACTTAACATCTGTAGGCTCTAAAAAACCCAGCCCCCTTCAAAAAGAAATGTGTTGATTCTAATAATCCCCTAAGCTTATGTTAGAGTAATTTACGGTTACTTAAATTGTCACACGCAGGTCTAAATTTGATTCATCTTGACAGGTTCATAATGATTTAATAAGATATTTGAGAAATATGTGCCTTTTCTTGTCAAATGACCTCTGTTTGCCACTTCTCTGGAATTATTTAGAAACTGCTTTATTATATTCTCATGAATAAATTACTCCTCATTCTCAAGGCTTAACGCAACACTGTTTTAAGTGCCTACATAAATATGTGACCTGTCACACGAAAAGGGACCATCTGGGAAGTGTGTAAAGTGTCGACCCTAGTCAGACTGTGCAGATTGCGCAGACTGACTTGGATCAAAACTTTTCCATTTTGCTTATTTTCTGAATCTAGAATGGTCATTCTACCTTCCTGTTAAAGAATTTTTTAAATGTGACCTTTAGTTGACCTATGCTGTACCCAATCTCTTTTTCAAATATTTATTCTACAGAGATCCCAGATCCCTTTTTGTGTGACTGGTCACAAATATCATAAAAAAAATGTTGTTATAGCCTGGTTAATTTGACCCGACTTTGACCTCTGTGGAAAAATGCTTAAATAACAATTACTCACATATTTTATCAATTAACAAAATGTTTAATACATTCAATATCGCTTGTTATTCATTCTTATGAAAGCACGTGCAAAGCCGAGTAGGAATAATCAGATTTTTATTCATCCAAATAGCAGGGGTCAGATTCAAGTAAAAAAAATCGCACTATAATAAAATATTGGGTTTCAGCATAATATCTTAAAGGACAACATTTTTTTCACACAATTTATCTGTTCCTTTTTGGTGGACATGTTCATTTCGATCCAGAGGACTAGGAGAAATTTATCTGTTACTTTCACGGGGACAAGTCAAGTAAATCTTTGTTTCAACAATTTCTGTTTGCTGTTTTCAGAGAAAGGCTGAGGTCTACTTTGTTATGGCCTTGGCATTATCATTATTGAGTTGTCGTCATAGTATTCATTGTTGTTGTAATTAAATCTGATATTTTGTCATACAGTTGATATTGCTTGAGTGACAACTTCTATTAAGAGACCAATTTCATTAAGTGACCGTCATAAAAAGTCTAATCACTGTAAGCAAAATATCAACGAAAAATTGTTAATAAGTGAATGTTATGTTGTGGGAACCCATTAGAATTCTTAGAGGTTTGAACATCATAAGTTTGAGTAAGACTTATGCAATAATCTATTATATATGCTATCAAAATGACCTGTCTTATTTATCATGAAATATTGTATTAAGCGACCATTAAATTCCCACAAGCGACTGCTTTTTGGTGGTTTCGGTCTCCTAAGAGGTTGCTTAACACAAGTTTAACTGTATCTCTTATATCTTTGAAGGTATTCACTTGAAACTTGGCACATGGGTTCACTATCAAAAGAGCAATCTATACTACCTAGCTAGGGGGATAACTCTAGATGTTTTTAGTACAAATTATGCCCCTCTAGGACTCAGATTTTTCATCCTCTATGAGTCAGCTGACCCCAGGGAAGTGAAGGAACTGCTCTTTTTTGATAATTTAGCCCAATTTGTCTCATAAAATATGATTTTTTTTCTTCTGCAGCACAAATTATAAACAAGATGATGCATCGCTATCACTACATGATATTTCGTCCTTATAAAGCATTGATAATGTGAGACAAATTATATTAAATGTATTACAATTAAATTTCCATATTTTTACTATGATCGTGCAAATAGTCTTCCATGTCAGTAAGCAAATGAATGCTTTACTATTTTATTAAGAGTAGAAAAGATAACTGTAGACAATCATCAAACATTTTTAGAGGTAACATGAAGTAATCTTCTGCTATATAATAACAGACTGGCTTGTAATTAAATAGATGGAAGGGTCAGTGCAACACTATTGTAAATGCCTATAAATATATAGGCACTCACAACAATGTTCCACTGACCCCTCGAAATGTTGTCAGAAATTTCTTTTACTTTTAACCTTCTTCATTATGCTGTTCACTTCATATTATTCTGCTGTACACAAAGCTAATTGGCAGACAGATTATAGACTAAGATCAGCCTGCACAGAATAGTGCAGTCTGATCTTAGCCTACACTGCCTACTTTAAATTATTGTGAGAAAAACTCAAGCCAGAAGGGTTTGAAAGTGCCTTAATTAAACAATTTGTTTCAAACAAAGTCCAAATCCAGCACTGATATTATGGTTATATGTGATCAGCTTATGATGGCTTTTGATCATCATGAATGATAAAATGTCTTCCATAAATTGGCCTAACTTGAAATCCAGATTAATGTAAGATATATAATTCTCTAATAACTATTCTAGCTATACATTCTATTAAGACTATTATATAATGGCACAGTGATACCATCAAAGAGAGTAAATGTGTCATGAAAAATTGCACAATTTCTCATTTTCCTACCTTGTTGTCATGATATATTTATTTATTCGTTTGAATAATGACTTTTCAATCAACTGTATTTAATCTGCTAATACTACACTAGGATGAGAATGAGATTCCATCTCAAGCATGTTAATTCTCCTTACCTCTTTAGAGATATTTCCAATACTTGCAACCAAAGTTAAACAATCTGCACCAACCAATGGAACTTTAAGAAAACCGTTCATTCATGCGTGCTACAAGCCTTTATATAGACAAAATATAGGTGTGTCAATCTCCCCCTTTTTGGCGTCTTTACAGCTGGTTTCCTGACATTGATGTATGCCAATGGAAATTGGTACAAGAAGTTCTGGTATCCTTGGGGACAAATTATGGCTCTTGGCTTCTGATCTATGGTTTTAAGGTTGTTAGCTGTTCAACTGTGCTTACACAAAGTTTTTCTTGATATCCATCTTGCTTCAATAAATTCAGGGCTTTTTTTGAACTACACAGACCTAGTTAAGTGTTAAGTTCGAACCCCTATGTTGCATTCAGCATGACTGTTACAACTGTTTTTGCAAACATTATTGTTTTCTCTGTAATCAATTGTAAATCTTTGCACTCATTCTCAGATAAATGCACATTTTCAATTTTGGTATGGTAAACAAATTATACTCATATTTTCTGCTTTTGGTAATTAATTATGTTTGCCTTATGTAGCACACCTAAATGTCGGGCATTTTTATGCCCCCGTATCGAGAGATCGGGGGCATATTGTTTTACTCATGTCCGTCTGTCTGTTCGCCTGTCCATCCGTCCGCCTGTCCAAAAACTTAACCCGAAAACTTAACCTTTGCCTTTTCTCCAAAGTATTTGACATACAAAGCTGTACACCAAAGTCAAGGTAATGTGACAAGGTCTAGGTCATGTGACAAGGTCAAGGTCATCTGTCAAGGTCAAACTTAAAAAAATGCTGTTCCGGGGGCATTCGTGTTTCACAAACACATCTTGTTTAATCTTAGAGAAAAGTTCTTTCCTTAGTTTAATGTAAATTACTTCTTCATTTGGTCAAATACATTAGTGATAAAGATAACCAAGAAGAAAAGGCTTTCAACAATGTTAAGCATTCTATAATGATGGTAAATTTTATGTTTTCTTGGATTGACCAAGTACCATTTTACATAGAAACCAGGCAGAAATCTTTGAAAGTAGTCTCCTTTCAAATAAGAAAATTCAATAACAAATGAGTAGACTTCAAATAAACTTGGTAGGAATGTTCCTTAGGAGACCCTTTTCAACACTTTTTTTGTGAAATTTTGATTAACCCCAAATATGGGCATGACACTTAGGGTAGGGCTTATTTTCACCCTGAAATCTTGGACCATCGTCTCAGTATCCATCGGGATCATTTCAATAAAACTTAGTCTGAATGTTTCCTTTTAAAACTATTTAAGAAATTATAATTGGGACAATGATATGAGAGTGGAAGAGTATGACTTATTTTGACTCAGAAACCATTAATTGTTACACTCCTCCCAACCAAAAGGACCAATTTCCTCTCCAATTTGAAGTTTTGCAAGTTTCCTCAGATTCATCTTATATTATTCAGGTAACTGAGCATTTTAGAGGCCATTCTGGCCCTCTTGTTTAGTTATTGCCCTTTGCAAGGAGTATGCCAGTGACAATTGCTCTTGTGTGTGTGTGTGGGGGGGGGGGGGGGGGGGGGGGGATAAATGTCTTACACGCATCTCTTGTTTAACTTTGATCAGACTTTACTCCATTTTGCTGAAAGTTTTACTTTCTATCAGATGAATAGCCTTGGACAATCATTGTCCTTTTGTCTAGACAGCAATTCATTTTCATTGTTCTTGTGAATGTTGTTTCTGAGGCTCTCATTAAAATGCAAGGAAAAATGATAGTTCAACATTTGTCTTTTGAATTGGTGAAAGGCATTCAGAATACCCAAGAGATATGTGTAATTTGCATATAGAAGGCATTTAAAACAATTTAGAATTTTCACAAAAGCTAAAGCAGATACCAGTATAATAGAGAATAACTTGTTAGTGTCTTGAATATCAATGTTATCTGGAGGAGGTTGGGCGAATTTATCATGAAACCTGTTTGCTCTTAACTAATGTTGGCTGAATAAAAGATCAGAAGAGTATGATGAACATATTGTATTAATGGTGGTTTTCTTGTCCTCATTCTGTCCATTAACTTGTGCTTGTTAAAGCTTGCAAGTCCACAGTTTTCATCAAATTTTCTTCAAACTTTGTCTGAATGATTGTACCATCATAAGGATAATTCCTTTCAATAATGGGTCCAATCTAGCGTCATGGGACAAAGGGCCTAACAAAAATTAAATTAAAAAATCCTACTTAATAGCAATTCTCTGTAAGCACTTACACTTTTAAATAGGGAGTGTGGCACGCCATGTCTCAAATTTTGATAAAATTTAAACATGAGGATAGGGCTGACCCAAACGTAAAAATAAGATAAAAAAATTCTTAAAATCACTTCTGGTTGCCATGGAAACAGAAGATAAAGATTGAAAAAGTCCGTTTTTGCGAGTTTTTAAATTCAAATATATCAGTAATGCAGCACAAACTAAAATAAAAACACATAAGATATAAGTTCCCCATCTTGGTTCTCTCAAATGAATTAATAATATTCTTGGGCAAACGTTGTTTACTTTTGTTTCCATAGCAACAACACACATACCCTACTAAAATATTGATTTTTGCATTTTTTTGAAATGTTATGACAAAATACAGACATTGTTTTCCGTTTTACAAGGAAATACCACATTAACATTCACATAATAATAACTTTTGTGTTCGTTGCTATTGCAACGTGAATTCATATCCCATAAATGAAGACAATTTCAGAACATCTTGAGAGTCCTCAAAAGACTAGATAATTGAACTCCCAATAAATGTTATGCTAATTTACAAAATTGCTCAGATAGACCTTTTAGGACATATAAGATTTTTTTTTCAAAAACTTGCAGGAAATAGCCGGTTGCTATGGGAACAATTATGTAAAAATGCACAAAAGCCCATTTTTAGTCCTTGGATACGGGTATCCAACGCCAAGCAACCTGAATATTTCTTAATCCTAAATAAAGTTCAAACTTTCCTCTAACTAATATATCAAAATAGTTGTGTAAACTGGTTTCATTTTTTAGGGAAAAGGCTACAAAATGACCCAAAAAATGCTTAATTTTTGGTTGTATCGGCAAATTACCATAGCAACTATTACAATTTTTCTTCTTTTTTCTTGTATTTTGATAGAGGCTTATTGGATCTCTTTTCTTATCACATGCAAACTTTCAGGGACTTATATTAACTGATTTAAGAAAATGATAAAAATGGTTGCCATGGTAACAAAAAGGCCCAATGATTTCTTTGCGGTTTTTGAAAGAGCACTTTTTGTTAGATATGTCCCAATAATCATCATCAGTTCGTCATGCTGCAAAAATTCAAGAAATAACTCAGAAGTCACAAAAACAGCCATATTATGAGTCATAGTTACCGTTGTCAAGGTAACCAATGCACACAACAACAAAATAATTTGTATCTTAGTTGCTCCTTTTACACAATAAATTCCATCTACACATCAAATGTCAGTCATAAGCGAAGAAAAACAGGAAATTATAGATAACATTTTCAGATCAATTTATCAAAATAAGCCATATTTGTTGTCATGGTAACCAATCTTTTTGACACTAACTGACACAACAAAAGATCTAGTTCAAAATTTTAGGTCCTATTTTATCAAAAACATACCAAAACAACCATCATCTTCATATAAAGACCAAATTATATAGCTTCAAAAAAGCTTAATTTTGCAAAATTCTGTGCTTTGAAGGCCGTTGCCATGGTAACCAGACGATCTGAAAACATTCTTTTTGTCAATTTCTTCTCTTATTATTAGTCCCTTCCTGTAAGTGAAATTTCATCAAAATCGAAGACCATGTGTGCCAAAATTGTTTAAGTCGTTACAGAGAATGGGTATTAATTCTCTAGAAGCCAATTTTGTTAAGTGTTTCAACGTGATTCCAAAATCTAAACTATATCCCACAAGAGTGTGAACATAAGTAACATATATTATCCATGATTAATGCCCTGGTAGGGCGGAGCCTAAGTAACGGTTCGTTGCACTTAAGGTTAAGGGAATTCAGCTTTTAACTAAAATAACCTACTTCTAAAGAGAGTCGACATAAAGAACTCGAGACCTTAAATCCCAGATTTGTAACCAAATCCTTGTAACTTCAGCTTGATTTTACAAGGCCTTGGTATTATTAAACCAAACGATGAAATGTGTTCACTCTCTCAAAGCACATGAATCCTTTAGGTTTTAGGATACAGTTATTTGCACGTGTAAACGATGATTACCGACTAAGATTTGAAAGAACACAAACTATTGAAAAGTAAACTCGCCAAATTACGTCACGGTTAAGCCCCCGCCCTGCCAGTTCATTAATTACGCAGAATACCTAACAGTTTGTTTACAAGTCTTTGCTTACCGCATTCAGGTTTGTTACAGATATCTACATTTACTTTCTGTTTTGCAATTAAGTTTATCTTTTAATTTTTTATGGTTTAACAAGAAATTTTCTGCACACCTGATCTTTTATTACTTGTTGATCAGATAAATTGCTTATACTTGTACTTTTAACGTCTTGTACCTCACTATCATTTTTGTCATAGGCTTTTCATAGTCATTATAGTGTCTCAGGCCTCAATAGGACTCTTTTTTTTATTGTAAGCTCACCTGAGCAAGAGGTGAGTTCTCCTCCTTAACTGGTGGGCCAATCTTTATGACACTTTCCAGGGATGTTCCTTAGGTTAAGCTCTACCAAAGTGGTTCAAATAAATAAAATCCACCCTTAACCCTGAATAGCCGTTAACAAAAAAGGTGAAAATTGGAAAATCTTCAAAGATCTTCTTCTCTGAAACCGGAAGGCAGATAGCTTTCATATTTGGTATGTAGCATCATCTAGTGGGCCTCTACCAACTTTGTTCATATCAAGACCTTTGGGTCATATTTTGGCTCCACCATGACACAACCCTATGTACATAGAATCAAAGAGCAAAAACTTTGAAAATATTCTTCACGTACTGAGACCAGAATTTAGAAATCTTTCATATTTGGTATGTAGCATCATCTAGTGGACTTCTATCAAGTTTGTTCATATCAAGACCTTGGGTAACGTTTGGGCTCCACCGGGGCGCATCCCTTTTTTTTTTTTTACATAGATTTGAAGAGCGAAAATTTTCAAAAATATTCTTATCTGAAACAAGAAGGCTGACAGCTCTCATATTTGGCATGTAGCATCATCTAGTAGAGCTTTCAAGTTTGTTCATATCAAGACCTTGGGATCAAATTTGGGTTCCACCTAGGTACATCCCTTTTTACATAGAATCAAAGAGCAAAAACACTAAGAAATGCTCCTTGCTGATACCAGAAGGCAGAGAGCCCAAAATTGTATTTTGGTTGAGTACAATCTCGTGGACCTTTACAAATTTTGTTCATATCATGCTTCTGGGATCAAATTTGGGCTCTATTATGGCCCCACTCCTTTTTTTTTACATAGACACCAAGGAGGAAATTTAAAAAAAACTTGTTCTCTGAAACCAGAAGGTGTGAAGGACTTTTCTTGATAGTTTCATGTAATTGAATTTCATCAAGTTTATTGATTACATGCCCCATATATTTATATAAGGGTTTGCCCAGGCATATGCTTTTTGCTCTTCACTGAAAATAATTCATGGTATTGATTTTATGTAGAAATCATCTGAAGGCTTGTTGACATCTGCCTATTTAATTGATGTGATGGCCCAGGGGTCAAAGGTACTCAGAGCAATCTAGGACCATCATTACCCTCTTGTCTACATTGACTTTTGAATTAAGGGCTGATAAGTAGAAATTGATATTAATCCTAAACTTGTCCAGTCAATTACAATTTGTGCATATTTTCACTGAAAATGATTTATAATGTCCTTTGTTTTACTTATGACAAGGGGTGCAAAATCTGGGGAGCATGTTTCAGACTTTCGCTCAAGTTATTTCTAAATAATTGTTCTTGTTGAAAACAAGCAATAGAACTAAAATTGTCATAACTTTGTATTGAAGGTTCAATGCAAATCAGTTGTTACCGTGCCTTTAAATATATAGTCACTTACAATGTTTTTGAACTGATCATTATGTGATATTTTCAAGCTCCCAGGGTGTGACCTCATTTCTAGCTTTTCCAATCTCCCATGCTCATGTGAAGAAATGAAGATTGTTAATTTTATGAGTTGACATATTTTGTGTGGGAGAGGGTTTGATCTAAACTTCTTGCGACAAACTCACTGAGATGAAGAAGATTTCTATGAATAAGAACCATTGTGGCATCATAAAATACAGCCTCAATTTCCCATTTAATCTTATTTATTATGTCCTAACATGCTAGGTATCTTGGATTTCACATCATAAACTTTAATTCTGGTATGTATATAGGAAGTAACATATTACAGTCTATTTTAATTTGGCCTTATTTTGGAGAGTTTGATTTATGAAATTGTTTCCTAGTACTTTGAAACCCATGTTTTCTGAATATCTTTGAATTTATAATTACAGTCAATCTTGCTCAAGCGACCACGTCTATAAGGCAACCATCTTTATTAAGTATGTTTTCCAAATCCCCTTCTTTAAATCAAAATATTAAAAAAAGGTTTAGTTGGTCTTAGAATTATTGAACATGAATCCTATGTTTTTAAAACTCACAAGAATCATCTCAATGAGACGATTTTATTGAGTTTTAACATCATAGGATTATTGAGAATTTTGCAATAATATATGCATATTCAATTAAAAAGTATGTTTCTTACTAGAAGAAAATAACATGTATTAAGTGGCCATTTTCTTAAACGACCGCTTTTTGGTGGTCGCTTGAAACAAGTTTTACTGTATTATCATGTGCAGATTCAGAGGGGAGACCAAGGACATGGCCGGAATCCCTTTGAATTTTGATAAATATATGGTAATTTGGTCAGAAAATCTTGAAATCAAAGTAAAATATCATTTAGTCTGTCAGTCATGATGGGATATACATAACACAGTAAATGTTGAACATGTTCACTCTCAAACAAACAACTGTCTTTATCAAGGGGGATAACTTAAAAAAAGCATTTGTATGAATTTTGCTCAGATTATTATTAGCTGTTAATACCGTAAAAGTTCTGAAAGAGCCCTTTGCTATAACATAACCTAATCCCCTTATTTGCATGTCAAGATTGACCGTTTTTGTTTTAATGTCATTTTCGGAAAACTTAAAGCCTCTAACAGGCCACCCTCCATCAAAGCGAAGTCAATATGATTTCAATGGAGGGTAAATTTTAAAGTTTAAATTTCAAAATTAATGTTTAGTTTCATGTCTTAATTCAATGCCTAAATTAATGATTTGCTTTAATTCTTTCTTTGATTTACTGGAGATTTACAGTTGAGAAGACATGGAAAAATGGCTAAAAATGCAGTTGCATTTTTGCCATTTGTACATGTCTAATATATAACTGTAACATCTAATAAACACCCACCCCCTTCTAATAGAAACATGTTGATTCTAATAAACCCCTAGGGTAGTACTAGTCCTTTTACGGTATTCCAAACAACCTAGCTTTTGCACCAAAATGCCTGACTCTTGCTAAAATGAATTTCAAGATACTGGAACTTTGAGTGTTTGTTATTACCTCTTTCATATATTAGACTAATGTCAAGTCTTTCTATTGTTTGACCATAGGTCAAACCAATTAAACCCTTATCCCGTTGAATTTGAACTTTGTTTCAAACCAATTGCCAAGTTAAAGCTGCTCTTGCACAGTTTTTCATAGAAAAAATACAAAACTTGTTCTAAGTTTTGGAAATGTGTGTATTTTTAGACTATGAAGAATGGCCCAAAGCATTGGCACTAGAAACAACATATTTCAATAATTTTGTAACTTATTTTTTCGAAGTGGCAAGCTCAGTAAGATATCCAGTCTATTTATTTCTAGTCTATTTATAACAAAATCGTTATTTTCCGTGAATAACCTTTCATTTTTTGCCTGTATTGATATGAAGTTTCTAGCTGTCAAATACTTTAACCTTAATCTTTGATTGAATAAGACAAACATGCCGAATGTCAAGCAAAAATAGTTGGCTCGAAATTGAAGAATAATTTTTTTAGCGTTAGTAGTCACTTTATTTTTTAGAATGAATTTAACCTAAATTCGGGTATATCGGTCTTTCTTTCGATACATTACCAGATTGAATCTTGTTATTTTAAAGGCTTCAACATGATGGGGTAGTTTATTCCGATTGATTTTACGAAAAATGTTAAAATTCACATTTTCCCAATCTGTGCAAGAGCAGCTTTAAGAAATATTTCAGCCTGGAGTCTGACTTATTTTTTTTCTCCAACATTGATCAAGTACAAAGCAGTCAGTAAAGGTTAAGATCAGACTGAGTATGCATACAGGCTGATCTTGGTCTAAACTGTCTGGAAAAGCTTTGTATACAGCAGAGATTTGTCTTGAACAACATGGAGAAGGGTCAAATGGCACTATGGACCTTCTGTTAACCCTTGTCATACTGAATAAAAACCTTGAAAAAATTGCAATATAATCAAAGTAATGAAAGTACCCAAAACTTATTGCAAGCCACTTTTATTCATTTTGAAAATACATTCTTGAAACTTTTCTGGCCTTAAAAGTAAAATCAGGAGGTTAAGACTAAGATCAGGCTTTACATATGTGCAGGCTGATCTTTGTCTAATCCTCCTGCCAAAGCAGGAATATTGCGGGTTCAGCATGACAAGGGTTAGTTGCTGTGTTCAAGATCTACATCGTGAAGGCCTTCCAGATTGGACATCCCAGGATGTCTAATTTGCTACAATTTCCTAGCTACATAGAGAGACAGATGTTAGACAAACATATTTCATGTCTTGTGACAATTTTGATAATGGACTGACCAAAATCACAGGGTATAACGTGCCACGCCGACACCAGAAGGTTCATGGACACCTGATCGATTTTTTCGATACGGAACTAACGGTGGGGCAACTTTTTGACTGATTTGTAAACCAAAATAATCATTTTCATTTCAATTTTTAGTATCACTGTCGAGATAAATGGTTCTTCTTTTAGGAAATAAATGGGGAGGGTAACAACTAAGCAAAATGAGCGAGTTCTAGCCCTAGGAGTGAGTGACTGCTCGATTTTTAGGTTTGTCATTAATTTTTTGTAAAACAACCTGACTATTCTTCATTGTTTGTGTTTGTCTTTAAAGAGCATTTATGTATCCTCTACACACATTCCAAATTTCTCGGCAAAAGATCCACATAAAGCAAAGATATTCGTACTTTTATTGGCCTGGGTAGCGAAAAATATGATAACTAGACACCCCCTGAATTTTTTTCAATTGGAAATTGACACCAGAATTTGTGATAGGGGGTGTCTTGTTATCATATTTTCAAAATCAAAGTGCAAAAAGGACTGAAAGAATCAACAGTAGGTCAATTTTTATTTGAAAAAACTAAATCTATTGACGAAGCAGGAATATTCCAGGTTCAGCATGACAAGGGTTAAGAAACTACTGGATGAATTTCAACAAAACTTCACAGGAAAGATTTTTGGGTGACCCTCTTTCAAATTTTAAAAAAAAAATTGATCCAATGAAAACTGTGGATTTAATGGGCGTGGCTAATTTCCATATACATGTACGTGAAAAATTACTTTTCTCAGAACCTAATTTGATGGATAGCAATTAAATTCAACATGAATGATCCTTGGATGACCCTTTATCAGTCTAAGAAAAATTGTTGTGATCAGATGAAAATATATATTTTATGGGCAGAGGTCATTTGTCTATATGTTGTAAAGTGGAAACTTTGAGAAACTTTCAAAAACATTTTTCTCAGATTCTAATGGATGTATATCAACCAAGTTTCACTGGAATAATACTCTATAGTATCCTTTATCAGTCTACAAAAGATTAATGTGATCAGATGAAAAACATGTCTTTTATGGGCAGAGGTCATTTTTCTTTAATAAGCTCTATTGTGGAAACTTTGAAAATCATTTTCTCAGAATCTAATTGATGGATTTTAACCAAATTTGACTGGAAGGATCCTTTAGTGATCCTATAACAGTCTACAAAAAATTATTGAGATTAGATGAAAAATGGGACTTTCATGGGCAGATCATTTCTCTGAATGTAATATAGTGGAAACTTCGAAAATCATTTTCTCATATTCTAATTCAATGGCTCAGCGCGAAACAGTTGTAACTCCCTATATGTTTATAGGGAGTTACAACTGTTTCACGCTGAGCCATTTTTGATAGATATCAATGAAATTTCACTGGAATGTTCCTTTGGTTACCTTTTATTAGGCTGCTCAAAATTACTGTGATTGGATGAAAAATATGTATTTAACAGACAAAAATCAATTTTCTATATTTCATTCATCAATCTTGATTTTTTTTTTAATTGCAGAAACATTTCAGCATGTGACACTTAAAAACACTTATTTACTTGAAATAAAAATTGATTAATTAATTAATTAATTACATGTAATTTATTGATTGATTGATTGATTTATTGATTGATTTATTGATTTATTGATTTATTTATTTATTTATTTATTTATTTATTTATTTATTTATTTATTTATTTATTTATTTATTTATTTATTTATTTATTCAATCATTCATTCATTCATTCATTCATTCATTCACTGAAATTCTCATCATATATCAGTAGATTCAGGCCTGTGGAGCAAATCAGCTTCTCAAGCATCTTTAATTCAGCATGACAAGGGTTAACCATCCATGATGACTGAGACAAAATTCATTGGCCTTGTTTTTAAGCCATTTATTGTTGCATGGGTTTCACACATCAAATTCTAGAATATCAATTACCTGTAATTCAAAAAGTCATCTTGTCTTACGATTTAATTATGGTCAGCATCATAATTCCTCATTAGTGAAACAACTCCTTAGGGTTGGACCACCATGATTTTGTCTAATTGAATTATGAAAATTTGTGGCAAGCAAAGTGTTAATTCATGATGAAAGTTGTTTGTTATATGATTCAACTTCCTTTATTACATTGTATTCCATATTTATATTTAATGTAATTAAGGTTAACATGACGTCATCACATGTACTTTAGATTATTGGTAGGAAATGGGAAATTAACACTAAGTCTTGGTTAATCATATCTATAGCGCAGTTTTATTGACCTGAATCTGACCCCTGCTATTTTAATGAATAAAAGTTTGACTATTCCTACTCAGCTTGCACATGCTTTCATAGGAATGAAAAACAAGTGGTATTGAATGGAAATATATACTTCGTTATTTGATAAATATGTCGGTAATTGTTATTTAAGCATTTTTCCTTAAAGGTCAAAATTTTGGTCAAATAAACCAAGGTATATTTTTAATTAACCTTTTTATGGAACAGTCCCTGTTTTTAAGGGGGATCAATCTTACTGTCCTGCATTATTGGTTAAAATACAATGCCTGACACCTGTGTCAGGGAAGATCTTCTTTGGCTCAGTGGTAAGACCATTGGTCTTGTAAACCAAATATTTCTATATTTCTGTTCTGCGTGGTTAGACACCAACCTATGCCAGATATTTCAGCTATACTTCAGTTGTGGACTATTTGTTTGTAAGACTGGATATTAAATGTTGTGGAAAAAAAAAAATTGCTTATCTTGTCCTTTTGTCCTTTTACCACCAGAAATCATGGTTTGAAATTTATCACATTTGGATGGCTCAGTGCAAAATAGTTGTAACTGCCTATAAACATATAGGCAGTTACAATTGTTTTATGCGTTGATTTGACCTCTACAACTGGTCTTTAACCATGTCATGCTGAACCCTAAATATTCCTGCTTTGGCAGGAGGTATGCTATTCAAGATCCTAGTCTGCCAGTGGTTTTTCTTCATTAACTAGAATGAAAAAATTAATCATATGTTTAAAATTGAATGATCAGTCACAATTATTGGTTTAAACCTACATTGATTGGGAGACAAGTTCTTAGTCAACTTACATTAATCCCCCTTGATTCTGCTTCATGGAAATTTCACCAGTACTTGCGCCGATTGTGTGGGCAAATGAAAGAACCAAGATCCATAGAAATCTAACTCAGGACATTTACGGCTGGGTGGACTGAGGCAGTGACTTTTAAGTTTCTTGCCCATGGAAACACCTAGCTGTCACCTTGACTCAAACTCTTGACCTTTGGATCAGGAGACAAAAATTCTAACCACTCAGGGCCTCCCTCCCTTAGACCAGATGGTTCTTGCTGGTCACTTAAGTCACAATGAATTTGACATTTTGATAATAGTATAATATCGTTAAATTGACAAGGGGAATGATTTTGGAATTGTGTTAGAAATAAGTTGATCGAGTTTATGGAGCGAGTTTTGACTGAAATTTAAGGGAGATAATACATCATCTATAATTGCGTCCAAATTGGAGGAAATTAGGGATGACTTATTAATTCCCTTCAAAGAAATATCCATTGTTTCCATTTTTTGTGTCTTTGGGTATAAATCAGATGTTTTCAAATACAAACCAGACAACAAAATGGTGGAATGATAAAATGTTTATCGTTTTGATTGATTTCAAGTTGTTTTTAGCTCCACTGGCTGAAAGCCACTGGGGCTATTGTCATGGCGTTGTGTCCGTAGTGCGTGCGTCCGTCCGTCTGTGCGTGTGTCCGTCCGGTCGTAAACTTTTCTTTAAAATTCTTCTCCTCAGAAACTACTCGATGAATTTCAACCAAACTTCACAGGAATGATCCTTGGGTGGCATATATATGACCCTCTTTCAAAGTTGTTCAAGAAATTTTGATCCAATGAAAAACATGGATTTAATGGGCCTGGCTAATTTCCAAATATGGTAAAAAGTGAGTTTTCTCAGATTCTAATCAATGGATACCAATTAATTTTTACATGGATGATCCTAGGGTGACCCTTTATCAGTCTACAAAAAATCATTGTGATCGGATGGAAAATATGCATTTTATGGGCGGAGGTCAATTCTCTATATGTTATATAGTGGAAACTTTGAAAATCATGTTCAACATCAGTAGAACCCCAAATATCTAAAAATCTAGTCAAAACATTTATTTGTTTTTACAAGAATTTCAAGCCTGTAGAGCGACACAAGCCATTCATGGCTTTCTAGTTAAACAAATTCAGAGTGTTTTTGAGTTAGTGTTTGGAATGACTAAATTGAGTGCTGAGTGAGCGATTTAGAATGGTTTTGATCCAGGTGAATGTCAATTTCACAATGTTTTCGACAGTAATGATAATAAAAATGGTGCTAACAATATTAGAAATTCTCCCAATGTAATGCAATATCCAAAATATAAGTGGCAGCCTGTCCAAGTACAAATTTAAATTGGAATATGCAGAAAGTACTTGAAGTATTAGTTGTATTATATTGACATTGGGCACAGTTAATTGTGCAATATTTTGGGCATTTTTCTGCAGATTCTTTTAATAGGAGTTATTTATTTGTTTTTCAATATATTAAACTTGTTTACATGGCAATCCCATTTTCTGATGAAAAAAGTGTGAAAAAGATAGTGGAAAATGAAGAAAATAGATGAAAAATTGTCATCTTCTTTTAAAAAAGACCAGTCATAAATTTTATCATCTATTATATAGAGGATATAATCATTTGTTTCAGTGTAAGATCGATTTATATTTCACTAAGTGAACAACAAAAGCTATATTTTCACGAGAAAATATAGCTTTTGTTTGTCACGCAATGAAATATTAATAGATCTTACTCGAAAAACAAATGATTATTCTATTTCTTTAATGCAAATTGAGACAAAATGTGAAATTTCTAGGACATATTTTCGTAAAGCAGGTCATTTTGCATGTGATTGCTTTGCAACATTGTGACGTCACTTATTTCGCCCGCATAGATGACGTCAGATAGGATGAAATGCACAAAAGCAGGGTATAAGTTTTTGATAATTTCACTGCCTTTGGGGTGAGATTATCAAGTGATAATCTACGGTTATTTCTCGAAAAACCACCGAAAATCATTAAAGAAATGGATTAATTTCTATTTTCAGACTTGTGATTCATCCCTGAAACATAAGACATCCATGGTTACAAAGCTAGAAGAGAAGACAAACCATTTAATGTCTGTGTTGAAGGATATGGAAAAAAAGTAAGTCTGGTCTATTGTTTGGTACTAATTGCATGCTCATTGCATTACAATGAAGACCACTAAAACTTCTTCACCAAACAATTTAAAGGTTATCTGTATATACACTTGCACAAAACATTTGCGATAATAATTGCTATGACTATAGAGTTTCGTGTTTTTAGCTCCACTGGCTGAAAGCCACTGGGGCTATTGTCATGGCGTTGTGTCCGTCATGCGTCTGTCCGTCCGTCCGTGCGTGCGTGCGTCCGGTCGTAAACTTTTCTTTAAAAATCTTCTCCTCAGAAACTATTGGATGGATTTCAACCAAACTTCACAGGAATGATCCTTGGGTGACCCTCTTTCAAAGTTGTTCAAAAAATTATGATCCAATGAAAAACATGGATTTAATGGGCGTGGCTAATTTCCAAATATGGTAAAAAGTGAGTTTTCTCAGATTCTAATAGATGGATACAAATTAAATTTTACATAAATGATCCTTAGGTGACCCTTTATCAGTCTACAAAAATTCATTGTGATAGGATGGAAAATATGCATTTTATGGGCGGAGGTCATTTCTCTATATGTTATATAGCGGAAACTTTGAAAATCATTTTCTCAGAATGTTACTGATGGATATCAACCAAATTTCACTGGAATGATCCTTGAGTGACCCTGTATCAGTCTACAAAAAATCATTGTAATCGGATGGAAAATATGCACTTTATGGGCGGAGGTCAATTCTCTATATGTTATGTAGTGGAAACTTTGAAAATCATTTTCTCAGAATGTTACTGATGGATATCAACCAAATTTCAATGGAATGATCCTTGAGTGACCCTTTATCAGTCTACAAAAAATCATTTCGATTGGATGAAAAATATGCATTTTATGGGCAGAGGTCATTTCTCTATATATTATATAGTGGAAAATTTGCAAATCATTTTCACAGAATCTAATTTTTGAATATCAACCAAATTTCATTGGTATGCTCCTTGAGTGACCCTTTATCAGTGTACCAAAAATCATTTTGATTGGATGAAAAATATGCATGTTATGGGCAGAGGTCATTCCTCAATATGTTAAATAGTGGAAACTATGAAAATCTTTTTCTCAGAATGTTACTGATGGAATCATTTTCAACATCAGTAGAACCTCAAATATCTAAAAATCTAGTCAAAACATTTATTTGCTTTTACAAGAATTTCAAGCCTGTGGAGCGACTCAAGCCATTCATGGCTTTCTAGTTTAGCTGGTTGTTAATATAGGGTTAATTCACCTTTTTGAGGGCGTTGACATTTGCAGAGACTGGAAAAATGGTTTAAAGCCTGAGTGCGAAGTATAAGGGCGTTTAACCATTTTGAGGGTCTCTGCAAATGATAATTATTTGAAAAACATGAATTTACGCTATTATTGCATAAAAACAAAGACTATTGTATTTATTCAAAGATAGATGATAAATGATTCATAGAAAAGCTTTAAATCTAGCTCCAAACCCAAGAATGTGCCAGAATATTGCGTTCAGAATTACACCGCCACTTTTGTATATACCTATGTTGCTTGGCTAATTTATGACATCACAAAATTTAATGTGTGAATAAGATCAACATCTTTATTTATGCTCTATTTTAATTTTAGACCTAGAAACTGATAAATGATATAGGCCCAGTCAGAGGATATTGAAGTAAAAAAAAAGCCAGGTGTAAAAGGCATGTGAATTTACATATTAACAAGGTTTTCTCCCCTCACGGCCCGGATTTTGTTGTTATCATATGCCTTTAACAACACAAAAACGTAGATTTTATGCAATAATGGACCAAAAAGTCATAAATTTCCTGACTCAATTAAAACTTTCATGTGAACTCTTGCATTTATGTGATGTGGTGCTTATTGTTGCACCAAAGAAAAAGGGGTCCTCCATTATAAAATGTCTTATAAACACAAATCCTTCTACATTTCAATATTCATTTGCATGAAATTTTCACCGAATACTCTATATCCTCGGCTCCGTTCTATAAGGATGAATACGGGAAAAGCTTACTTTTCAGGAGAAGGAAAAAACTTGATGTCCTTTTACCTATAAACACTGGTACAACCATTTTGGTCGAAAACATTTTAAATCAAATCACTAAATATATTATCTGTTGTCATAAATATTAAATTTTGTCTCTAAAATGAGTTAATTAAGAAAAACAACAAAAAAATCGTCAAGTACGTCATTTTTTCACTTAATTTTTACGGCACAAAATGCCGTATAGACAAAAAACATAAAAGATATATGCATGTAAAAAACTAATTAAATTTGATGCTATATAAGATATAGGACGAATCACCTGTAAAAAATTCTTTTCGGGTGCATACGAGACCCCGAAAGTCGTTGAGTGAGACGTTTCTCGAAAATATGAAAAACTCATATAACAATTTTTATGTATGTAACTGAGACACAGGAATAATCTGGCCTGGGTAAAGGTTGTGTTCTTTTTCAAACTGATCTTTTAATAAACTTTTATCATAATGATACTTGAACAATTATTAAATTTGGCAATACGTCATTTTCGAACTTCACTTTTCGACCACTTCCGGTGCGAATATGACATATCTTACAAGTCCATGAATCAGGTCCAGCATCTTTGCAAAAGACGCGGGAATATCATAATTTATGCGTGCGAAATCACAATAAAAGAAAAAATGGAAATAGGCCTATACGTCCTTATAGAACGGAGCCGACGATATACAGTAACCTATACAATAATTTTGCAGTTGGTTTATTGATTTACGTATCACTGAAAAAAGATCAGAAAAATATTGTAAAACTTTCTTCTACTGTTCACTGCATTTCCCTGCAGTACATTAAATCAATGCCTTATTATTTCAATGGGGGATCAAAACCTCATAACTACAGCTTATTCACTTGCGGTAGTTATGAGGTTTTGACACCCCCCCCCCAATCAACGATACTTTTTGTCAGACTGTATAGCAGGGGTACAGATGAGAAGGGTGTAAAGCTGGTCTAGAATCTTTCTTTCTCAATGAAACACTATGTTGTGGGTACTCATTTGAATTGTCTCAGTGAGACGATGCCAATGAGAACCTACAACATAGGTTTGTGGTATTAATAAAGAAAAACTTTAATCTAAAATCCAAAATACTCCCTCTATCGGTAGCTCTGGTATAGACTTAGTCCAGCCTGCACAGCCAAGCCAGCTATATACATTATTTTTGTGGGGAAAGGGGGTGTTCCAAATATATAGTAAAATGTGCCCACGCTTAGATTTTTATGATATTGTGGGTAATTGTAGTACTGGGTATACTGATTGAGGAAATGACTTTTTTTACCAAAATGAGTAAAGAGGGTCGACCATAAAGTACCCGAAAGCACATGTTATCGAATGCAAAGGGGTGTCAGGAAAAAAATCACCTTGCAAGGAAATTTTGAAATCTGTAAAAAGAATTTGTTACTGATTTAAAAGACAATTGGTACCTATATGTTTTTATATAGGTTGGGATCTTATGTCTGTTTTCTCCTAACAGATAACCCAAAAAGTTCTTGAAAAATTCATGAAAATTTGAAAAAAATGAAATAATGTTCTGAGTTAAAGGGTTAAAATTTTTAAGTTGTATCTCTAGTCCAGTTATGAAACTCTTTTAAAATTAAGATACATATGTTCTAAATGTTTACAGAAAGTTTCATTGAAATCTAAAACCGGTAAGTTAGTCGAAATTCTCTTAGTGTAGAAGATAGTGGGTGGGGTAAGATATAGATTTCACCCATCTGATAATCTTAAAGTGTGAATAACTTTTCAGCAGCTGTAGACAGGATGTTCATATTTCATACATGGATCCTTTGTGACAAAGCCTATTTACAAAGATTAATCAAAATCAACTGTCAAGGTCAAGGTTAATTTTCAAGGTCATTGTTAAACTTGAGCTTTGGGAATATACTTTGCAAAGTAATGAATGATGATTTTGCTTTTCAATTATGGTTTCTTTTAAACAAATGTATTCCAGTTTGTTCCTAACTCAAAGTCATTTGTGAAGGTCAATGTCAGATTTTCTTTTAAACAAACTCATTTCAGTTGTGTCCTTACTCAATGTCATGTTTGAAGGTTAATGCCACATATGAGGAGGGTGTTTATGATTTGACACTACGTATTTTCTGTCCTTTTTTTGTTTTACAGGTCCGTTTTAGAAATAAGATTCCTCCCAAGAAAACGCAAGACACTTTTAGCAATAAATCAAAATTTAATCGAACTGTAGGTTATGAAATGAAAAAATTTGGAAAGAAAAACAGTGTGGGAAAAGAAGGAATCTCTTGTTACAAGCATTTTCTTCTTTTTACACAGCAGTGTTTTCCTTTGGGTAATGAAAATGTCGAGTTTTGGATAGGCAATTTATATATTTGAATTTGTTAAGTTTACAAATGAAGATGAACAATCACTACATTCCTGAAGGACCTGCAACATTCCGGCATTGCTGATACATGTACTAGTCCTTCCTAAAATATACTTGTCTCCGGCCCGAGGGTTATTGTCTTTGCTGCCCCTAGTCTTAATTCAAATAAAAAATACTACTATAACGATAATACAATTTAAAAGAATCTTTTTCCTTCGTAATTAAATTATTCTCCTAGGTCTTAAGGTAAATGTTGTTTGTAAACAAGGGGGAAAGAATAAAACTAAATCACTCACCTGAGTTTTATTGGTCACTGAAGTGACATTCTGGCAAAGATTCATAGAAATTAGCCTAGTTGTTGAGATGTAATTCAAAGAAAAGGGTAAGCTTAGAAATTATTGAAATCGGTATATTGGTTAAAAAGTTGATGATGTTTTCATCCGCCAGGTCAAACTGATTTTTATGCCAATTTCAAGAACAATGTTTGCAACCAGGGTTTCCAAAGGAATATTCTGGAAAAGTTGCATTGAAATTGGCTTGATGGTTCAGGAGGAAATGTTGTTCAATGATTTAATAGTGAAAAAAGCCCTGGTCATATTTATGGGCCTATCCGAATTTTGCGAACAATCTTTGAGAAGGGTTACCCAAGGAAGTTCTGGCAAAGTGTCATTGAAATTGCCTAGAGGGTTAAGGAGGAGAAGAAGTTTTAAGGAATTTGGAAGACGGAAGCCACATGATGCACGACCTGCGACGGACTAGGGATTCTAAAAGCTCCCTTCGGGAATGTTGTGCTCTGGTGAGCTAGAAATCAAGAAAGGATACATTTCCCTATTATGTTAAATTATATCTTAATATTACATTTATAATTAAACTAAAAAGTTTAAGAGATATTGTGTAGCCAATTTAGTGAAAGTAAGACGTAAACCTTTTAACTCGAGTTGCGACAAACGACATATTTTCTGTTTCTTTCTGATCTAGAACTGTGTTTATTTAATCAAATTCAACCAAATAGTTTATGGTAATTCTTTTTAGACATTTGGGACAGAATTAGGACATTGAACCTAAAAGAAACAAAAGATGTTTTAAAAACATTTATGCCCCACAAGAGCAAGCCAATGACCTATTCCTTGTCAATTAACAAGGGCAATATCTCAAAAAATATGATGAGTAGAGTTACGGTTCTTGTGAACTGTACTTTTCCTCAATAGATGAACAGACCGACAAAGAGTGGTGCAAAACAACAGCAAAATCTCAAATATGTCTCCTAGAGGATATAATCGGCCCCTTTTACATTGCCATTCAAATAAAAAAAACCCATAATTTATTGTTATAATAATTTGTTTATATACATTTTTTCATAACTGGCCACGATATTTAAAACTGGCCACGATACTTATACCAGGTCATGATATCATAAGGTTATGCATAAACATATTATGGAAATCTTTCATAAACCCTGAAAGAAGTATTGCATCTTAAAAACAAGAGGACCATGATGGTCCTAGATCACTCACCTGAGTCTATTTGATCCCTGGGACATTACATGAATTAAATAGGCAGATTTCAACAATGTGACACTTTCTACATAAGATCAATACAATGAACTGTTTTTAGCCAAGAGCAAGACAGATATGCCTTTTTGCTCTTTGATTCTATGTAAAAAAGGTTGCACCAAAACCCAAATGTGACCCAAGGGTTTTGATATGAACCAACTTGGTCCATTAGATGATGCTACATACCAAATATGAAAGCTGTCTGCCTTCTTGTTTCAGAAGAAAAGTTTTTTTTAAGATTTCTCCTCTTTGATTCTATGTAAAAAGGGTTGCGCCCGGATGGAGCCCAAATATGACCCCAGGGTCTTGATAGGAACAAACTTAGAAGAGGTCCACTAGGTGATGCTACATACCAAATATGAAAGCTGTCCACCTTCTTGTTTCAGAAAGGAAGATTTTTGAAGGTTTTCATATATTCACCCGTTTTGTTAAAGGTAAAGGGAAAGTTAAGGGTGGATTTTATTTATTTGAACAACTTTGGTAGAGCTTGACCCAAGGAACATTCCTGCCAAGTTTCATCAAGATTGGTCCACTGGTTTAGGAGGAGAAGATGTTTAAAGAAATTGTGGACGACGCACAACTGGCGACGGACATTCTACGATCACATTAGTTTACCTTGAGCACTTCGTGCTCAGGTGAGCTAAAAACAAACATAGAATAAACAAAAATGCTAAGCTTTTGTTGTTTTTTTTTTTTAGTGTAACCTTGTTTGCTGACAATGACCTTGCACATGTAAGACTATCATCAAGTTACCGGATGTGTTAACCTGAGATCATATATACAACCAAAAATAAACATTGTATATCTTGAATAGGCCTCCATGTTTGTTTATTTTTGCTAAGTTTAACCTTTTAGGTGAAATTGGACATAGAACTTGAATGTGTATTCATACATACTTGGAAGCAATTTTTATTTTTGAGTGTGTAAAAAATTGTCAAACAACAAAGAACTTATCATTTTATATATTCATTATTTTAATCACTTTTATAGGCTTTACAGTACATGAAAACATTGCATATGCAATGCATAAATTGATAAGTATAAAGAAATTATAGCATATTAAAATACCCCATCAACTTACCTAAACATGGATGACCTTGACCTCAGAGATTTCAGATCTCAAGTGATTTGATTCATTATGATGTCACATATGAGTAATGTATCTAGAAAAGGATTGAAGTAATTGGCAAATATCATTTTTTATGATGTGAAGACAGATAGGCAAATATCTAAGAGACAGACAGACAGACAGATAGATAGCCAGTCACTAGCACTCAATATTTTTCCTATTCTTTTCAACTCAGGAAAATAAGAAACAAATTCTGTAAAACTTACTGTAAGATACTATTGAAATTTTTGCAAGGATTAAAGAAAATCAAGTAAATTATATTTTTCATCTTACCCCACCCACTTTTTCAACATTGGGGTAAAGCAAGGGCTGTTATTTGACCAGTTTAGTGATACAAAAAAATACATCTTATGCAGTAGATGCCTTTGCTAGTATTTATTTGCAAATTTATATAAAGATAAATGCATAGACATTTAAATAATGTCATTTCAGGACATAATACAAGATTTTGGATGAATTTTGAAACTAGAGATATGTATTTACAAGCATAGAACATAATGTTACCGGTTTTCAATCTTCTTTAAATTTTCACACAAGAAAGAAGGATAGTAGAGCTTATTTTTTGAAGAATAACTAAACTGGACTAGCATCAGAAGGTACTAATCTATGCGCTCAAAATTTTTATTCACCTCAATTTTTTTTAAAAAAAATAAGCAATTTTTATATTCAAGAGTATAAAAATTGGTCAAACAATGTAAAACTTGCCATTTATGTATACATTATCTTTATAATTACTTTAAACTTTACAGTACATAAAAAACAATTCAAAAAATGATAAGTAAAAAGAAATTATAGCATATTAAATTACCCCACCCACTTACCTCAACATGGATTAAGACAAGGGGCTGTAATTTGACCTCTTTTTGAGATATTGACAAATGAAGGTTTGTTCGGTGGTACATTTAATGTGAGGTATGTATTTGCAAATTTTTATGAAAATCCGTGCGTGGGCACTTTTGGAACACCTCCTTTGGACCAGTTTGGTTGAAAGGTCAACCTTGTGAAATGAAATTTGAATTCAGCAGCGGCGGTTAACTTTTCTCTTTGATTATGGACTGATTTGATAAAACTGTCACTGGATGCTCAATTCTTTTGATCTTTACAAATGATTTTTAGGAAATTTTGTGTTTTTCACAATATTTTCAATCCTATTTCTTTGATAAATGTTAGAAGTGTCAGCTTGAATGGGCTAAATAAATATTTATCTTTTGTTGAAAAGTTTGTTGATATCATCATAATTTTGATAGTAATTTTTGACAGTTGAGATCCTTATGCCAGTGGAGAGGTACAGGCCATCTTGGTCCTCTTGTCATCCAAATACAAACAGAATTTGATGATGGATTAATTGATCACAGTATTACATTTATTCATGGAATTCCTTTCATTTATAGGTTGAAACAAGCTGAAAGTGATAAACACGCTGCAGAAGAGACTGCCAGAAAACTAGGTCAGAATTTAGCGGACAAAGATACTAAAAGGTACTCAACACCTAACTCCGCTTTAGATATTATTTAAGTCTGAGTATCAAAATATCTACAATGATTTTTTGTTGAAATCATATGGCTTTGTTGTTGTTTACCTTGGATGCATTACATACAACTATTGAATGTCAATAGCTTAAGCATGACACTTCAAGCAACTTCTAATGAAATTTATTAACCCTTGTCATGCTGAATTAAAAACCTTGGCAAAATATATATATATTAATCAAAGTGCTGTAAGCCCTGTATTTCCTAATTGTGAGTCAGCATTTGATTTTGACAACATAATTTCTGAAACTTTTCTGGTTTTAAAAGGAAAATCAGGTTGTATGGACTAAGATCAGACTGCACATATGTGCAGGCTGATGTTTGTCCATACCTCCTGCCAAAGCAGGAATATTCCAGGACCAGCATGACAAGGGTTAATACTTATTTCAATGTTACCTTTTTTTTCACCTCAATTAGGGTGAAATAATTTGTAAGCCTCTTGACACTCCCTGCACTCTGAAAGTCAGGCTTTTTAAAAATACCATTTAATATCATTTTTCTATCAATTAATATTTCATTAATCTATCTTTAGAATTTTGTTCAGTTCTGTTGGTGATATCATCATGATATTCATGTAAAACAACTGCTTGTTAACCTTAAAAAAAATTTGATTACCTCCTCAGTTATCATGCATCTGAAAGAAAACGCCTTGTTAAACAAAAAAAGAAGCAAAATTTTAACTTTATCTTTTAGCGGTCACAACTTCTGCCTAAAGCCGCTAATTCCATATCATCATTGGGTAAAATATATTTTTTCTAAATTTTCTTATGAAGGCAGGGATGTGGAAATACAGATTTTCTTCACTTGCCCCTGGACAAATGAAGTGGGATTTTCTACTTGTCTAGGATTAAAATGAACATGTCCTCAAAGAGTCAAATAGATAGATTTTAGAATAAATTGTTTTTGAAGAAGAAAATGCTGGAATCCAGCATTTTCTTCATCAAAATTATTTTTTTTCTACTCTTTGATACAAACAAAAAGTTATTAATCTGTTTAATCTTTTAATTGTCATTCCAAAATTTTCCCTAGTATTTACTTGTCCAAGGGCCAATGGCCTTGCAAAAAGTACATGTCCACTAGTAGAAAAGCCCATGTAGGGTATGAGAATTCTACACACCCCTGTGGAAGTCTTAAACTAGCCTATGCATTGAATTTTTGGAAAAAAATGTTCCATATCCTAAATGTTACATTTTGTTATAATTAGATTTTGTTTGCTATATGGTTTTAGTTTTTATCACTGAACTGTTATGCAAGCACTATAGCAAAACATCCTATGAAAAAAAAATAGGTTGATCAAGCTTTGTGAGGCTTCTTTGGTGTCATGCATGATAAAAAAGGTATGCACGATAATTTAGATTTGCAATTCTTTGAGCAAAAAAAAAATGTTTGGTACTCAAATCATGCTCATTAATAGCTTATATAGTATAAACATACTTTTCCCAACAATATGTATAATTCAACCCTCAAGCCTTGACCAATTTGTAGACATGCTTTTTCAAACTATATTCTGAGGGGTCAGTGCAACTCTATTGTAAGTGCCTATATATACCGGTAAATAGGCACTTACATAGTGTTGCACTAACCCCTCGAATTACACCATTAATTAGTTCTCTAGTTGTGATGAAATATGTGATCTATATTTTATTGGAAATTGTTCACAATTATAGGAGTGGGGTATATATATATAGATATGAGTACAGTGAATCAGCATCATTGTGTAGGAGCATGGATAATAAATGCAGACATCTATAATCTAAACAAATTATTTTCATGTTTCTTATTCATAAGTTGACCCCAAGGGATAGATTTGAAGACTTTCTTTCATTCATACAATTTAATCCCAGGGGAAAGCCTGGGATAGTTCATAATTATTGTGAAAGATCAATGTTAAAGTAGACCACAAACTGTCCTTGCCACTCCTACATTCCATTTACTTTGCAGAGCCACAGATGGATTGGGATATTTGGGATTTTAGATTTAAATGTTTTGATCACTAAGGAAATAATCCTATTTTGTGGGTACTCATTGGAATTGTCTCATCGAGGCGGTTCCAATGAGTACACAAAACACATAGGTTTTCATTGAGAATTTAATATTTTAGACTGGCATTGTCACCGCCCACTTATCAGTTCTTCTTACATATAAACCTATGAATAACTTACCTAATAATATGACCTGTATAGCAGGAGTAAAATGACCCAGTTGAATGTTTTTTGATAATTAATCAGTAACAAGGGTGTTGTTTCACTAGTGGAACAGCTATTCAAATATGCTTTTGGCGTATGGCAATACTTAAATTTGTTAACATGAAAATGACGTCATAAATCAAAAGTGTGATGGCTTCTTTTTAACGTTATTTCGCATTTGTGGGGATATCACTAATAAATAAATTTGAAGAATGTAATTGATTTTTTACAAAATAGAATATCAAATGTGTGCTCATTGCCAAATGTATTTATAGGCCTATAAGACAGGGTGTGAGATGTGATAACCTGTGATGTCTGGGTAGTGTCCCTGGGCCTGATTCACCAAAACATTTAAGACGCATTTTTGTCTTACCAATGACTTTCCAGATATTAAGGACAAAAATCACGTATCACCATTCTATCAATACCTATGTAAGGTGATTGTTTCTGTTACTGTTTCGGTAGTCATCAGTAAGACAAAAATACGTCTTAAATGTTTTGATGAAACTGGCCCTAGGTAGGGTCCACTTATTTGTCTAGAACATAACTCAATCACCTATTTACATGGCGCAGTGCAAAAGATTCCTAACTCTACCTAGCTGAATTAGTTATTTCCCTTCATTGTTTTACATACTTGGACATCCAGCAGTGTCATGAGTGTATCTTGTGACAATTTGCCATCTTGTTCTCTGTTTATACATTATGTAGATAAGGTATTTATAACATTTCCTATTTTACTACCACTCATTCAATATCCTCTCTCTATGTTCCCTGAAGCCACAACTGCCCAATTTCGCACTAAGGGGAGTCTGGTAGTCTTAGACTCTTTGTAGATCAGTTGGGACTTCTTTATTTTGCAAGTAAGGAGTCTGATGGACTCACTCGATCATATAAGAATATTTCGAAAAACAAATGTGCAGGATAGTTTCCTTTTCATCCATTGTTGAAACTGTAGATGTTTCACTACAAAGGGTCCAGACTACAGGGGTCCAGATAGGAGGGGGTAACCAGTCTAAAATCTTTATTTCCAAATGAAACCCTATTTTGTGAGTACTCATTTGAATTGTCTAGAAGAGACATTGAAAATGAGCACCAACAACACAGAATTTAAGTTAGGAATAATGAAATAATTACTTTCAATAACCAAATTACCTGTCTATCTGTAGTTCTTACTAGTATTGCTTATTCATGATGACCAGCGCAAACTTATCCCAGTAGGAATATAACACTTCTAAAGCCAATCATATTAAAACACAGGGCTTTGCTAATGATATAGGAGTTTGACTTTTCCAATAAATCACACTCTCCTTTGTGAAAATTCATATTAACTCTTGTCATGCTGAACCCAGAATATTACTGTTTTGGCAGGAGATATTCTGGCTATAGACCTATTCTCGCCATGTACCAGTTCTCGCCAATCATATTTTAACCCTTGTCATGCTGAACCCGGAATATTCCTGCTTTGGCAGGAGCTATACACTAACATCAGCCTGCACATATGTGCAGTCTGATCTTAGTCTACACCACCTGTTTCTCACATTCAAACCAGAATTGTCAATAGATTTAGTTTATCAAATACATGTACAAATTGACCTACAGTTGGTAATTTCAGTGCTCTTTGCCCTTTGATTTGATGCAAATTTTTAGCCAAAATTTATTCAGCATGACAAGGGTTAATATCATCCTGTCAAATTACCTCCAATATTTTCAAAAACTGACAATGATTGACCTGTCAGAGGAGTAAAAGCTGATAAGGAATAACATTTTCTTTTTGCTCATTTCACTATACTTCAGATCAGTGGGACGGGAGCTAGTCTAGGTTAAGCTCTATATACGATAATTAGACACCAAATGATAAAATTTATTTGTAGAACTGCCTTGGAGACAGATTTACGAATAGAGCGTGAATGGCGGGGGAACTTACAGAAGAATTTCGAACAAGAGAAGCTGAAAGTGAGTCAATTACAGACAGAACTTCAGACATTAAAACACATTCAAGATGACTACATTGCGTTACAAAGACAACATAAAGAGTTACAAAATCTCTTTGATGATCAGGAAAAGGCTCTTGCTGAATTAGGATCTCATTTAAGCGAGTAAGTTTAGCCTTGATTATGATTCTGTGAAATAAATGTGACCTGTCATGCAATAAGGGACCATCTTGGAACTCCATAAAATGAAAGTTTGTAAAAGGGATTGGGTTCATCATAGGTTAATATATCAGACTTCCCTTTTCTAAAATTCTCAAAAAGGGAGGTAGAATGATCATTCTAGATACCAAAAATTAGCCAAGCAGGGCTCGTATGGATTACTGAAGATGCAACCTATGCAAGATAATAATAATAAATAATTTGTTTTTTCTTCAAATTATTATAGGGTATCTATATAAATGGGTCAACATAAACAATAAAGTGTCTCAGGATATTTTATTGATTATGTAGATTCATTTATGTACAGTAGATCATTTAAAACATTTTATTTTAGTTTGCACACTTAAATTGATAAATATATTAGTTTGTAAGCCTTTTGACCCCTCAAAAACTGGTTTTTACCCCAAAAATTTTATGGTCAAGGGGTTGATGACTCCTGATATTGAAAACCTAGCACAAGCCCTGGCCAAGTAAAAAAGTTTCCAGTCTAGTAAGACTCAGCAGTCTGATTGTTGTCCAGCCTCTATATAGTAGACCAATTCTAGTTCTGCAACATTTTGGAACTGATGATCTTTGACATATGAAATCAGATTCAGGGTAGAAATTTTTTTTGAAATATTTTGTATCAAGCAAATTGTTTTTCCACTATATTTGTTGAATTACAAAATGAAAAAGATATAAAATTCAGTAATTCTGTCCAATACTTGAAAGATTTTGTAATACAAGAGAAAGTCCATGGTCTTGTTTTAGGGGTTTTTGCAGCTTCTGTCATAGCGAACTTGGTAGGCTGTTGGACTGTCTGAAGGTTTCAGGTTCAATCTTCGATGGCGGTCCTCAGTCTTTCCAACTATTTGTCTCCCATCTGTGGATTGACAAATTTAACATTGTTATATAATTAATGTGGGATACCAGCTGGAGGCTAGGAAAGGATGTAATGCTAGTACTGTTGTGGAAAGTATCAGATATCCTTTCTTAGGTGCTCCAGCCGTTGACTAAATTGATTGTTGAAAGTGGTGTAAAACCCCATTCAAACAGACAAACTATTTATTTGCCTATCTGTGGTCCAAAACTGGCCCATATACGCAATCATTACCATGATATTTACATTTAAAGATTAAGATATTTTCACAAACAGACAAGGTTTTTATTTGCTTTAAGCTTGTCTGTGCAAAAAATTCATCATTTCGAGGGGTGAGTGCAACACTATTGTAAATGCCTATAAATATTTAGGCACTAGAAATAGTCTTGTGCTAATCCCTCAACTTATTTTGTGTAATGCATAGTTATATTCTTTTTCTTATATTATTTATCATTTATTGTACATACTTCAACAAGTAAGAATGACTCATTTGAATTGTTAAACACTTTAAACACCATTTAATTGATTATATGCTAGGTTTAGGACACATAGGCAAAGGAGTTGGCTAATAATACTATATTATTTCAGATCAAAGTTACGAGTTGAAGATATGAAAGAAGTCCAGTACGCTAATCGAGATGCCACCTGGGCCAGTGATAAGGATGCAACACACTGTAAACAATGTGAAAAGCCTTTCTCTGTGGCAAGGAGAAAGGTTGGTATCTGAACCTAAAACTAGGCCTACTGATTACGATGGCAAAACGGTCAAAGCTGCAAATTATACCATGCTTTATATATGCTTCTGGGTGCAAAGCAGGGTATAATTTGCTTACAGTTTCACAATTTGGTCATCCTGAACAGAGGGCTGACCTAATTTTAAAAAGTTGTTCTCTAGTTCATCTGAGCATTTACTCAAATTTTAGATTGAGATTTAAGCTGTATTTCAGCTGAAAAATCAAAATAAATGCATGAAGATGAAATACCATTTTGGTAAATTTTTATGCCCCCGTATCGAAAGATCGGGGGCATATTGTTTTACCGTTGTCCGTCTGTCCGTCTGTCTGTCTGTCTGTCTGTCTGCAAAAGTTAACCAAAAAACTTAACATTGCCAATATCTTCAAGCCTATTCCAGATACAAAGCTCATATTTGGCATGATGATAGATCTCAATGATCCGCATCTGCTGATACCAAAGTCAAGGTCATGTGACAAGGTCAAGGTCATCTCTCAAGGTCAAATAACTCAAAAAGTTAACCAAAAAGCTTAACATTGCCAATATCTTCAAGCCTATTCAAGATACAAGGCTCATATTTGGCATGATAAAAGATCTCAATGATCCGCATCTGCTGATACCAAAGTTAAGGTCATGTGACAAGGTCAAGGTCATTTCTCAAGGTCAAATAACTCAAAAAGTTAACCAAAAAACTTAACATTGCCAATATCTTCAAGCCTATTCAAGATACAAGGCTCATATTTGGCATGATAAAAGATCTCAATGATCCGCATCTGCTGATACCAAAGTTAAGGTCATGTGACAAGGTCAAGGTCATTTCTCAAGGTCAAATAACTCAAAAAGTTAACCAAAAAACTTAACATTGCCAATATCTTCAAGCCTATTCAAGATACAAGGCTCATATTTGGCATGATGATAGATCTCAATGATCCGCATCCGCTGGTACCAAAGTCAAGGTCATGTGACAAGGTCAAGGTCATTACTCAAGGTCAAACTTTGAAAAAAATGCTGTTACGGGGGCATTCGTGTTTCACTAACACATCTTGTTACTTACTACATTTACTGTATAGATAAAATTAAAATTAAAACTTTTCAATATTTTTAAGTTAACTTAAGACAACTGCTTGCTCATTAGTTGGTAATTTCAGAAAAAATGCTACTAAATACAGGTTGATGCTAAGACTGGTTTGACTGTATTTATAACAAGTTGATTGCAATATTTTGTTGCTCAAGCTGTTCAGTCATGTGGTAAAACTTGTAATTAATTACACTTTGTTTGCCCTTTGCAGCACCATTGTAGAAACTGTGGTGAAATATTTTGTGCCGAGTGTTCAGATAACAAGATGCCTCATCCCTCCTCCGCCAAGCCAGTCCGGGTTTGTGATGCGTGTCAAGAAATACTCCTCCAACGATACTCAGCAACAGGAAAATAGTGCAATAATCCATGTACAGTCATTAACTTTGTATCATAATCATGAGCAATGGTAACAAAATATTGAGTCGTATTTAACAGGATTTCTTATTCATTCCAATACATTGTATTTGTTTGATTGGTGACAAAAATATTGATATCACAGTACAATTCTGAGCATAACTAGGACTTTTCTGTAAACTGATAAGTACCTCGGACGTAAGTGTAGTCATTTTCAGTCATTTTATTGGTAATTCAGCTTCTGGTGGTACTTTGGTTACGCTTGAAGAATGACAAATTCCTTTAAAGCTTTCCAGTTGTCTGTTGAGATTTTTTTGGCATGTTATAGTTTGAAAACAAAACACATTAATAAATTGCATTTTGTTATCAAATTATGAAATATCAAGTTTTAACCTTTGGATGATTTTGTTTTTTTGCAATGTCATCTTCAGTAATGTTTGTGACGTCATATAAAAACATGTGTGAAATGACATGCTTTATGGCTGGGCCCTTATTATTCACAAAGTTTTTTCTGTATAATCGCTGATTGTCACAGTGTCATGTAAATTGGGTTTTATAAATGAGAGTTTTATTTTTTGCAAATTTTGCGAGTGTTATTAACTCAATAGGCAAATATTATGGTCATGCTTTATTTTAGAGCAAAAGATAAATTAAGAAAAAAATATTACTTTCTTACAGAAATATAAACTTTCAAAGGAGTTAAAATTATCCAACATGAAAAAAAATCTGATATATCATATTTGCACTGCTTTGGTTGCCCGCTAACAATATATTTCCATTACACAAAAAGGGACCATCTCAAACAGGCAAAGATGATTGGTTTGAGACATGATTAGTGATATAAACTCATTATAAACTCCAGTCCCTAGCTAACTCATGCTTAGGGGCATGTCTTTTTGAAATAATTGTTCACAGAACTCTTGGATGGTCTATTGATATGTGATGGATTACATGTTTATATCAGTATATTCAGGGATTAGTGCAAAAGTGTCGTATTTGCCTAAATTTAACAGGCGAATGTAGGTAAAAATGCCACAGGTAAAAATGCCATAGGTAAAAATGTCAGAGGTAAAAATGCCATAGATAATAATGCCAGAGGTAAAATGGTAAAAATGTCACAGGTAATAATGCCAGAGGTAAAAATGCCAGAATATATGAAAACTATATGATGATATATTAAATTGATTGATTGATTGATTGAATGGGGTTTAAGCCACTTTCAACATTATTTCAGTTATATCGCAGCGGCTGGAGCACCTAACAATGGATTCCTGGTATTTCTCTCACCAGTACAACCACCACATTCTTTCCTAGCCTCCAGCTGCTATCTCACATAGGTCTACGATTATCAACCCATTGGTGAGAGACCAATAGTCGGAAAGAATGAGTGCCGCCGTCGGGGATCGAACCTGCGAACTCTGGATTGACAGTCCGACGCGCTGATATATTAAAATCATGAATCATTTTCTTTTATTCTATGAAAACCTAGTTATTTTCTTAAGTTGTCATAAAGACTTTTTTTTAAAAAAATTTAGATGAATATTCTCATTTATGTAATAGTATAATTACAAAGAAAATTATATGAAAAGTATTTGTAAAATGAAAATGAAATAAGTTATATTTCATGATCTTAATCAATACCATAGTTCATTTGAATTTCTACTTTAAAAAATACAACTTATAAAATAAAGTAAACATTTGGTATAAGATGAAGATTTTGGGCATTGTTTTAAAAATGTGCCAAATTTACCAAAATATTACTGAGAAAAGTGTGAAATATCACACTTATGTGTTAAATTTACCCTTTAACTGTATCCTGCCTTATCCACACATTATAAATAAGTAAATAAATAATTAAGCTGTATTATATATGTGAATAAATAAATATATAGACAAAGTTCATTTTTGCTATTTCTTATAACTTATTTATCTATTTTCAGGTTAATGTTCATATATATAAACAAACTTTGTCATATATTTATGAGCCACTTATTTGTATTCCCTTTTGCTTAATTCATTATCAAAGTCTTGAAAAATAAAAAATGAAATTCAACAGTTTATTAAAAGGTTATTGTAATAATTCCTTTTGTGTATGAAAATGAAATTATTTTTATGCCCCCTTAATCGAGAGATCGGGGCATATTGTTTTACTCATGTCCGTCTTGTCTGTCTGTCTGTCCGTCCGTCCGTCTGTCCGTCCGTCTGACCAAAAACTTAACCCGAAAACTTAACCTTTGCATTTTCTCCAAAAGTATTTGACGTACAAAGCTGTACACCAAAGTCAAGGTCATGTGACAAGGTCAAGGTCATCTGTCAAGGTCAAACTTTAAAAAAAATGCTGTTACGGGGGCATTCGTGTTTCACAAACACATCTTGTTTCTATTTACTATAGTCTAAAAATAAAAGATACTATGTACCTCTGGCATTTTTACCTATGGCATTATTACCTATGATATTTTTACCATTTTAGCTATGGCATTATTACCTATGGCTTTTTTACCTCTGACATTTTTACCTATGGTATTTTTACCTCTGGCATTTTTACAGCACACCTAATATGCAATTAAGTTTGAATAATCAATCTTCACTACTTAGAGCTTTTAAAGCCTGAATATGTTATTGAATTATCAAACTTTACTACTTAGAGCATGACTCTTTTTGAAATATAAAAGAAATGTAATTATCAAACTTCACTACCTACAGATGAGACTTAAATACATAATATGCTCTGAATTAAAAAAAGAAGTGAGCCAGAAATCAGGAATAAAAGATTTTTAGAATTAAGATCAAAGAGAAAATAATATAACTTATTATCTCATAAATTGTACTTTGTCTGCCAAAAAGTTCTCTTTGAGACAAACCTGTTTAAACCTCAATTTTGTTTACAGTAAAAGTTGTGTTCAGTGACCACTAAGGGGAAAAACAAAAGGTGGTCACTTATGGGAGTGGTCGCTTAATAGAATGTTTCATGATATATAAGACAAGTCATTTTGATAGCATGTACAGTTGACAAAGTCTCATTGAATCCTCAGATGTTAGAACCCATTAGAATTGTCTCACTGAGACGATTGAAATGGATTCCAACAACATTTGATTCAATGATAAACAATTTTGAGTTTAAATATGCTCATTTTTCAGAGATTTTACCTAAGAGGAAGGGACCTTTTATGATGGTTGCTTAATAAGATAAGTCACTTAAAGTAGTGGACCCGTAATAGCTCCACAACATTTCAGAACTAATGATCTATCACAATGTTGCCCGAGGTTTCCTAATGAAAATCATTAGGAAACCTCGGTTAACACTGTTAAAGTTCATTACTTCTGAAATGCTATAAAACTGTTACGGGTCCACTACCTTAAAAGATGCAATATTGACTTTATCTATAGAACTAAACAATATGGTCAATAGATATAGTTTTCCATGAATCACCATTTCATTCTTGAAAATTAATTGTTCTAGTCTTGCAATTTTAAACACAAACACACTATTAACATAATTCAAGTTGCAGCTATATATATATACTCTCTTTTTTTTGCAATTAATGTTTCAAATGAGCTTTTTTGAAAATGTTGAATATCTCTTTTTTTCTGAATTAATTATTTTGAAAGTTGCAGTAAAATGCATGCAAATAATCAAAAATATTCTTTGATTTGAGGTGAAGGTCAAGTTCAAGATGCCATATTTTTCTTTTGCTTCATTAAAATTCTAAAAAAAAAATAATAAAAATTTAGTGGAACAGGTTGTTGTTTTTTAAACAAACATAAATCAATGGCTTTAAGAATATCTATTTTTCCAAAAATAATGACTTCAAATCAAAGATATTTTTTTCAAAGAAATTCAAAGGCAAGAACTCAAGGGCACTTGATGTTTTTGGTAGCTATTTTCATATGGCTCTGAGAAAAAAAGAAAGCACTGTGACCCCATTTTTTCTTTTCAAAAATCAGAAAAACACATTTATATCTTTCTAAGATATCTGGTTTAAAGAAAAGTTTAACAGTAGGGAAAAGCCTAGGGTTAACTTCCTTAAATTGGGATGGAGATGAAAAATTATCATAGGAGATAATCATCCTCGGATACCCGGGGTCTCCCTATTTGCTACGCTATATTAATGAAGTGTAGCAAATTGGGTTTACCCTAGGTTATCCGAGGATGGGAGATAACTTTCGGATAGCAAGAAGTAATACACCAACAGAGTAACCTCCTCTGTTTCATTTTAGACATCAACATAATCTCTATCTTATATTCTGCCTTGTATGTAAGATGAAAATGTTCGTGCAACATTTAAGAAATGGTTCCTACTTTGCATGTGTATCAATGTGCAAAGCTGCTTTGTGAGTTTCTGTGTAAAAAACTTTGTAGGAAATGAAGTAATTGCTTGTCACAAGCAATTTCTTTCATTTCCACAATTTTTTTAGGTTCTTTTCCCAAGGGGTGTAGAAAAAGTGGGATTGTGCGAGTATGAGTTAGGGCCACTAAATGTCTACCCACTACAAATATTTTAATTTATTGGAAGTGTCCTGAATATACTGAGGATTTAAGTGTAAAATATTGAATGAATTGTAAATTAACTGATATGTGCCTTCTGATTTGGATTACTTGTTGTGCATTGGATTGACTGTTATTCAGTGAGTGCTTTTCTATTTCAACACTGAAGGGTCAATAAAAAGATTTTGTAAAAATACTGATTTCCTATGAAAAGCTAGGCATTTACAATAGTTTTAACATCGGTATGGTTCCACATTTTTAGCTCACCTGAAAGCTAAAAAGGTGAGCTGTGCGACGAGTGGACCTGTAATAGTTCTGCAACATTTTGGACTACATATTCTTTCACAATGTTAACTGAGGTTTCTCAATGAAAATCATTAGGAAACCTCGGTTAACCTTGTTAAAGTTCATTACTTCCGCTATGTTGCAAAACTGTTACGGGTCCACTACATGTATATCTTAACTGTACATGAAGACTTAAAAAACTTACCTAAGATTTTGTGCCATGTAGATATAGTGTTCTTTTATTTCATCCATTGGATATCATATAATTTATTTTGAACTGTTATTATGGTAAGAGGTTGAAAGCGTCTACCCCATTACCTCACAATAACAACTTTTTATTGGGCCAAACTTTCGAAAACTTTGTGAAAAATGAAGAAAAATGCTTATTATATATTCTGTTTTCACATAGCTTTCTAAAAGGGAAATAAAGACTGTCTAAAAAGTAAAAGCTTAAAAGTGTATTCTGCATTATCTTTGAATTTGTTTAAAATATTGGGGAAAAAAGCAAAAGGAGTATTGCTACTATGAACATGTGTTTGTAATTTGCAGATTTTTTATCAAGAAAACTGAAATTTTTTATTACCGTATTTCCTCTAATAATGGCACCCTCCCTAATAGTAGCACACCTACTTTTTTACTGGGAAAACCCACTTCATGTGCCTAAATTCTAGGAGCTTTTTGAGAATTCTTCCTTAATTTGAGATGAATTTCCTCTAAACAATCATTTATATGATTGTTTAGAGGAAATTCACATCAAATGTAAGGGAAAGGGCCTAAAAGACACCAATTTTATATTGGAAAATTCATACGTAATAAAAGCTCCCTGACCTTGTAATGTATAGCTCCAGGGAGTGTTTATTAGGAGAAATATGGTACTTTGAATGTTACATATAGGATCTGTCATGAGATTTGATTTGAGACAAGCTGATCTTTAGCAAGCTTTGAGTAGAAATGGCAAATCGCATCATAACATTGATATTCTTGACAAGTTTATGATCAGCTTATCTCAAATAAATAGAGTAACAGATTGTTTTGCTCACATATACACCAGTTTGTGTGTTAAAAGCCATTTTTATGCTCCACCGGACTAAGTCCAGCAGAGCTAATGTTATGGCAGGTTGTCAGTTGTTAGTCTGTGCATCCTTGTGTAAACTTTTCATTTAAACATCTTCTCCTCTGAACTACTCAGCAGAATTTCACAGGAATGATTCTTTAGACTTGCTCTCAGATTCCTTCAAGCATTTTCTGATCAGGTTGATAACTTTTGAGCTACAGGCTGTGGAGTCGCCAAAACGGGCCCCAATGGTGAAATATAGAAAAATCTTATTCTCTGAAACTACTGGTCAGTATTTAACCAAACTTTACAGAAATGATCCTTAGGACATCCTTTCTCAGATTCTTTCATTAAATTCAGATCAGATTGATACTACGGGCGCTACCGGCTAACATGTCTCCAAAAATAGACACTCATTGGGGAAATATGAAAAAAACTTCTTCTCTGAAACTACTGTTCTAAAGACATCTAAACTAGAAATGATTCTCAGGACATTCTTTTTTAGATTCCTTCATTAAATTCTGATTGGGTTGATAACATGGGTGTAACAGAGTGATATCATTGGCATAACAGGGTGACATGTCACCAAAAATGGGCCCCCTAATGGTGAAATATTGAAAAAGTTCTCTTAAACTACTGGTCAGAATTTAACCAAATTACACCAGAATGATCTTGGGGACTGCTTTCTAAAATCACCATTTACTTTAATTTTCACTTAAAGTAAATTAATGTTTTTCTGGTTTCCTCGGGGCATTTCCAGTGGAGTGATACTTGGGCCGCCTAGGCCTAAAGTATTTCTTGTTGAGATTCTGACATGTAACTCTTGCTATTAATATTATGGGAGGGTTCAAAATAAACTTACATAATGAACTATATGTATTATCTACTATGAGATACTAAATGAGCCTGTGGGAGACATTTCCAACAATTTCACATCTGTGCGAGGTACGAACATTTGGTAGCGTTGACAACAATACAATGCAATAATGATATATGCTGACGGCATGAAGATTGTTTAAGACCTTATCTATCTATATCGCGCATAGTGAAGATTCTGGTCAGCTTGTGCGGCTGCACAGGCTGGCCAGAATCTTTTTCTTGCGCACATGTGAAATTGTTGGAAATGCCACGCACAGGCTCAAATATAAACTTTTTTATCCTCAGGCCATATCTTGATCAAGAATATTGTTTATAGTATTGTAAAAATGTGCTATGAGCTATTACAATGTTAATACATGTATTTGTTATGAAATGAATATCAAGGTGATGTTGAAATTGTATAAGATTTGTTTTCTGTTTTTATTTGGTCTTTGCCTTTGTTAAACTAGTAAGTTTAAATGGACTAACATTTCTTTAATGGTTCTTTAATTTGTAAAATAGAAATGTGTCATATTGCCAACTGTTACACATGTGCACAACGTAAAGACTTTAATCAGTATGGACATCTACACAGTCTGTTCAGCGTCTTCACTATGTGCTTATAACTACCGACTTTATGTTCCTGCTCCCTATCGCATAATACTTGTTACACATTGTGTGGTTGTGAAGGCAGTTCAATGTTGGTCAGTCATTTAAGCACAAAATTGTTGGAAAAGTCATTGATAAGCAAAGCCAAGTTCATATTGCTCCAGCGACTACTTCTTTAAAGCAACCTAAGTTATAAAGCGACCTTTATGAAAAGTCCATTCAGTGTAAGCATAATCCCTGAAAATGGTTATTGTTTAAGTTAGTGGACCCGTGATAGATCCGCAATGTTCTGCAGTAATGAAATGTAACAGTGTTAATCGAGGTTTCGAATGATTTTCATTGGGAAACCTCAGTTAACATTGTGAAAGATCATGAGTGCTGAAATGTTGCGGAACTTTTACAGCTCCACTACCTTAAAGGAAAAGTTGTATATTATAGAATCTTATATTGTTCAAACCCATACAAATAGTCTAAATGAGATCATCCTAATTGGTTTGAACATCATAGGATCCGGTTAGACTTACGCAACAATCTATATACATGTATGTGATCAAGATGACCTTTCTAATTTGTCATTGAATCATATTTTGAGCGACCTTTCCAATGAGCAACTGCTTTTTGATGGTTCTTCACATAAGTTTTACTGTGATCTTCATTTAGACTACATATCAGTATTACAGTAAAACTCATGTGAAGTGTTGCTCTAAATTGATGAAGTAACCTGTGAAACAAGAATGGAAAAGTAGAGATAGGAAGAAGTCACAGCAATCAGCATTTGATTCTCTTTATTCAAAGCGATTTTAGTGCACCTGAGTACTACATATGGTTCTACGGTTAGCTTTGTGACTGTGCTTATGACCTGCGTGAGGTATGTACATGTATCATCAGCTCTACTTCAATTTGATGACTCAGCGCGAAACAGTTTTAACTGCCTATATCATTATAGGCAGTTACAACTGTTTCATGCTGAGCCTTCGAATTAGTGTCAACATTTCTTTAAATGAAATTAACTCCTACACCATTAATGTAAACTGTCATTACTTTTATTTCTTATACTTTACTGACATCAACAAAATAAGCAAATAAAAGTTACGTATTGGGTGCACAAAAACATTCTCAATATAGCTCATACTAGTTCGAGACCAATTCTCGCCAAGTACCAGTTCTTGCCAACAAACCTGGTTCAAAGAAAAGACGGAGAGGAAATCCTTCTAAATTACAATTTATGTTGTCAAGAACTTATTCTTTTTGGAAAATAATTTATTATAAATGGATATTGCATCTTTACTGTGAAAAAGGTCAGGTAGCAAGAACTGGTACATGGCGAGAATTGGTCTCCAACCAGTAAATGTACAAAATATTTATTTCCACAGATCAATTTTTAGTAGACTAAACAAATATTTCAAATTTTGAGGACGCAAATTAACTTCTTTTGATTAGCACCTGCTCACATCTCTTTGAGAGTACTAGACATTTAGAATATATAAAATGCTGTTCAATCCCTGCTTTTTACGTGTCTGTGATTTTATAATTGAGAAAACATTGTTGAAAAAGAAGAAATTGCTTCTGACAAGCAATTTCTTCTTTTTCCACACTATTTTCTACCCTACTGAATGGTTATTTTTCAAATTAAACCAACTTTAAATTTTCGTCTGCAAAACCTTTGAATTCGGACAGGTCCAAAATTTTGTAAAACAGGAAATGATTAAATGAGTTGTCTGATAAATTGCTATCCTCTAAACCCGGCAGTGCCCGGATTCTTGCCATCCTTATCAAAATTGCAGTACTGGAAAGTCCCCGACTTTATTTGATCCACCCATTTTTCAATCTGAAAATATTCAATAAAAAGATAAATGTAATATATATCACAGCACTCCAAGTTTTGAATCAATGCAACATGCGTAAAAAATATTTAAAAAAAAAAGAAAAAAAGAAAAGGAGTAGAATGCTTTAAACAAATCAACTTCTCTGTTTTTCACAATATTTTTCACCCCATCTAACCCAATTTTCTTTGTCCTTTACAGTTTCTTTCAATCAACAATTTGAAACACAAGATAGCGTTGAAACACTTTTACAACATCATGAATGTTTAAAGAAGTAGCAAAAGTGATAAGATGATTTAAAAAGACATGAAAACATAAAGGCTTATGCGAAAACAAATAAAAGCTTCAAGAGTCTTTAGAATGTTTTATAAATGGGATATCATGGTTAGGTTCATTCGGAACATCGCTCGGACTTTTTCCGTATACTGGAAAGTACATCGGACGTAAGTGTAGTAATTTTAAGTCATTTTTTAGTAAATCCGGTGTACCTTTTTAAAAGAAAATCACATTTTGTTAATTCTTTCCGATCGTCTGAGGAGATCTCGGGCATATTACGAGTTGATGACAAAACTTTTTGTTATCAAAATTATAAAATGCCCACTTTTATTCGTCCTTTGCTTTTAGCTCTACTGGCCGAAAGGCCAGCGGGCTATTGTCATGGCGAGTATCCGTCGTCCGTGCGTGCGTCCGTCCGTCCTTCCGTCCGTCCGTCCGTAAACTTTTACTTTAAAAATCTTCTCCTCAGAAATTACTGGATGAATTTCAACCAAACTTCACAGGAATGATCCTTGGGTGACCCTCTATCAGATTCCTTCAAAGAATTTAAATTGGTTGAAAATCATGGCTGTAGTGGGCGTGGCTAATTTCCATATATCGAGGGCTCAACGCAATACTGTCGTAACTCATTTTTTTCAAATTTTTTTTTTTTTCATTTTTCAACTCAAAATGACTTATTTCATACATGGAATAATTTTTTTGTAAAAATAATTGTGGGAAAAGGACAAAAATCAAAATTTGCCAAAGTGTCGTAAGTCAATTTGTACAAATTTCTTAGTGTAATACTGTCGTAACTTGAGTTAAGTACAGTGTTCCGTTAGAAAATCTTTTAAAATTTAAAATATGTTAACGCAACACTGTATGTAACTCATCAAATATTCATAACAATATGATGTCAGGACAAATACTATGACATCATAAGTGTCATAATTTGGTGTCAATTGGTCCATTTCTTTTCAAGTCTTATAAGTCAGTGGAATGCATGTATTTTTAGCTCACCTGAGCATAAATTGCTCAAGCTGAGCTTTGGGGGTTGTGTGATGCCTTTTATGGGATGTCAACATTTACCTTGTAAACACTCTAGAGGCCACATTTTTAGCCTTATCAACCAGAAAAATGACAAAATGTTTATCTTGATGAAATCTGCAAATCTCAGACTAGTCCGAAATTGGGTCAAGTTAGATCAAAACTAGGTCACAGGGTCAAATATCAAATAAACTTTGTTGACACTCTAGAAGACCCATTTTTAACCAAGTTTACATAGGAGTTGGTCAGTATGATTAGCTTGATAAAAGATTGGACCAGTTCAAAATCGAGTCAAGTGTGGTCAAAAATAGGCCAAATGGCCAAATAACATTTTAACATTTTAAGCCAAATCAACCTGAAATTGGTCAGAATGATTTTCTTGTTGGATATAATCATAAGCATTGCTTGAGCTTGTCATTATTTCCATTATCTTTGTTCAAAGATTTAGTTAACTCATGTGAGCCATTTATGGCCACTATGGCCCTTTTGTTGACCCAATCCTTGTTAAATCTGATCAGCTATACCAAGACACAAAATTTAATGTAGAAAGTGTTTGGTTATCAATCCTTAAGTCAAATAATGCAATGTGCTTGTTTGCAATGGGTTGCAATATGAAAACTGCTTGTATTACTAAGATCCTCACAGTAGACCAAACAAAAGCCTATCAATTGCTACAGTGACATTTCACAGATATATTGAAATTATGACTTACAAATCTATTAACTCTGATGGTAACAATGTGCCATTTAAAATTGACTAAATTAGTATCTTTACTGAAAACAGTGGAGACAATCATTTTGACTGGTCTTTATTTAGTGAAATAGGTGAGGGAGATGTTGCTGGCTAGCTTTAAATAGCCAATGAGAATGTGAGATGAGATGAGTGTACCCTATCCAATGTTAAAGGAAATGAAAATAATGAAAACTCCTAATTACAAAATTTAATTACATTGAAGAGTCCGTGTTTTCAGATAATGCCAATATAAGCATATCTGATTGGTATTGTTACTTGTTAAATGATGGAAATGAATTCAATGGGGATAACTGATCTGCACAAAACTAAAACAAATATTATTTGAGTATGCTGTGACATGCAATAAATAAATTAAACACCACCACTATATCTCATAAGTATCTCGAAAAAAAACACAAAGAATGAAAATGATTCTGTATATGTCACCATTGAATCTGCAAGTAAACAAAGTTTATACAAATACTCAATAGGCTACTGTTAAAAGATCAAGGAGATATTGTGGCCAGGCTGTACAAAAGGAGTGTTTGTACTGCCTTGCAATACAAGCTAGCTTTTAAAGTGATGTGGTAAGGCACTGGCTTTGGGACAGAGAAGTCCCTTGTTCGAATCCAGACAAAGTCAGGTATTCACCAGTGGGTAACTTTTGGCACCTACTGTAAATCATCCCTATGTGGTGGTGCTTATGTGATTTGGTAGTTGATGATGGTTAATTACTGAAGATTCAGGAATAAATTTTAATTATCAAGGGGATGTATGTAACCAGGTTGTGTATAAGGAGTGTTTGTACTACCTTGCTGTACAAGCTAGCTTTTGTAGCGACATGGTATACTGGGTGCTTTAGGACAGAGATGTCTCTGGTTTGAATCCTGTTTGGTCGAATATTTATCAGCGGGTTACAATGTCATTGAGAAAATTTAAAGATTTGTCCATAGGTATTAAAAATTTGATACAAATGCTAATGAAGAATAGGTTTCAAAGTCAATACTGTTACAAATCAGACGTCTATTTTTTGCTGACAAAATATTTCATGGAGGCCAACTGTTTCATGTTAACTTAGTTAATTGAATCTGTTCATGTATCATGTATCTGATCCTTAGAATTAAGATCAAAATCCTTTGGGAGATCAAGTCATAGTACAGTGGTACTGCTCTGACTATATTAATCAAAGGGTCCTCGAGGCACTTATCCTTTCCAACTTTTTGTCTCCCACCTATGGGTTGATAATTGTGGACTTGAAACAAGAGGGCCAGAATGGCCCTAAATTGCTCACCTGATTGATCCAGTTAAACTCATCCAAATACATTTCTGGCAATGTTTCATTCACAATTTACGTAATTGTTGAAGAGGAGATTTAATTCCAAGATTAGCCCAGTGGTTCATCAGAAGAAGAAGTTTTTTACGATTGTTGACGACAGACGAAGGACGGTGGATGACTGACTCAGGGGGATCCTAATAGCTCCCCGTACGCATGTTGTGCTCAGGTGAGCTAAAAATAATATGGGAAAGCAACTCTTGGCTAGGAATGGATGCAAAGGTAGTAATAGTGTGAATAACTCCAGGTGCTTCAGTTGTAGCGATATAAGTAAAACAGTGCTAAAAGCGGCATTAAACCCCACACAATCAAACAAACACACATTTTCAAGCTGTGTTTTCAGAACAGTTATGATCGTAGGGTGTTTTTTGGTAACAATACCATATTTTATATACTGTTGATAAGATTGTAAGGTTTATGTATGTGGGTTAATAATATTTACAGGATCAGGTAAAATAGTGCTAGGCCAATGTTTGTCTTGTCATCCACAATACAGCCTGCATGTAATGGTTTAAACCAATCATTTAACATGAATTAGGAAACTAGTTCTTACAACTTAGATTAATCCATGTTGTTTCGGTTTCTCGAAAATTTACCAGTACTCATGCTGAATGTGTGGGCCAATGAAAGAAACAAGATCATTAGCTGCCTCTTGAAATCAAACTTGGGACATTTTGGTCAAGAGGCATTATGGTTTAGCTGTAGACCACAGAGAATGATTGAGTGTTATCTTGTTTATCTTTATTATTCCCCCTAAACTATGTCTGGGAGGTATATAGGAGTCTGCTTGTTGGTGGGTCCGTTGGTCAGTCTGTCGTCTGTATCTTTTTGTGTCCACTCAATTTCTCACTAAATAATGGGTGGATTTTATTCGAACTTCACAGATGTGATCAATATCAAGCAGAGTTGTGAAGTGACATTTTGGTTACCATCCATTGACTTTTGACAGAGTTATGGCCCTTTGATGGGCAATGACCATTTCATTATTGACAAGTACTTGTAGGGGTGTATTAGTCTGCTTTGCAACAGTCTAGTTATTATGTTTTTGAAGCAGCCCAGAACTAAGTAAAGGTAATAGGAGCTTGATCTTTTTTAGTAACAAAATTATTACAGTAATATCAATGATAGATTTTAAATTTCTGGAGAAAGAAAGAAAAAGCCTGTGTAACGCCTGCCTTTATAATGATGATGATATTGAACCAAAATATCAATTTTTAATATCAGCCAGTTAGACAAAAGATTGGCAATACTAATCATCCTGTATCGGCAATATTTATCATTTATTATTGTCAATAATATTGATGATATATGAGCCAATAAAAAGAATTGTTTTCTAACTTTGCTGTAGAATTATCTGGGCTTTTGATGACTGGTATTAGAATTATGATAACTAATAGTTATGTTTCACCCCACGATAGAATCTTGGAGCAGTTATTTTTTTTGCATTGCATACACATCATTCAATCAATAAGAGACAATAAATGCAGGATGCATTTTGTACAATTTACTTGTTAAAATCAATGTGTAATTTTAATGAAATGAAAGTTTATGAAATGTTGATTGAAATTGTTTTGGAACGCCAAACGTGTTTGTTCTTTATGAAAAATATACATAAATCAATAAGTTTTGCCTATTATATAAAAAAAACCACCAGAATAACTCCTGACCTTCAGAGGTTTTTGCAGCTAAAAAGAACCTCAACAAATTAAAAGTATGTAGAGAAAAGAATAACATTTTCCATGCAAAACATATCATTTTCTGACAATACTTTCTCTACATTTTTTTTCAAGTGTCAAAAATTTGCAAAGAATTGTGTGTTACAGTTTAAGTGAGTTTTAAACAACAAAAATTCATGTAGCTTTAAAAATATGGTAGAGTTGATACAGTATTGTATAAATATTGTGGCTAAAATGATAGAGTATTGAGATGGAAAACTGTCGTAAGTCAAGTTACGACAGTGTTGCATACATTTTTATGGCATATTGAATAGACTTTGGGAGGGAATACTGTAGTAACTCATATTTTTTACAAAATAAACTTAATACATTGATGATATATAAATCCAGTATATAAGTATGGAAAATGTGCTTTTCCTTGAGACATCTGTGACTTGCTAATTTTGGTGTAAATTATTTAATGAGAAATATTTAGTTTTTTGCTTCTCCTTTAAAATTCTCAAAAAGTGAGTTACGACAGTGTTGCGTTAAGCCATCGATATGGTAATAGTTGAGTTTTCTCAGATTCTAAGTGATGGATACCAATTAAATTCTACATGAATGATCCTTGAGTGACCCTTTATCAGTCTACCAAAAATTATTGTGATTAGATGAAAAATATGTATTTTATGGGCGGAGGTCATTTCTCTATAATTATGTTATATAGTGGAAACTTTGAAAATCATTTTCTCAGAACCTAACTAATGGATAACAACCAAATTTCATTTGAATGATTATTTAATGATCCTTTACAAGCCTGTAAATATATATTGTGATCAGATGAAAAATAAGTGTTTTATGGGCGGAGGTCATTTCTCTATATGTTATATAGTGAAAACTTTGAAAATCATTTTCTCAGAATCTAACAGATGGATATCGACCAAATTTCACTGGAATGATTCTCCAGTGATACTTTATCAGTCTGCAAAAAAGTATTGTGATCAGATGCAAAATATGTATTTTATTGTCAGAGGTCATTTCCTTAGATATGTTATATGGTGTAATATCCAATATGGGGTAAAACAAACTTTTTTCAAAGTTCAAACAGATGGATTTCAACCAAATATCATAGGAATTTTATTTCTGTGAAGTTGTATCAGGCTTCAAAAAATATTTGATTAGATGAACAGCATGCTCTATATTGGCAGAGGACATTTCAACATATAAAGTGAATATTTGACCACCCTTTTGGTATCACCTGAATGATGAATTTTTTTTAGACTCAAATAATTTAATGGGTGTAAAGATTGTAGGTTAGAAGGAACATAAGCTTTGTTAGAATCCAAATGTGTAGAAACATTAGGTGAAATAGGGAGCCTGAGAAACCCCCTTAGAATTGGTCAGTTTAGTTGAACGAAGGGTGACTCTGCACAAAGAGGTGTAAAGTGGCCTACTGAGGTTCAGAGTGGGGAAGAAAAAGCTGAGTTGACTGCACTCTAAGGCATTGGGCAGAATAAAAAAAATTGGAATTAATATTTTACTTCTTATTATCTTTAGATTTGGTGACAAACAATTATTGTGAAGTAACACCCTTATAGTGGTGTTTAATGAAAAGTGGAAAGATCTACAATCAAAATTTTGTGGACAAAGTACCAGTACATTATGCAGTAACATTCTGTTAGTATTGAAATTTTTATTTTTTGGATCTCAAACAAATTTCACTTGAATGATCCTTATTTTTAACAGCCTTATCATCCTCTAATAATCATTATCAGGATATTCAGGCCTGTGGAGCGAATCAGGCGCTCAAGCGCCTCTAGTTGTGTAATGCAACTTCATCCTTCGCGGGATCGTTGATGTTTGTGACGTCACGCGTATAAACCTTCGTGCGAAATGACGCACTTTCATGGCTACGCCCGTATTAATTCCCGAGTTCTTTTCCATAGAAGCACCTAGGGTTCCGGATTAGATTTGACTCTCTCTCAATTTCCAAATGTTGTGCTTTTTTTGGCTCACAAGAAAAAAAAATGGTATATGCATTTATTTGCATACATGAAGTAAACATTCTGTCCAAGGATTTCAAATTCCTTTGATTTAATGTAAGACATTGCTTGTCACAAGCAGTCTCCTTTTCCCGCACTTTTTTCAATTGCATAGGATAGTTCCTTTTCAAGTTTCATTTACTTTGCAGCGTTGGCTGCAATTCATTTGAATTTGAATCAGTTTAAAGATTTGAAAAAAATGGGAAAGTGTTACGTCCAAAAACTGCGCTTAGAGCAAATATTAAAAAAAAAAAGATGTCACCTTACCCAAGCAGACGGACACATCTGTTCGGCCGCTCTACGGAAATAGAAACAATTCACATAGTCGTCTCCCTTTATCTGTTTACAGCGATAGTAGTCTATGAAACTTTGTATACAGTATCTGTAAGGTAAGGCGAATCGATTAACTTAGGTCCTGTGTTCGATTTTGAATTTTCAACTCATTGAAGAGATGAAGATTATTCTTTTTTTACGCCACGTATTGATATATCGTGAGTATTGTTTTACCGATGTCTGTTCGTCTATCTTTCTGTCTATCTGTCTGTATGCTAAAACTTAACATGCAAACTTAACTTCGATAATTCAAGTCTCATTGCTATTATTTAAAACAAAAGTTCCTCGCATCAATCTGGATCTTTGAAGATCAAGGTCATCCGTCAAAAACGCAAAGTCAGTTGTCAAGGACAATATGAAAATAACCGTTTCGGTGCATTAGTGTTTTACGAACACATCTTGTTAATTCATGCATGAAAGAATCGCACTGTGGATTAATGTATAAGTTTGATAACGATTTTTTCAAACCATCAGGAATTTAAAAAATCTGTTCAGAAATATCTCTTTGATTCTTAGTATTCATTATCGCACAAAAAGTTCAAAATGTTTTTGCATGTTTTTTTTTTTTTTTTTTTTTTTTTCATTTATCTGCATGCTTCGAGTGAGACAATTGTTACTACGGTGTTTAACCCGAAACACGGGATTTTGATTCCGTCTTCTGGATACTACATGGTGCTAGAAATTCTACTTCCGCAGCAACATTAGATGGAAATAAAATACTATGGGTCATGCAGCGACGGCGAAAATACAATCGCGCGAAATATATCCAACAGTGAAGATGGAAATGAAATAACGGTGAATATAAACTTACTTGAATTCATTCTCGTGTGGATATCTTGCATCAAATGGTGGTGCCTTCCAACCTGGATCGTATTCTGTAGAAGAAGAGTTTCATTTATTATTGTCATGTAAAATTATCTTTAAGTAAAACTATAAATCATTAAGCGACCAAATTCAATAATTGTTTTATAAAATTGTTAATTTCTTTTTCTTTAGTTTTGAAGGTTTTATATTGTATTTTTCGTTTGCCCGATCGCAAAAAAAAGGTAATTCATTTCAATCGCCACAAGAATATCCGATGACGCATGTTTTTTAGCTCACCTGAGCACGAAGTGCTCAAGGTGAGCTATTGTGATCGTAAAATGACCGTCGTGCGACGTGCGTCGTCCGTCGTCCGTCGTCCACAATTTCTTTCAACATCTTCTCCTCATAAATCAGTTGGCCAATCTTGATGAAACTTGGCAGGGATGTTCCTTGGGTCAAGCTCTACCAAATGTGTTCAAATAATTGAAATCCACCCTTAACTTTCCCTTTACCATTAACAAAAAGGGTGAAAATATGACAATCTTTAAAAATCTTCTTCTCTGAAACCAGGAGGCAGACAGCTTTCATATTTGGTATGTAGCATCATCTAGTGGACCTCTACCAAGTTTGTTCATATCAAGCTCTTGGGTCATATTTGGGATTTGCCCGGGCCCAACCCTTTTTACATAGAAGCAAAGAGCGAAAATCTTTAAAAATCATCTTCTCTGAAACCAGATGGCGGACAGCTGTCATGTTTGGTATGTAGCATCACCTAGTGGGCCTCTACCAAGTTTGTTCATATCAAGACCCTTGGGTCATATTTGGGCTTTGCACGGGTGCATCCCTTTATCTCTTGTGAGCATGAAGGGTAAAACAATGAAAACCTTCAAAAATCTTCTTCTATGAAACCAGGAGGCAGACAGCTTTCATATTTGGTATGTAGTATCATCTAGTGGACCTCTACCAAGTTTGTTCATATCAAGCTCTTGGGTCATATTTGGGTTTTGCCCGGGCCCAACCCTTTTTACATAGAATCAAAGAGCGAAAATCTTTTAAATCTTCTTCTCTGAAACCAGATGGCACACAGCTTTCATATTTAGTATGTAGCATCATCTAGTGGGCCCCTACCAAGTTTGTTCACATCAAGACACTAGGGTCATATTTTGGCTCCACCCGGGCACATCCCATTCAGCTCATTTGAGCACGATGGGTGCGAAAAGGAAAACCTTCAAAAATCTTCTTCTCTGAAACCAGAAGGCTGACAGCTTTCATAATTAGTAGGTAGCATCATCTTTTGGGCCTCTTCCAAGTTTGTTCATATTAAGACCCTGGGGTCACATTTGGGGTCCACCGGTGCATCCCTTTTTACATAGAATCAAAGAGCAAAAGGGCAAATCTGTCTTGCTCTTCGCTGAAAACATTCCATGGTATTGATTTTAGGCAATTATCTTCTTTTTGACATCTGCCTATCCAATTAATGTGATATCCCAGGGGTCAAAGAGACTCAGGTGAGCGATCTAGGACCATCTTGGTCCTCTTGTTTTTTTGTTTTTTATATATATATATATATATATATATATATATATATATAAGATTTGAATGATCGTTCTTATTTTGGGAAATTTCCTGCCACAGATGGGAAAATAGAGCCTGTTTCAATTGGGATGTAGCCTTTTATAGTCTTCTGTTAAAGAACAAAAAAGCTCTGCGACGGAAGAAGGTGGCGTATCAATTGCAGACAATAAGTTGAATTAAAGGTAGTGGACCCGCAATAGTTCCGCAACGATTCGACAGTAATGAATTTGACGATGTTAACCAAGGTTTCCTAATGATTTTCATCAGGAAACTTTGGTTATCATTGTGAAAGATGAGTTCCGAAATGTTGCGGGAAATATTACGAATCCACTAACAAAAATCCTATTAAGACTTGGCTCACTTTTATAAGCGTCTTTCACCTCATCTTCCCTGTCTAAGTCCATATTCAGTCAATCTGAAATTCAAACGATAAACATCTGCATACGTTTAATAAAATCGAACATTATTACATATATCGGCAAAATTTGCCTTTTTGCAAGAAAATTGAAACAAAGTAAACGTTCATTTTTCATGAAAAGGGGCATTTTTCCGAATATATTGAAATACCTAGTGCTTTGAGATCTATTATACTTTTATTTTATTCTCTTCGGAATAATTTTGTGACATCTTGCATCTGTATAAGCCGCAAATAGGAAAATAGATGTAGAAAAGAAAGGGATGCCTGCGTGCAATTTATTGGAACTGTGGAATATTTTTACCCTTGTCGAACAGAATCCACCGCAAAGTCTGGCTGGGAGCAATTATTTACCACGAGTTTTTTTGTGAATCAATTTGCAGTAGGCCTACTCGTCTTTCAATGGCGTTGCTCCCATTAAGCACATTAAGCAAGTGCGTAATAGAAATAAATCTTCTTTCGAAAAATGTCGTTGATGAATGATCATAACATCGAAACTACAGCTTATTTAAGCTGTAGTTAAGATGATTTGATTATTCACCAACGCTCAAATCATAATTAGGGGAGCGGACGGATATTCATCTTTTGTCACAGTTCCTATATTGCCTTTGTCCTATACATTTTTGGTTGTCGCTTTCTGAGTGCGTATAATAAGTCCTTGATCCGCCTATGTCTTTCTTGGTGGATAATCGCTTGACACAGCAATTTCGGAAAATTATCAATAATTCTAATTATGATATGACCTTCGTCGCATGAGTTAAATAACCCTGTTGAATATTTTTGATATTACACGGGTGCTAGTACACTAGTGGAATAACTATGCAAATGAGCTCAAAGCGAAAAGCAACGCTATTTGTGACCGCGAAAATGACGTCATAAAGTATATATTGTGACGTCAGTTTTAAATGGCGATATAAGTTACGAGGAAAAATTGAAATATTGAATTTAAAGAATTTTGACGTTTTTTCGCAAAGATTCTGGCCATATTATAAATAGAATATCAAATTTGTGCCCATAAAAAACTCGTCATCTAAAACAGATAAAATCTCGACACAGTCACGTTTCAGTTAATTACATCGCGTAATTTACGAGTTGAATGATTTTCGAATGACTTTGGGAAGATTTTGAATGAGTGTGTGGAAATTTGGTGGATGTGGCAGATCTTCTAAAAATCTTGTTTAATAATAAATCTTGTTTGTAATAATGTTTTTAGAAGACGATTCCTAAAATCTACTACGCGCAGAGAATCCCTGGGTTTTTTCCGCCTTCTCTTCTTCAAACCCTTTTCAAATCGATTGAGTATTTACCGAATTAATTTAAGATATCGTGAAATTGTGTCATGAGGTTCCTCACTCTGTCTTTGCATCTCTGCTTTTATCCTAAAGTATCAGCATGAATATGTATGTCTCCATTAGTAACGAACAATTAGAAGCAATTTGGATCTTTGCATAACTTTGGACATTTGTTTAATTTTGACTCACCTGCGTTTAGATTCTCGTTTTTACTACCAAGCTTAAAAGGTTATAAGTAAACATGAAACAAAAACGTTCATGAAAGTGAACGTCATGAATGGCATATATATTTCTTTGTAAGTGTGTACAGTCTTATCGGTTGCTCCTTTTCAGATTTGAAAAGCGTAGCTCCGGATAAGAGGGGTTGGGATTGTTGGCAGTCTTAATATTTTATTTTTAGCTCTGCTGTTTCCGGAGAAAATCTTAGGTATTGCCATAGCCTTGGTGTCGTTGTCGTCGTCATTAGAAAAATTTGTCATTTTGTGATATATATGTCTCTACTGAAGGCATTCACTTGAAACTTGGCTAACATGTTCACTACCAAAAGAGGAATATACTATTCAAAAAAGTTCTTTATCACTTGTTAAACTTACGATTTTTTTGAATTCATGTAAAAACTTCAATCATTTTTTATTAATAGTAATTGTAATTTAAGAATATCACGTGTATTGCCATGAATTATTCGAAAGCGTTTCTGGATAGAGACGTCAACGTCAAAATAAGCAAAATCTGACTTTCTCATTCAGCGCCTGCAGTTCCAGATTTACTGGACCTGATAGCTCTTCATTATGGTGTGGATGTTAATTGCTTTTGAAATTTAACGTCTAGGCACACGACTGTAATGAAAGCATGTCAAGCAAACGGAGGTGCAACGTCATAGAGTCATTAGTCGCCTCAAGGCAGGCTGTATAAGACGAGCCGTTGCAAATGACTTTGTTGTTTCCGGACAGACTATCTTGGACCTCTGGCACGGCTGTAACATGACTCACAGCGTTATGTATAGAGCCAGATCAGTTTGACGCTGGAAAACAACGTTCGTCAAGGACGTCGGATAACGTGACGATATTTGGGAGTTTTCACTGTAACTGCTACTTCAACGAAGACTTGGGTCTCCAGTCTAAGCGGGATCTCACTTCAGAAAAGGTTGATCCCGATACGAGAGGTCAAGTTTGCCACTATAAGACACGTGCGATGTAACGTCCTTAATCAGCGTCTCTGTTGCAAATCGTTGGTCAAAAAAGTAATTCTGTTTAGATACAGTGTAAAGATGCATTGACTTCATCTTCTTTGACTTTACACAGATATAAAGATATATTATTCGAAGTTAAAAATCTGCATATAGATCAAATATCAAAGAACTTGAAGAGTATACTATTAAGAGGGATAACTCTTGGTGCATTTTAAGTGAATTCACAGCATAGCGCTTGATGCTTGATTTAATCAAAACAGCAAGTCTCTACCTTTGAGTTCTGCAACGGATCCCATTTTAATAGTTCATATTTTAAACAGCAGCTAATGGAGTGTTTCAGATATTTCCTGGTTATTTGTTTCATTTGGCTTTGTTGACCATGTACTAAGACGTAACTACAATAGCTATCAGTTTCCACTAACACGAATCAATGACCGCATGGAAAATATATCCCTGGAGAGAAATACATGCTAAAAGCCTCTTATGGACAAGTAAAAATCAATTCATAATTTACATGGAATGAAGAGAGAATGGAACGGTAATATTCACTACTTTTAAGCAACATGTAATGAATTTAACCTGTCGGGTGACGACCAAAATTCTTACAAGGACATCATTAATACTTAACATTCCGTCCACAATCGTTAACAATTTCAGTCCTACACTATATCGCTATTGAATTGATTGATTGATTGAATCGGGTTTTACGCCACTTTCAACATTATTTCAGTTATATCGCGGCGGCTGGAGCACCTAACAATGGATTCCTGGTATTTCTCTCGCCAGTACTACCATCACATTCTTTCCTAGCCTCCAGCTGCTATCTCACATAGGCCTACGATTATCGACCCATTGGTGAGAGACAAATAGTCGGAAAGAATGAGTGCCGCCATCGGGGATCGAACCCGGGACCTCTAGTTTGACAGTCCGACGCGCTACCAACTGCGCTATGACGGCGGCACATCGCTATTGAAAGACAGACAGAAAGACAAACAGACAGACAGGCAAGCAGACAAAAGGATAAGTTTATCGAAGGAATTGTATTAAGTACATCATCGTTTCAGAACATAATAACATATAAAGGTAAATATTTTATGTAGCTGACACCCCCCCCCCCCCCCCCCCTCTTAGAACCATACAGAACGAATTTAGAACGACCTTCTGAAATGAACAAAGTGAAAGTTTTTGGAATGATTTCGGGATGGAATTAAAAGGGAATGAAACGAAGCTAATAGAATACGCCTATTTCGTTCCAAATAAGCGATGTTTATGCAATTAAAAACCCCTCTGTACAGTTAAAAAGATAGTGAAATCGACACTCATTCCGTTCAAAACCATCCCAAATCATTCTATTCTTTCATTTTAATCTCTTACTCAAAACATTGCGAGTTTTGTGTAACTTCGGATTGGTTTGATTGAGCCTTGAAATGCTCTCAAAGGAGGGTACTGTGAGTTATTTACCATGTGTTCGATCGAAACGAGTGTCGATTTCACAGTACTTTAATCTGTATCAAAGTCAGCTATAGTACGATTTTGCGATATGTGTCCGCCTCTTCTACCAGACAGTCAACGATTCCTAAATAGGGGTGTCCGTAGTCTTGCCTCTTGCCCAAAGGGTCCCGAGTTCGATTTCCGGGAGTAACTATCAATCTTAGTTTTTTTCATTGGCCCACAAATTCGGGGCGAGTACTGGTAGCATTTCCAGGAGGCAGGATCGAGAAGAATAATCAAAGGTGTAAGAACTTGTTTCTCAATGGATGTAAAATAAAAAGGTTTAAACCATGTTATCTAAATCGATTTGTTTTCCAGCTCTTGGAGCACTGCTAATTGGAATGTCATTATTCAGATGGCTATCGGGAGCATTCATTAGCGTCACAATAATTGTTTCACAATGAAAATCTTAACCCTTATCCTACCGTATACAAAGCGCTGGCAGAGAGTATAGATTAAGATCAGCCTGCACCTACGTACAGGCTAATATAAACCTGCACTGCCTACTTTCTGTTTAATCATTTTAGGAAAATTCTGAGAAGTTAAAAGCGGGACATCGAATGATCCAAACCGACTAAGATAGTGATAGGTTTAATGCAGAAAGAAACAGTGGATATTGCTTGAGCGACCACTTTTATTCAGCGACCATTAAAAAAAACTTCGACGAAAGAAAAAAGGAAGGAATGGACTTTCTAAAACGAGTAACTGTTAGGTGTTGAAACTTAATAAGACGATTCTTATAGGTTTGAACATTATAAGTTTCAGTAAGAATTATGTGACAATTTGTATATGATATCAACCTAACGATTTCTTATCTATCATTAAATGCTGTATCAAACGATCTTTCTCATAAGCGAGCCCTTTTGGTGGTCCCATAACACAAGTTTTACTGTACATGTATTGAGCCTTTGAAAGGTAGATTATGTCCAAGAAGAGCAGAAAACCGGTGTGGGTGGGGACAACTTGAATTTGAGATACGTTGAAATGGATAATTGACGATGATGGGCGATTAAGTACTCGTTATTCCAACTTATTGAAAATGAACATGATGGATTTACGAAGTTAAGGTCGCCTAACGACAAAATCCGGAATTACGGATAATATGGAGCCCAAGAGGTTTGAAATTGAAAACTTGGCATTATGTTACTAAGCAACGCGTGGTCGGGAACATTAAGTTAACGATGGCGATTGTTTCGGCTAACGAGATAAAATTAGGAAAAATGGAAATAACGGACATATATGTACATGTAATTTTTACGAGATAACGATGCAACCCCATCGTATATCATATTTTGTGGCTATACATTGCATTTGGAAAACAGCATGATAACAGAAATTATTATTAAGAGTTATGTACAAGACGCATCTTCCTTTCCTGGTGTATTTAACAAAAATTGAATGTAAAAAGAGATCGTTTATAAATATGATTAACACTCTAAGTTCGGTGATAATTTATTTCATTCTTTCAATAGTGAAATATATAATACGTATTTAGTGTTTTGTATGAAAAAAATATCTAACGAGGTTGGGGGAATTGATAATTGTCGAGACTCTGTCTAATTTAGTTTAATTCAAACAACCGAGATAGAATTTTTTTCATACAATACACTAAATGCGTTTTATATTCATCTTATAACCTCTTTTTGCCTTGTTTGCGTCGATGTTTCTAACAGAAATGCAAGTTTCTAAAAATAACCGCATTATATCGTTGTTCTAAAATATCCACTGATATCATAAAAAGTATCAAATGGGGTGTTATCATACGGATATTTGTATAGTTTTAAGATAAATATCGATTACGCTTTATTAATAAAACAAGAGGACAATGAAGATCCTACTATATAAATCATCTTAGTATGTGAGTTCCAAAATTTAAAGAATTTCTTTAATTTCGCTAAACATGTGAAATGGTCTCGGGATTATGTGTCATGCCATATATCAAAGTTATAAGCTAAATGGAGGGTGGGGGACTATTAAGATTTTGTTTTATCTATATGCCAAAATCCGGGATCCCACAACACAGGGGCAATCACCAAGCTGGCACGTAACTTGAAGTTTTCTTGTAGATGATAGGCCAACATGCAAAATTAAGTACCGTAGATTAGAGCATTGTGATTCGGGAGTAGCCTACTGTAGAAGATTTTTTTAAAGATTTTTTGCTTCATTTCTATGTAAAATCCAGGTGCCCACAACATAAGGCTAATTTTCAAAATGGATCGATAAATTTAAACAAGAGTGCCATCGTCACAAAATCCGCCGCCACTTTGCTGCTGTTTCACGAAAATAATTGTAGACACTACTTATTTTGACAGAACCAAATTGAAAATTACCAAGTTTCATTTAAATCAAGACAAAAAGTTAGGAGGAGTTGCCTTCACAAGGCTGCAATTTCAATAAGCCCCAGGCACTAAGTTTTAAGGGGACATAATTCAGGGAAATAAATGAGCCATAAAATCCTTGATCCATGTACATCTACAAATTATGGTGATGACATTGACCAAGTTTCATTTAAATAAAGACCAAAAGTAAGGAGGAGTTGTGTTCAAAAGTCTGCAATTTCAATAAGCCCTAGATACTAAGTTTTAAGGGGGCATAATTTAGGGTAAAATTAATGAACCATAAAATCCTTACTTCATGCTCATCTACCAATTTGGGTTATAACATCCACCAAGTTTCATTTAGATCCAGCCAGAAACTTAGGAAGAGTTGCATTCACAAGGCTGCAATTTCAATAAGCCCCAGAGACTAAATTTAAAGGGGGCATAACTGAGGCAATAAGCCCCATAGACTAAGTTTTTAAAGGGCATAACTCAGGCAAAAATCAACGAACCATAAAATCCTTACTTCATGCACATATACCAATTGAGGTGATAACATTGACCACGTTTCAAGAAGATCCAGCCAGAAACTTAGGAGGAGTTGCATTGACAAGAAAAGTGGACCAAGAGACTACGTTTTTAAGGGGCATAACTCAGGCAAAAATCATCTAACCATAAAATCCTTACTTCATGCACATATACCAATTGAGGTGATTACATTGACCAAGTTTCAAGAAGATCCAGCCCGAAACTTAGGAGGAGTTGCGTTGACAAGAAAAGTGGACCAAGAGACTAAGTTATCAAGGGGCATAACTCAGGCAAAAATCAACGAACCATAAAATCATTCCTTCATGCACATCTACCAATTGAGTAGATTACATTGACCAAGTTTCAAGAAGATCCAGCCAGAAACTTTGGAGGAGTTGCGTTCACAAGAAAAGTGGACCCAGAGACTAAGTTATCAAGGGGCATAACTCAGGCAAAAATCAACGAACCATAAAATCCTTCCTTCATGCACATCTACCAATTGAGGTGATAACATTGACCAAGTTTCAAGAAGATCCAGCCAGAAGTTTAGGAGGAGTTGCGTTTTCAAGAAAAGTGGGCGGACGTACGGACGGACGGATGGACGGACGGATGGACGGACAGACGGAGAAGATGACGTCAATATACGCCCGCCTCCGGCGGCGTATAAAAATGGTAGATAAGCTTTTGGCGATTCTTCATGATAAATTTGAAAGCCCTTTTCCCCTTAGGTTACAAGGAGATTATTTTCCCCACTCTTTTGCATTGTTACAGAGTTTTACATGTATACCACTTCTGTAGAATATTTTGAAAATACATGACCTGGCGATCAAATGAGGGAAATTTGGTTAAAATCTGATGGATAATTTTTAGTTGAGACATTGTTTTAAACTTGTAAACGTACGGACGAATAGGCGAACGGACGCCAGGCTTCGCGCTCAGGTTAGCTTAAAATGTCTGTATCCTATGAAATCTTTCCTTTTATTTGCAAGAAGAATTCGTCGGTTAGCGTTTAAAACATCCTAGCTTCAGTTAATCGAAGATGAATTTACTTCTAATATATAAAACATGCGTGTGGGACCGCGTAATCTCTCACCAATGGGTCGATTATCGTAGATCTATGTGAGATAGCCGCTGGAGGCTAGGAAAGGATTTTATGGTAGTACTTGTGTGAGAAATACAAGGAATCCATTGTTAGGTGCCCCAGCCCCCGCGATATAGCTAAAAAATTGTTTAAAGCGGCGTAAACCCCATTCAAACAAAAGACTCGCTACCCAATGCGCTATGGCGGCGGCAGTAAATTGAACGACATACATTTACTCAATGAAGACTCAATATATTATGTAACCTTTTAAGGAAAAAGAGCATATTATCTTTAAATTAATTTTCAGATAACGCTCTTCCATCTTATAATTACCATCAAAATAGAACGTTGTATGGTCTAGACAATAATATCGAGAGGGTAGTGCAAAACTATTGTAAGTGCCTATATTTCTATAGGCACTTACACTAGTTATGCGCTTACCCCTCGATATGAAAATATGAAATTGACGAAATAAAAGGTAACTTTGTTTCATTTGCTGAAGAAAAGTGCGAACGTGACTTATAACATGCGTGTAACTGATAACATGACCGACCCGGTATAACAAAAATACCAAACTGCATTGAAGACCGCATTAAAAAAAAAAACATTAGATTGGAGCTACTGTCACCAATAATTCTTTTTTTATAGGAGAAAAGAAGGTGGGAACAGAAAAAAAAATAAATTTAATCAAGCAATTTCATCTTTTTCCAAAATTGTTTTTGAAGAAAAATCTCGTTTATATATAATTCATTATTAAGTTTGTTTGTTTTTTTTCACCGAAAGTTAACATGTAAATTATTTATTCATTTTGCTAATTATCTAAATAACGTTATTTATTTTTTATAATAATTATTCATACATCAGATAATTTCAGGAGCTCCATGATAAATTAATCTTAGCTATACATTTATTATCGTTTATTTTTTATTGATACCTATTTCCAATATTTTGAGGATATTTCGGCGAAGTACTTTAAAGTTTCCTTTCATAGTCACGCGATCGTTGCGAGCAAAAAATCTTAGGGGCTAGTTTGAACGTCGCCAGACACTTCATCCTGGTGCATAAATGACAACGAGTAAAATTTTATTGGATAAAGTGCAATGATTTACTTAAAGGCAAAGTACTATCTTTTTAAGCAAGTTATTCTACTAATATGAATACCAATAATGAAAACAAAAATGTAATTGTAAGTTATAAGAATATAAATATTTGAAAATAAACTACATACTTTGTCTTGTCTTTTCCCCCGATCCGTGAAAAACGTCAATTATGAATTCTGAACAACCGACAGAGCAACAGGTGAAGGGCGCATGACGCGCATGCGCATTGACGGAAAGCCCAAGTGTCGCTGGGCGACCAATTTTTCATTTCTCGGAGGGCAACTAGTTCGTAATATTGAAGATGAGAATGGAAAATTTAGATAGTTGAAAATTGTGAAATACTGTTTGCAACACGACAATGATATACAAAAAATACGGACTTACTTTCGCAGTTGGTAAGTTCATTTTAATTACCAAATATTGCCATTCTTTTATATGTAAGATATAAAAGAGCTGTATTTCTATTTTTTCATAAATGCATGAACCGAAGAATGATCTTTTTTATGCTTGAATTCTCCATAGTTAAGATATGAAATAAAAACAACAACAACAACAAAAAGTACCACCCCCCGAAAGAATAAAAGGTTTAAGTTTCATACTCCTTAAAAAAATCAAATAAAAAGAATAAAAATATTAACATATCCCCGATGATGAAGTAATGAAGAGACTTCTGATAATTTGGCATCATTAGGCTAAAAAGTAAATATTTTACTATTGTAAAGAAGTATTTTGTGTAAAAGAATGCAAACCATCTACAAACACGGAATTGTTTTCATTATTACACGAAACAACTTTTTTTCAGCAAATCAGAGTGCAAGAATATGTTATACTCTTTAAATCTAAATTATTCTTATTTGCAGTCGTAATATCCTTTCCGACGTTTGTCTCTCACCAATGGGTAAATAATCGTAAACCTATGTGAGATAGCAGTCGGAGGCTAGGAAAGAGTGTAAAGGTAGTTCATTGAGGAGAAGCACAGTGTACAAGAAAAACAAATCTTGGGTGCATAATTTTCGTTGTTTCCCTTTGTTATTTCAAAGACCTATTTTTTCCGGATCATATCTCAGGCAGTTTAATAACTATCAGCTTGAAACTTCATAGGGGATAAATCTCATTGGGGAGAAGTGCAGTGCTCAAGAGCCATAATTTAAGCTAGCTCAACTCTACTATCAAATTTTTACGGGATTGGCAAATATGATATATTATATTTTCTTAAGTTCGAGCGGCTATTTTTAAAATCAAGGCCACAGTTCATTCGTCATTAGATGCATGTGCAAATCTTTACTTGCGCGTAGAAGAAAAAAGGTAAGAGCATGTTGTATGGGTGCATGTCAATTTTGCCCTGTGTTCAGGAAGAAGAAAAAAACACGTCACAAACTGTTAGCTTCTGCTCCAGCGTTAAGTTCAATCTTCGTGAAACTTTGTAACGATTCGGCGGAGCTTATTAAATGTATTAAGTTAAATTCCACAGTACACTCTGGATTTAAAAGTACTCACGGTCAGATATTTAGAAATTATGTCTTTTCTAAGCATTCTCTAGCTGCATGGTTTTTATGAATGGCGTGAAGCATAGCCTGTCAAACATCTACTCCTCGCTAAAGTAAGGTAAAAACGGCTCTTTCCTAGTTTTAAGAAAATACTCACAGGAGCGACATAGAAGAAATATTCCCAAAAATGTGAAGCAGAAAAACAAGGTCAATATTTTTTTTCGTTTTTTTTTAAAAAAACAAACATGTTGGACACCATCTAAATTTGTTTTCATCTACTGAACTCAAAAAAACAAAACACCTGTTTGGTTTACCACAAGCCAAAGTTAGGAAACTAGCCCTCTATCATGTTTGGTTTTCAGATGGACAGCCATCTTGGACACATTTAAAATATATAGATGATATTGAATGAATGGTCATGGAATACCGAATTTATTAAACTTGTCATCTATATAAAAAAAATCAGATAAAAACGAGGCTGCGCATATCTTATATTCTATTTACAATATGACCCGAATTTTTGCGATAAATCGCTAAAATTATTGAAATTCAACATTTCAATTTTCCGCGAAACTTGTAACGCCGTTTAAAACTGACGTCACAATATATACATTATGACAACATTTTCGCGATTACAAAATAGCGTTGCTATACGCTCTTACGTGCCCCCAGCATGTAAATACCTAACATTACCAGTCGATATAAACCGATTCCACATTCGGGAAACAACGCTCTGGGACACATCAAGGGCTTTGGAAACGTGCATTTGAGAAAACCCAGAAATAAGCATGCCAATGCCCTGGACTGGTCCCTCTGTCGACTCATAAAAGCCATGAGTCGACAGAGGGACCAGTCTAGCCAATGCCCCTATTCATCTCATCTTGATAAGATAATGCCTTCAACGCATGTTTGCCAAATTAAAATGGAAACTGAATGTAAACATTGAGATAACTTTGTTAAAAGCTCGAAAAATGCACCAACGTGTTTGAAGATAAAAGGTTGAACGAAACACGTTTTAGGTGGTATGCCTTTTCACGAGCTCCTCGTGCATAATATACATGCCGATACTATATTTTGGCTACATTTCATCAAGTCCGAATGTTTACCCTTCTTCGTGTAAAAGAAACAAGAGGACCAAGATGGTCCTAGATCGCTCACCTGAATCTCTTTGACCCCTGGGTCCGTTCAAACCAATAAAATAGGCAGATGTCATAAAGATAATTTCTACACAAAAACCTTTTGTTTCATGAAGTTTGGGCCAAAATTGTGGCTTAGAGTTATAACAAGAAAATTATCATTAAGACCCCTTCTCCTGTGATCTGGCAAAGGGTTCATCCTTGAGACCTGACCAACATTCTGACCAAGTTTCATAAAGATTGGGCCATATATGTGGCCTCTAGAGTGTAAACAAGAAAATTGCCATTATGTCCCCTTTTCTAGTGATATGGTATGGATCCTTCCCATTTTCAGGCCAACAATCTGACAAGGTTTTATGAAGATTTTGCCATATTTGTGGCTTCTAGTGCATAAACAAGAAAATTGTCATAAAGGCCCCTTTTCCCGTGATATGGCATGAATCCTTCCAATTTTCAACAGGGTTCATCCATGTGACTTGGCAAACTTTCTGACCAAGTTACATGAAGATTGAACCACATTTGTGGTCTCTAGAGTATAAACAAGAAAATTGTCATTAAGGCCCCTTTTCCCGTGATATTGCATGGATCCTTCCCATTTTCAACAGGGTATATCCTTGTGACTTGGCAAACATTTTGACCAAGTTTCATGAAGATTGAATCACATTTGTGGACTCTAGAGTTTAAACAAGAAAATTGTTTTTAAGGCCCCTTTTCCCGTGATATTGCATGGATCCTTCCAATTTTCAATAGGATCCATCTTTAAGATCTGGCCATTTTTCTGACCAAGTTTCATGAAGATTGGGCCATATTTGTGGCCTCTAGAGTGTAATCAAGAAAATTGTCAATAAGGTCCCTTTTCCTGTGGCATGGTATGAATCCTTCCTAATTTCATTAGGGTTCATCCTTGTGATCTGGCCAACATTCTGACCAAGTTTCATGAAGATTGGGCCATATTTGTGGCCTCTAGCGTGTAAACAAGAAAATTGTCTTTGAGGCCCCTTTTCCCCGAGATATGGCATGGATCCTTTTCATTTTCAATAGGGTTCATCTTTAAGACCTGGCCAACATTCTGACCAGGTTTCAAGAAGATTGGGCTATATTTGTGGCCTCTAGAGTGTAATCAAGAAAATTGTCAATAAGGCCCCTTTTCCTGTGGTATGGCATGAATCCTTCCTAATTTCAATAGGGTTCATCCTTGTGATCTGGCCAACATTCTGACCAAGTTTCATGAAGATTGGGCCATATTTGTGGCCTCTAGAGTGGAAACAAGAAAATTGTCTTTGAGGCCCCTTTTCCCGTGATATGGCATGAATCCTTTTCATTTTCAATAGGGTTCATCCTTGTGACCTGACCAACATTCTGACCAAGTTTCATGTAGATTTGATTATATTTGTGGCCTCTAGAGTGTAAACACTTAAATTGATGACGCATGACGACGGACGACGCACACTGCACGACGGACGACGGACATTCAATGATCACAAAAGCTCTCCTTGAGCACGATATGCTCAGGTGAGCTAAAAAAATGGGATCAATATGTTTACAGGAATATTTCCTTTAAAGAAAAGGGGATATACCTTAAATTGAGAAATAATGCTCTGAACAAAGAAGTTGACGCCACCCGCCCGCCGGACACCGAACACCAAGGGTGATTAAATAATACGGGCATATAAAAAAATATCCTTCTCAATGCATGCAGATTTTCCAGACACGAAAGATTTATATTAGTCCAACAAATTGATCGTTTTCATTAACCAAGGGTGCTGCCAAATACGTGTCCTACTACGTGGAATTAAACACGAAGTTGTTATCACCCTTGGCCAGCGAAGGAAATGAACGTGTGGAAAAGAAACGAGAAAACACATGAAGTACCCGTTTGATTAGTTATTCTATTATTATTATTCAATTAGCTATTCGATTTATGTTTATTTTCAAAACACTAAATGTATCTGTCATTTTTGCTAGTTTCCTCTTGTACCAAATTCGGCATTTGGAATCGCAGAAATTCGCGTTCAAGTCTAATTTCCACCTTTAATTTCATCCCAGTCTAAATTATAATACTCGAATCGTCCCTCGGAAATTTGTGTCGTCCATTTTTCAATCTGAAAAAGAGAAGCATGTGAAATTGTATTGATTTACTTCATATTAAAGTATTGGGTATTACTTTGTTAAATAATTCGACATAATAAGGGAAGATTTTTTTTTGTTTCTTTTCTCTTTTTGTTATTAGTTTTAATTTCAAATCATCTATCACATTTGAATTTAAGAGGTAGACTAAGGCCAACTCGCTAGGAATGATATTTTAGAAATAAACAGTCCGCTTTTGTTTTCTACAAATTTGCAAACAGTTTTCCACGTTTTGTTATCCTTTGTAGTGTAGATACATTTTGGAAAACAACGGCGATTGTGCCAATGAGATTATTTTTAGTTATTTCATTGGATATAGAGGAAAATCATTTGTTTCAGTGTAAGATCGATTTTTAGCTCACCTGAGCACGAAGTGCTCAAGGTGAGCTTTTGTGGTCACGTGATGTCCGTCGTCCGTCGTCCGTCGTGCGTCGTGCGTCGTGTGTCGTGTGTCGTGTGTCGTCAACATTTACCTTGTAGACACTCTAGAGGCCACATTTTTTGCCCAATCAACCTGAAATTTGGTCAGAATGATTGTCTTGATGAAATCTCGGACAAGTTCGAAATTGGGTCAAGTGGGGTCAAAAATGAGGTCACGGGGTCAAATCTTAGAAAAACCTTGTAGACACTCTAGAGGCCATATTTTGTGCCCAATCAACCTGAAATTTGGTCCAATTGATTGTTTTGATGAAATCTCGGACAATTTCGAAATTGGGTCAAGTGGGGTCAAAAATGAGGTCACGGGGTCAAATCTTAGAAAAACCTTGTAGACACTCTAGAAGCCATATTTTTTGCCCAATCAACCTGAAATTTGGTCAGAATGATTGTCTTGATAAAATCTCGGACAAGTTCGAAATTGGGTCAAGTGGGGTCAAAAATGAGGTCACAGGGTCAATTCTTAGAAAAACCTTGTAGACACTCTAGAGGCCACATTTTTTGCCCAATCAGCCTGAAATTTGGTCAGAATGATTGTCTTGATGAAATCTCTGACAACTTCGAAATTGGGTCAAGTGGGGTCAAAAATGAGGTCACGGGGTCAAATCGTAGAAAAACCTTGTAGACATTCTAGAAGCCATATTTTGTGCCCAATCAACCTGAAATTTGGTCAGAATTATTGTCTTGATGAAATCTTGGACAAGTTCGAAATTGGGTCAAGTGGGGTCAAAAATAAGGTCACAGGGTCAATTCTAAGAAAAACCTTATAGACACTCTAGAGGCCATTTTTTTTGCCCAATCAACCTGAAATTTGGTCAGAATGATAATCTTGATAAAATCTCGGACAAGTTCGAAATTGGGTCAATTGGGGTCAAAAATGAGGTCACGGGGTCAAATTTTAGAAAAACCTTGTAGACACTCTAGAAGCCATATTTTTTGCTCAATCAACCTGAAATTTGGTCAGAATTATTGTTTTGATGAAATCTCGCACAAGTTGGAAATTGGGTCAAGTGGGGTCAAAAATGAGGTCACGGGGTCAAATCTTAGAAAAACCTTGTAGACACTCTAGAGGCCATTTTTTTTGCTCAATCAACCTGAAATTTGGTCAGAATGATCATCTTGATAAAATCTCGGACAAGTTCGAAATTGGGTCAAGTGGGGTCAAAAATGAGGTCACGGGATCAAATTTTAGAAAAACCTTGTAGACACTCTAGAAGCCATATTTTTTGCCCAATCAACCTGAAATTTGGTCAGAATTATTGTTTTGATGAAATCTCGCACAAGTTGGAAATTGGGTCAAGTGGGGTCAAAAATGAGTTCACGGGGTCAAATCTTAGAAAAACCTTGTAGACACTCTAGAAGCCATATTTTGTGCCCAATCAACCTGAAATTTGGTCAGAATGATTGTCTTGATAAAATCTCGGACAAGTTCTAAATTGGGTCAAGTGGGGTCACAAATGAGGTCACAGGGTCAAATATTGGAAAAACCTTGTAGACACTCTAGAAGCCATATTTTTTGTCTGATCAACCTGAAAATTGGTCAGAATGATCATCTTGATGAAATGTAGGTCAATTTTGAAATTGGGTCAAGTGGGATCAAAAATCAGGTCACGGGGTCAAATCTTAGAAAAATCTTGTTAGCAGTGTAGAGGCATCATTTTTGCCCAATCGATCTGAAATTTTCTTCATCCTTTCTAAATCTACTTTAAACTATTTTCGACAGTTCATTCAGGTGAGCGATTTAGGGCCACTATGGCCCTCTTGTTCTCAGATCCCTTGGTCTTCTATAACGAACAACGATCAGAGACAGTTATCCTTCTCTTACACGTGCTTAAGGTCAAAATCTGATTGACGTCATAACGACGCTTACTAGCGCACGGTACATTGTATTTCTGCCATCATGGCGTTTTAAAAACAAGCCTGAGTATAACATTTCCAACAATTTGAAATGTTCGTGACTTGTAAACATTGAGAGGCCCAGACAGCAGGAAACTGTAAATATAAGGTTACATAAAGCGCGTCATTTTTTACGTGATTGCTATGCAATTGTATGACGTCAAATGTCAATTTTGCTCTTCTTAGAAAACATAAAAAAGAATACAAAAATCAAAAGCAGGGTATAACCTTTTTTATAATTTGATTTGTTTGACGTTTATCAAATGATAATCTACCATTATTTCTCGATAGTCCACCCAATATAATTTAAGAATTTATGTCGTTTAAAAAAATTTAAGCTTTTATCTTATAAGGTTAAAAGGAGCAAAAAATAGATATCTTACCCATGCGGATGGACACATTTGCTCGGCACATCTTCTGAAGTAAAAACAGTTTGTGTAGTCTGGACCCTTGATCTTTTTACATCTATAGTAGTCTATAAAACTCTGTATACAGTATCTGAAATATACAATTGGCCAGTATAATGAATATAGGTCTCTGTAAAGGTGGAATGGGGGAAGCTACTCAGACACTGCGATTTCAGTAAGCTGCGATTACTGTTGGCTTACCTTAAAATAAATGTACTAAATGTGCCTTTTGGACAATACTTTTTTTATTCGCCATTAAATAAATTATATATCGTACGTTAATTTTGTATGTATTTGAGCATGCATGTTTGCATGTGTATTCGAATATTTCTTGTGCATGTATTTCATTTTTGTCAGATTTATTGGGTGGAGTCGAGGAATTTTTACAAATATTTATGTGCTTAGAAATCTTTTCTGGAGACTTTTTTTAGTATGAAATTGTACTTTAAACTGCTGTGGTAACATTTAAAACTCTCATCTCCCTTTATCTCTTTTTCCTATTTGATAATTTGTTGTAGGCGTTGTTTAAAATGTGCGGAAGTTATACAAAGTGTGTTTCAAAATACCTTTTATTCACAAATTTAATTATTATTTTTGATTATCAGTATGAGTATATGGATTAACTATTCTCAATCGGCAGTGAACAATAACAATGTGTGTTTTTTTTTCTAACTCATGATAAAACATATAGCCGTCAGCAGGATTCTGTTATTATGCATATAATTAAGACATTTCAACGTCATTGGAAATGTGCATGACGTGGATATATTCTTTTAGGAAAAGGATTTAGTACAATTGATATTGTACATACATTGTATACCCAGTTCAAAAGAAAGTGTGCATATTGAATCTCGAATATCTAAAAAATCACACCATCAACCAGCATGAAATTTCGCACGACATACCGCGAGAAAATTTGTAAACGATCTTTGAAGACTACATTGATTGGCTTGGTTGAGAACTTTGATTTTGTGTGTTTTGTATGTATATCACGTATTAGATAAGTAATTTGTTTTAAATTGCATTTAATGTAATTATTGTGTCTTAACCAAACATTTAATCTTTTTTATTACCAATTTGCATAATGCAACAACGTGGGTCGACCAAAAATTAATGTAAGTGAACGTCAAAGACCCTTGTAAGTTCACAAACGTTATAAACATTAAACGAGTTTTCCTGTTCAATAGAAATTGAAGGCAACATCTTGTATGACCTTACAGGAACATCAATCTTATGATTTGGTATGTCTTCGGTAGCTTCTTCGAACTCTGCTAAATGCCATGTAATCACGAAGCTCTTCTTAGAGAAGAAACTGTGATGAGGGTTAATTTCTTGTGCTCCATAGATATTCTTTTATCGTTGTACAATTCAAGGGAAATGCAAAAATTGAAAAGTGTCCACTTTCTTTTAAAACTCAGTATACTTTACTTACTTAAATTGATTGTCGTGAGGGTATCTAGCATCGTATGGCGGGGCTGTCCATCCTGGTTTATATTCTGCAAAATGATAATCAAAAATCATAGTTGTGATAATGATAATGGTAGATACCAACATTTCTAAAACTAACAAATCATCAGAGAAACGGATATTAAGAGATGGGTGGACCAAAAATATTAATATTTAAACTGTACTGCAACACCCTACGTAAATAGTGTATTCATTAAAGCGTCTAATCGAGGCAATTCGAATATGTACCATAACATAGGCTTTTACTGAAAATTGAGGTTTTGGGGCTCTCGTTACACCCTCGACGTCGCGCACGGTAATGCGGCACTTTTTAAAAATCGTCACCCTCTATGTTTTAAAACTTATAATTACAAATCTCCTTTCTGGCCCCATCGTCATATCTTATATCAAAATAACGCTTAAACCATGGCCAATTAATACGTTACACTTTAATTGCAAACTATTTTGGTACAAGTTCGCAAAAAGGAGTTTCAATTTGTAATTTTAGCGAAAAAAACACGTGTAACATGTAACACGAAAGTATCAATGAAAGATACACATCTTATATTTTAAACAGTTTAATAATGTTTAAACTGCTTGAAAATATATAAAATTTGAACTGGTATGATATCCAACAATTTTACCAACGGAGATCGAATTTTAACCACAAATAAGAAAATTACCGTTTTATGTTTAAGAAAAAGTGAAGCGTAACATCAAGCTTTAAGACGCTGAAAATATTACTATTTTCTTTTATATTTCCATTAAAAATTGATAAATTGCAACCAAACTTAGAATTAAAAATATAATTTTTCTGTTATTCCTAAATATGTAAATAAATATCAATTTGAGTTTTAAACGGAAAATTAAAAAGCTGAAATTCATGTGGAACGAAATCATTTGAGGATGTTAAAAAACTGTGTTTTCCATTTTAAATACGCTTAAAATAGCAGTTCCTTTATTCATACGGTAATTTAAATTTAGCCAAGAAATATTATTTTTCTCTTGATAATCATATTAAAATGTCATGGAAAAATATTAACAAATAAAAGAGATGTTGATATTAGTTCGTGTGGAACGATTTCTAAAAAAAACGCGCAGTTTCTTACAGCGACGTTAAGTTTGATTCGTTGAATTATAAAACCGACGCGCCTTCAGCCGTTGATAAAATCCACAAAGTCAAGGAAAATAAGAAAATAAAAAGAAAACAAAACGCCATGCGAGAAGAATATTTGTTTGGAAGTGGCGATATGAGTAGGTGGAAGAGAAGAACTAGATATAAACAAGGGGGTCAATATAGCCCGAAATCGATCATCTTAATTTGATAGCAAAAAAGAATGTTCAATACATTTTTCACGAAGACTTGTATTCTCGGGGAGTAACACGCTTTCTACAGACCCAAGAATAGTGAGTTCGAAGCAAGCTCAACTAGATGTAACAATTTTTCAAACATTCCAAGAAAAATGGGTAAAAACGTGTCATTTCCCTTTTACCAAAACGTGTGCTTTGATTACATCACTTTATATGAACAAACTGCTGTTGGTTCGAATCGATCATTGCAATAAAGATAGGTTGAGATTTTGGAATGTTAGATTTACTTCTGCATTATAAAATATGATGTTCAAATGAAGCGTACAACCCAATACATCTTCAGATTTACAGCCCATTTTACTGACCATCCAGTATTCGCATATCTATACATTTATGCGAAGTTGAAAATTTTGAGACATTTATCATTCTTCGCGAGGGAAAAGAGGCAAGTTTTATTATTTTTTGAAAAGATAACTATATATTCTTACATTGCTTTAGCTGTAGAGAGGGTGACCAATATAATACTAATTACGTTATCTTTTTCCGACAAAAAAAAGACGCTACACCATCGACGTTCGCTATTTTGACGTTACATTTTAGTGCCGCATTACTGTGCGCGACGTCCCTCCTATCTAGAACCTGAAGTATTTCGAACCTTCTCTTTCATCTTGGAAAATGCAGACTTATAGCAGAACGAATATTCACCCGGTAATTCTTAAATATTGATAACTTTTCTAACATTCATTTTTAATATTTGTAACTTTTCTCTTTTCACGAAAGTTAAAACGAATCAAACTTACTGGAAATGGTATGAAATCAATCTATGAGTAATGATCAATGGACATGCGTCATCTATTAAAACCACAATTATTTGAGCCTGTGCGTGAGATTTCTAACAATTTCAAGTATGCGCAAAGGAAAGACTCAGTCTGACCAGAGTCTTCACTACGCGTTTGGTAGATAGATAAGGTCTCAAAGTTTCTGTAGACCACCAGGTAACTTTATATTTACAGTAATGTGGCTGGCTTCGCTACTCAGTGTTTTCACCTCACGAACATTTCAAACTGTTGGAAATGTCACGCACAGGCTCATTTGTCATTTTCTTATAAAATTCGTTATTAAAGCATATAAGAGTACATGCGGAGTCAGACTGGAAAATACGAGATATAATGCTTGGGCAAATAATACTAGAAAGAGAGACGAATAAAGAAAAAAGAAGAAAGAAAGAAAGAACGAAAGAAAGAAAGGAAAAAGAAGACAGTTATATACTTTTGTAAGCTTCTTTAACTTCGTCCTCCCTATCTAAATCCATGTTTTGTGTTCGTCCTTCTGAAAATAATAATAATAATAATTGTAAAAATAAATACAAACATTAAAGGAACGATGAATGGAGCGGTGAAAATGTTTAGATATGTATACGTATTGGATCAAGCTAGTGTACGCTCACAAGTTCGCTGAAGTAAATTTACCCTGCGGTCAGGGTGATAAAACAGCGAAAACTGTTTGCAAATTATACCCCGCTTTGCACATACACCTGCGTGCAAAGCGGGGTAAAATTTGTAAACAGTTTGCACCGTTTTGTCATCCTGAACGCAAGGCTGATGACATTGTAGGACAGGGACGCGCACACATTTTACAGTCACAGAATGCTTTCATTGTCAATTTTCAAAAATCTAAAATTTATTGATACACGTATTTTTGTACGTTTATAGACAATTACCGGCACAACTGTTGTTCGATATGACATTCTAGCGTACTGGAGAAAAATCACGGTTTATAATTACGTTATCTCGAAATCTCTTGAAAATGACGTTATGGTTTGCAAAAATTGTGACCTTAAACTGTGGCGATGATATTGGGCCTACCTGAATTATACATACTCTTGACAAAAGAAAATTGTCCAGGGCTATTTTGATACAAGTCCACAAGTAAATGTTGGAAAATTGATCAAACACAACATCGAGTACACTTTTAAATGACATGCATACTTTACCATAACGCAGTGGTAACGCATCAATGGACATAAAAGGCCCGGGTTCGATTCCCGGTAGTTGCATTCAGCTTCCCGAATATTTCTCTTAAATTATTGCGTTGATTATTGTAGACCTATGTGGGATAGCAGCTGGGGCCTGTTTCGTCAAACTGTTTAGGACGTATTTTTATCTTAAAAATGTCCTAGGATCTTTTTAAGACAAATGTCGGGTTTCATCAAACTCGAGATATTTAGGAAGTTCCTAATTTTTGTCCCAAACGTAGGACACCAATTTCGACGTCCTACGCGATGCTTTTGTCTTAGATATTGTATTTAAATAGATTTGTTTGTTTTGTTTGAAGGTGGTTTTACGCCGCTTTCAACATTTTCTCATTTATATCGCGGCGGCTGGAGCACCTAACAATGGATTCCTTGTTTTTCTTACACCAGTACTATCATTACATTCTTTCATAGCCTCCAGCTTCTATCCTACACAGATCTACGATCATCGACCCATTGGTGGAAGAAATGGCTGTTATTTCTTAATTGAATATGGAGGGATTAATGACGATTCTTGATCGAATAAAGGCATAAAAGGGACATAAAATTTTAATGAAGGACACATATACATGTTTGTTATATGGAATTGTTGTGTTAAAAATACGAAGAGACAGCACAGTTCAGTAACGGTCGGCGCCCTCTTTGATTATGTGCAAAACAATCGCCGCAGAGAGCGATGTAACTAGGGCACAGAAGAAGCGTCGCGACTGTCTTCATCATGGAAGCGGCACGAAAGAATGGTGCAAGGGCAAAGAAAAATCCTATAGTAGGAGATATGCGGTCATTTTATAACGTTCTTTGCGCATTTGTTACGTTAATTAAAATACTGCTGCTTATATGCGACATACGAAATAACCAAACAAGCAAGGGCCCTGCTTTAGCATGTCAACGCTATAATGTCTGGTGTTGGAGTAGTATATAAATTAGAAAGGTGAATAATTTGTAAGAAAAAATGCATTAACAGTTATCACTCTAGTTCGTTTATGATGGACTTTTTAATATACAGTCAATCCTGGGTTAGCGGTCACTCGTATTCAGCAAGCAACCTGTATAAAGCAAACGGCCATCGAGTTCCCAAATGAACCAATTGCACTGAAATTGACCTGTATCAAGCAAGCACCTGTCTTAAGCAAGCGCTTTTTGAATGTCCCTTGGGTGCTTGCTGAAGACAGGTTTGACTGTATATGTGTATATAATTACAAAATATCGAAGATTTTGAACGACAGCGAGACAACGAATATGACACGGAGATTGTATTTAAGGGTTTTTTTCTTATAAAAGAACCAAGCTGAAATTACTTATTTTTGAGGGATAAAATTACCTTAGAATGAAAGTCGAATACAGGTCATGCTGATATTATTCAATTATTATGTAAAAGCGTAAGAGGGATGAAAGGCAGGTCTTTGTCATACATTTGCAGAAGCCGTGTATGCAAAAGCTAGCTTTTTGAATGTTTACTTTGTGTAGACATCCTTTCCTTTCAATTGACAATAAAGTAATGCAAATGAATCATTATTTTTTTTTGGCTCAATCGAACACGAATCATTGTGATATGTCATTACGTAGTCCACCCGAATGTAAGCTCATGTCTTAAAATTCTGAAAAAAAAAATCTATGCGTGGTACATACGTCAATTGTGCTATCCTATTCGCTATTCAAATACGCCATATCCGCTCATATCTGCTAAGCTCTCGGTGATCATCCACTTAACAGCCTCGCTACATGCTCTGTGATTTCGTTATTTTCCGTTCAATTTTGGAAAATTTTGTCCTCAATTTTCAGTTTTTATGAAGCGTATGCGAACTGCCGCCGAGTTCGTTTAACGTATGGTTTATGTTAACTTGGGAAAACTCCTTTCCTCTATTTCTTTTTGAATATTAAGGACAAAGATGTATATCAAACTTTTACTGATTGATTAATTAAGGAGTATGCGCTTCTGGTCTAATTGAATAAAAGGTATTTTTTCTAGTAACAAACTTATTTTTCTGCGTTCTTTGGTGGTATCAAACCTTATTATGTTTGCAAATTCATTCTTACCTCTGCACATTTGACAATTTTATTTCATATTCGAGGTCGTAAATTGGTAGAAGTTATTACCATTGTCATGGAAGACCTCAACGAATATGCCGAATCTTAGTTGGAAAATTTTTGATCCCATTTGCCTGAATTTCATGTAAAGACAAATAAAGAAGCCTGTAATATTTATACATCAATGCCATTACAGAATGCTATAGCCAATAGGTAGAACAGAGAAGGTGGTTTAAATCGTACGGTTCCTGAATGAAGATGATAACAAGCGACAAAGTAAAATAATGGAATCAGAACAATATATTGAATTAAATAAAACATTGATATTGTAAAATATGAATTTTATAAAAGCGACAAAAATAAATCACATCGTATTCAGCTGAAGTGCTTTTGTTAAAAAATGAGAAATGACTTTGTTTCCCTAACTGAATAATAAAATGTTCATATATGGTCGCCTCAGCCACATCTGTTCTATTAACTTTCTGTTAGCATCAACCATGTTTCTCTACCGTATATTACCTCTGCCAGACGTACGCGATGGCTTTAAAAGAATTACAAAAGAATTCCTTATTTTTTCATTTCTTTAATTTCGAGCTTTAAAAGTAAAATTAAAAGCATCTTTAATTTGAATACCTTTTAAATTTTTTTTATGTTTTTGATATCTACAAATTTGGAGAAAGCTCAATTTCCGGGGCTATAATTAGCTCGCATGTGATTTTATCACGTTGTTTTGGGGGCTTTTTAATCGAGCATAGTTAAATTAGGACAAAGTTTGATGAAACGCCAATATACGTCCTAGGAACTTTTTAGGACGTTTTGATGAAACTGACTTACGAACGTCCTAGGATATGTCCTACGATACATCTAAGACACATCCTAGGACATTTATTGATGAAACAGGCCCCTGGAGACTATGAAAGGGTGTAATGTTTGTACTGGTGTGAGAAATACCAGGAATCCATTGTTAAGTGCTCCAGCCTCCGCGATATGGCTACATGAGTGATAAAAGCGGCGTTAGAAGTATATTTTTTTAAAAAAAACTTTTAAGCATGACAACGATGGCTCACTGTTTGTGCGAGAAGGCAAAATAGAATCAACAACAACTTGCAACAATATTGCAGTTCGAGGGGTCAGTGCAACACTATTGTAAGTGCCTATAAGTATATAGTCACTTATAATATGTGTTGCACTGACCCCTCGAGCTGAAAAAATTCGGATAGAGACAAATCATGATTAGCGTCAGCAAATATCAGTTTGTTTCTGAATTTTTCATTTATTTTAATGAAAAATGATCTTTTCAAGGTTGAGGTAAAAATTCAGTACTTTAGAAATGGTCTACGTGCATAAACGCATGTTTACCCAAATTCGGTTATCTTTCAAACGTATTCATTAAGTGGTTTGTTTGCTTGTTCTATGCGACAGGATTGTAATATTAGTTTTCCCTTTGTTTGTATTAAACATGTAATTTAAAACTGATTTAAACAATAATTTAGCAATCTAACGATGAACTACGCTTATATCAGTAATAATATTAGAGGTCTTATAATTATGCCCCCCTTCGAAGAAGAGGGGGTATATTGTTTTGCACATGTCGGTCGGTCCGTCGGTCGGTCCGCCCGTAGACCGTTTTTGTCCGGAGAATATCTCAAAAGTATGATAGCTATGTTCATGAAACTTCGTGGTGGAATAGATCACATCAAGGAGACGTGCAGTGCATAAGATTCGTAACTCAACCTTGCTTATTTTTTGAGTTATTGACCTTTGTTGATTTTCATACTTGGACTTTGTCTGGAGCATATTTCATAAAGTATGCAAGCTAGAATCATGAAACTTCACAGGTGGATAGATCTCATTGAGCAGAAGTGCAGTGCACAAGATACATTACTCTGCCCATCATGTTTTGTGAGTTATTGCTTTTGTTGGTTGACAAAGAATTGGCTATTTACCTGCTCGTATGGGGGGCATAAATGTTTTACAAACATCTCTTGTTTATAAATATTGTTATCTGTCAAGCAACCATATATTGAAATATTACTAGAAATGCATCGGAGATCTCGGCGTTTAAGGTAGTGAACCCGTAATAGTTCCGCAACGTTTCAAAAGTCATGAACTATAACAGTGTTAACCGGGGTTTCCTAATGATTTTCATTAGGAAATCTCGGTTAACATTGTGAAAGAACATGTAGTCCGAAATGTTGCGGAACTATTGCGGTTCCACTACCTTAAGTCTAGATATAAAAATAGAATAACAGCAGAGATATTGTCAACCAAAACGTTTGTCAAGCCAACGAAAAAAAATTCCAACGCCAACAACAGCACCAACGACGCCAAGGCGACGACAACACTTCCGTGTTTTATTCAAAATGAGTCGAGCTTATAAAAACAGAGAGTCAAACGGCGTAAAGAAATCCTTTTCTCATAAAGTTTTTTTCTGCTTCATTCCCCTCCCTTCAATTCAAATGCAAATAGAAATTGTACACAACTCTTTTAAACTTAAAAGGGATTTGGAAAAGTGTCGAAACACGGATGTCGTAACTTGTCGACAATCTTGATAAGGGTCGAATGAAGAAAATAAACCCAAGGTCGTGAATGATCTTGTTTGACGGCACGCATGCGTATATATTTTTATGAAGTTTAAGCTAATGCATTATTATTATAATTTATCAAAAGTTGCAAAGCAGTTTCATTATAATATACATAAAACAATATTCATTAAAGTGACAAATTATGTCCTGGTTGCATCCGATATGTCATTACGACGGAAATTAAGTTTTATGTAGTTGTAGTAGTAGTTGCAATGATGATCTTTCAAAAAAGGTTACATACTAGTGGACAAACGCACTTAACACACTCACAGGAATGGCGCTACACCGTAACAACTTCGTTCGGCGGAGCTAAAAGTCATATCAGTCAAGTTTTGTTCAAGATGACTAAATATCGATAAGATACACAGACCATCCATCTGTAGAGGTCAAAGGTCAGAAAATTAATTCTAACCACGTCGGTCATTACCCCCATCTACCCATCCGAGGCATTTCATGGTTTATTTACCGTAGATACTAAAGTTAGTGAATAAGTAGGCCTATGCTTCACCTTGTTTACGGACAAGTCTACTTTAGAGAACAATGCTAAATGATTTACAGGGAAAATGCCTCCTGCTTTTTGCATGGCAGAACCCCAAAGAAAAAGTATCTCAAATCTGACATTTATCCTGTTTCATATCATTTTTTGTTTCGAAAATGATTTTTTTTTCCAGACACTTCAAACTTTACAGTCTGGTTCAATAACTAGATAGATTGTAGACGGTTTAGGTCAGACTGCTCGTCTGTGCAGGCTGATCTTAGTCTTCAGTGTCTTTCAAAGCTTTGTGAACATTAGAAATATGCCGTGTCTGAATAGTAGAAAAGGGTCAATATACGAAGGAAATATTTCTTTTACCACAGCGTTATGAAACCAAGCGATTATCAAACTGTCTAAATACGAGAACTTGAATAGTCGAATTTCTTTAGACGAAACTGAAATGAGCCCGTGCGTGTCATTTTTGACAATCCCGCATATGCGTGAATGGGCAGCCTGAACAACCATAATTAAAGATCAAGAATATTCACTCATTGTCTAAAATCACTCCAAGCCCCCCCCCCCCCCCCCAAAAAAAAAAAATAATATCCGTTCTTCAGGAAACCTGTCTAAAAGAAAATAAATCTGGCACAAGACTTAAAATCCAATTCTTAAAAAATATGCGTAAAACAAGAAAAAATATGTTATTCATCTCATTCATTCACTCATTGCCTAAAATCACTCCGAGCAAAAACAAAATAAACTGAAAAAATTCGTTATTTTCCAAAGAGAAATAGATGATCTGACCTGTTTGTGTTATATTTTTCTAACAAATCGAATTTGGTATACTCTAAAAGTAATTATGATGGAAAACATTGAGAAAAAGGAAGAAATTGTTTCAAGCAATTTCTCCTTTTTTTTCCTCAATGTTTTCTTCAATATTTTGTAGTCTATTTTTTTTTTAATTTCGACACTGGATTAACGACTACACATCCTTTTAAGTTAGATTAGTCTAAAAATGTTTCTTTTTTAGTATCCAGTTTAGTCAATTGAAATCACAGACACGCCATTTGGGCAACTTTTCATGGAGAACGGATTTAATCTATAATTTCCATAGGATGCAGTGGAGACTTCGATCAACCTATGCGACATTTGAATTAGTCAAAATATACCAACGGAGGGCGAGCTAAAATCTCTGATCAGACAGTGCAGCTGTACAGGCTGATCTAAGTCTTCACTTGCTCGTATTTGAAATTAATGGAGATGGCTATCTAAGGCGGTATGCATTTTTTTTAATTCAGACAAATTCAAAAGCGATCTGTGCTTTGATCAATCGTAACCCACCTTATCCCTGCATTTGCGTTCGTGCAAATCGATGAACTATGTACAAACGCTCGAGAACGGCGTCATTGTAAATACAGAGCAAAATTTGATAAGCGAAGGTCAAATAAAATAGGTACTTCTGTTTACTTGAAATGGTATAGCTTGATCTGATCATACCGCGTGATGTTTTTGTGTCTCATCGATTGACTGGAAATACGGATACAAAGTTGACCAATACATGAATACTCCCAAAGCCTAGAAAGTGTGATTAATGCATGTCCGATATATTGATTAAGTAAGTCGAGTTCATGACAAATAACATATATGGAATATTTCTTGGCGAATAAGTTAGGCTGGCAAAACAATATATTAGCCAAACTAATTGCCGCAAGTTTTAGTGACGCTTCTGTTGATCCAAGTTGGATTTATGGGTCATCAAAATTGAGACCAGTCCAACGTTCGGGGGAACCATAGTGACATATGGTGAAATTTGTTTTTTTTTTTAAAGTCAAAAATGGGCCGTGGGAAATAAAAATGATAATTATAAACATATTAAAGAATTGATGCATTCAATTTATTTATTGTTTATGGATTAAAATCGTTAAACAGTTATAACTTGTGGCTTCTCAAACTTTTCCACAAAATCTATTTGCCTTTCAAAAACAAAAACTCTTTGCATCTGAAACGCCGACGCATTTATACTAAAATATGGATGAATGAATAAATTATTGAGCGTTCGAGTTACACTTAGCTAGCAAGTAACGCGAGAAATGGGTATACGTGACCAAACCCACGCGTATTATTGATAACAACCCTGTATGCCCGATTGTAAAAGTATTGTGAGCATTCATACGTCGTTTTGACATAAAATTCAACCTGAAAATGGATTCTGATGTTACGGGTTTAAAGTAGATATCTAATTTATATTTAATGCCTAATTGTAGAAAAATTTGGAGCATGTTGAAAATACTTAGTTACAAATTCAAGCCTTACCTTAGACTATTTAGTATGTCCTTGACAATTTTGTTATTACCAATCTGAACAACCAGCGTGTTGATGGTCAAGGACGTCGGTCTCGTGCGCATGCGCATGCCATCAAAACGAACAAGTTGCTTGCTGAATTAAGTTCAATATCCGTGTTTCTTCGCGATAATTAATTGAAAATGTAAAAAATTAAACGATTTGGGTGAATCGGGAAGTAAATGTGAGAAACGTTTCTGCTTAAAAGTACAGTAAATGGTATGGATAATTTATATTGATCGGCCCAACATGGAGTCAATCGGTAAGTCCGGGATACTTAGCTCTTATGAATTTTCGATAATTATTTACGACGAGATAGGAAATAAGCTTTCAAGTAATCAAATAAAGAAAGCTAAATAGGTCGTGATTGTTTTTATATGATATTTACTTTCGTTTAAATGGGCGCTAATTACTTTGTTGTTTTAAACAACAAAGTAATGCACGCCCATTTAAACGAAATAAAAATAGTAGTGAAATCTTAAAAAATACACCTAAAAAGCTTCAGATAGAGGAAGTATTTTGAATTTTGGATATAATATTTCAAAAATCATAGGAAAACCCTGTGTTGTTGTTGTTATTCAGTGGGATTGTCAAATGACATATAATTTTCATTGAAAAATAATGATTTTTTACGATTTTTACGCCAATTAATCTATACCTGTGGATTATGGATTTTAAACCAATAAAAATATAATCATATATGGTTTGCTTTTTTAGTTGTAAAGCTGCTTTTTATGACTAACGGGAGGGGGTTGCCTTCTTTCCTGCGTGCATCAAGAGTTAAGAGTAAGTTTCCTACTATTGGATATAGGATCATACATTCCAGAATGTTCTGAAGTATAGTGTATCCGCCAAAACATGATCCGTCATGTTATACCCTTTCCCGATTAGCAATAAACAAACAATTCTCTTTGTTTCAATATTCGATTATTTTATTGGAGTTGATTCCATCAGATTTGTGCTTTCTGATTGGTTAAAGAATTTGTTTTATTTCTCGGTGAAATTAATTTTGATTACAAAGCAATTTTATAGGCTTCCATGCGCGTAGCTAGCCTATAAAAATTGTGGATTCAAGATAATGTAGGGGATCAGGGGGCATGCGTTTTTTTGGCCCCGAGAGAGCTTTCTTGACCAACGAAAATCCATTTATTTCAGCATAAAATTTGAGATGAATAGCTTTTACTTTCGCTTATTCAACGAGTCTACATTTTACAGCAAGTCTAACAAATGCACCAGAATTCTTCATATTTGCAACATGAATTCACTGATTCAGGTTGGTTATTTCAAAGTGTGTGGTAGTTATCAGTCCTAGCGAACGCGGCTGAATTTCAAACCACATTATAATTTACTTTTTTGTCAAAATAAAGTCGATTCAGTTGCGTACTCGCGTATAGGCAGCTACGCGCCTGGCTTCCACAAAAAGTTGTCCCATTTGAAAACTGCTTTAATGTTGATAAATCTTTATTTTCTGCTACATTAAATTATAAGATATGAAGATAATATTTGACTATTTCATAGAGGTTTGAAACTATAAAACTTATCATACTCATGTATGAATTAATGAGCGATGAGAGTTTGGAATGATTTGATTGAGGCGAATGTCAATTTCACGATCTACCTACCTGTAATTATTGCCAAACTTTAAGACATTTCAACCAGTGTGGTTCAATTTTTTCGCCGAATAATTAAACAGAAAGTAGGCAGAATATCCTCAGATCAGACTGTACGTCTGTGCACCATGATCTGGATTAACTTTGTACCATAGCTTTCTATATAGGAAGGGTTAATCTTTATACTTTTCGAAATAAAGAACTAGATGTACAGTATTTTTACTGTTATCCAATCGGGTTGTTCATAAGCTATTTTTTCTTAGTTTTCGTAAGCCGGCTACTCAAGGCCCGAGGTTATAAAACTTTTCTCAATCTCAATTCAAAATTTTCTCAAATTTCGATTTGAGACTAAAGCCGTAATTTTGTTTTAGTACTCATTTCATGTATTAAAATAAAAGATAATATTAATAAGTTGTTATAAATAACAACTTATTAACATTATCTTTCATTTTCATACATTTATTCAAATTTAAAATTTGAGAACATACTCAGTTGAGCTTGAGATAAGTTTTATAACCTCGGGCCCAGATCATTATTTGCTGAGAATTTGAGTCTATGTGGGACATTTTCAACAATTTTGAGTGTGTGTGATGGAACGACATTGAGCAACCGTTGGATTTAAAATATGCAGTCGAGAGAACAGGCATAGCTCTGTTGCCGAGCTTGGATAGCTCAGTAGCCGCCGTCATAGCGCAGTTGGTAGCGCGTCGGACTGTCAATCTAGAGGTCCCGGGTTCGATCCCCGACGGCGGCACTCATTCTTTCCGACTTTTTGTCTCTCACCAATGGGTTGATAATCGTAGACCTATGTGAGATAGCGGCTGGAGGCTAGGAAAGGATGTGGTGGTTGTACTGGTGAGTGAAATACCAGGAAACCATTGTTAGGTGCTCCAGCCGCCGCGATATAACTGAAATAATGTTGAAAGCGGTGTTAAACTACATTCAATCAATCAATCATTGGATAGCTCAGTTAGTGAGCGTTTGTCTGACATTTATCATCCTCGGATCGCGAGTTCGAACCCCGGGTCGGTAATTTTTCATCCAACATTTGAGGAAAGTCATTGTGACAAGCGTCATTCAACTCCCTGCATTAGGCGTATGCTAAGTATCACGCCTAATTTGGATGAGCAGCAGGAGCCCGTTTAGCTTAATTTCTTACGAAAAAAATAATCGTAAGTCAAAATCAAAAATCGTTTCTGCTGTTTTCATTTATTGATAGATTAGTTTATACTAATTTATTTTTAGTTCGATTATGACGAAAGCTTAAGCTTATAGAGTCGCTCTCGAACACTCAATCCTGATGTTTTCACGTCCCCGAGAGAGAGGCAGTAGTGTAAACCCACTGTTACCCATTTTTACAGCTGGGTGAACTGGGGCTGCCTATTAAGTGTTTTGCCCATAAACACATCCCGGTGACAGTGGGGCTAAAACAACGGACATCCAGGTCACGGGTCGAGTGCATTTACCACTAGGCCACCGAGGCAGTCTATTGTTAGATTATGCAATGCAATGTCTCAATAGAATCGTTTTAAGAGATGATGCTGACGGAATCCCATATTAAGTTAGGCCTACTCCTGAAGAAGCGTCTATAATTTTACTTACGCATAAAATAATCGTAAGATGTTTAGTAAAACGGGCCCTGGTGAAACTGATTAAATTTTGTGGTTGTCTTGGTTTGAGAAACAACAGGAAGTCATGGGTAGGCGGACCTGCATCCGCAATATAACTGCAATAATATTTCAAGATAAAGAAACTATTGGATTCATTTTTCTTAAAGGGATAAATAACCATTCATTTGAATCCCTGAATGACTTCGGTAAGAAACATGACCAGCGTGAAATTCTCTATTAGAGTTGAGAATTCTTTATATGCAAACAGCGGCATTGAGACGACGTTTCAACGAGTTGACGAGTGCGAAATGAGAATTTTGCACGGTAATACACGTGCAAGGCGGGGTACGATAACGTAAACGTTCAGGAACGATTTTATCATAAACCAAGGGCGAAACTTCTATAACGCGCGGTTGCATAACAAATAAAGCCACTCTCAAAAGCTATTATTGATAAATAATCACAACATCGTAACTACAGCATAAAACTGTAATAACGGTGATTTCATTAAACTGTAATTACGGTTATTTCATGAAGGGCTATTATAAGCTCTTATTACAATTGAGCTATAACTTGGAAAAACTATGGTCGGTGATATTCAGAATTTAATAGCTGCTCGGAAAATGGATAACATCCGCAACCCAATGGTAAAATTAGTACCCCTCCTCTTGCACGAGAAACCGGTCAGGTGGAAGGAACTAGGGTCACCCGGGGGTTCGGACTTGTAATCTACAGGTGCTTGGTGGTCCGCTTCGATGATTTAGTTTGAAAACATGGAACATGGAATAATGGTGTGCAATTTATGACGCTCAAAATCACTTGACCTATCACAATTCATGGTCGATTTTCAGTATCGTACCCATTTCCACCAATATTTGGACTGGTCAATTATCAGATGTAATGTTGCCGAAAAATATCAAAACGATTTTATTAACTCTTCTAAGTTTACGGGGAGAGAGCATTGTGGGCATTGACAGAATGCTTTTTTGCTAGCAAAATCTCTTCATTTCTTCAACGTTTTACAAAGTTTTTTTTGTAAGGCAATGAAACGGTCGGCTTTTGTGTGAACGCTGATATACACTGTTCCAACGCAGTTCTTTGTATGCCTAATAGTAAGGCTGTTTGGTTGAATTAAATTATCTACCAAAGGCAGTGAGTTTACAGGGTTTGATACTAACTTCTAGTTGTAAGGAGCCAAGCAGACTCCCGACTAATCAAATCAAGGAGTCCAAAATAAGAGAAACGAGTCCAAATTTTTAAAATGGGGGAAATATTGTGGAAAAGAAGAAATTGCTTTTGACAAGCAATTTCTTCTTTTCCACAATTTTACCTCAAAATAAGAAGCTTCACTGGTAGATAAAAATGTGGATGTTTTCTGCTTCAACATTTGTAGGGAGAAAGTTAAAGATAATTTTTTTCTGATAATGAGTTGCATGGATAGGAGAATTGATATTCTCACATGATAAAGGAGTCTTTTGGCTCCTTATTCACAAAATGAGGCAGTCCTGTCTTAGGATGAGGAGTCTTGGACTCCCGGACTCCCCTTGGTGTCGCACCCTAGTTTACACCTTGTAACTATTTTTCAAGATGTCAATCTAGAGGTCCCGGGATCGATCCCCGACGATGGCACTCATTCTTTCCGACTATTTGTCTCTCACCAATGGATTGATAGTCATAGACCTATGTGAGATAGCATCTGGTGGCGAAAAGGATGTAGTGGTTGTACTGGTGAGAGAAATACCAGGAAACCATTGTTAAGTTTCAGCCGCCACAATATAACTGAAAAAATGTTTAAATCTGCGTTAAACTCCATTCAATCAATCAATCAATCAATCAATCAGACAGGACAGATCAAGGTGTCAACACAAGACTGTAGTAAGTGTCTATACAATGTATAGACAATTACTATACTCTTGAGTTGACCCCGAGATATCATCATAAGAGATATCATCATAATCGGATGATAATTTCATTGCCACGCCTTTAGTTGTCTGTACTAATATGAAACATAATTACATGACATATAAGATTTCAAGTACATAGGATCTCATTATCAACTCACCATGTTTTTTCTTATGAAAGCCATAAAAATTACAATTCTTAAACCAAATAAGACAAAATTTCAAACAATTACATTATTTTTATTTTCAATTTAGATGTATCAAGAAAAAGTATTACAACAATTTTTTGAAGAAAGAAACCCCGATGTCATTTCCGATGTCATTTCCATTCAAATTATATCATATCCCACAAAAATAAGTTATTGATTTAATTCAAACCCATTATAAAAGTATCAAATTCTCTAAATCTCTGTAACACCCCCAACCCCTATTTTTACATCGTGTCTGTATGTCCATATATTAATCACCACCCTTGATCTTGTCCCATTCTACATTGTAAAATTCGAATCTGTCCTCAGCAATTTGGTTCGTCCACTTTTCTATCTGAAATCACAAAAAATACATTCAAATTATTCGAGATACTTGCTAACTATTTGACAAACACACACAAGCAAGGGGTCTTTTAAATTTGATTCTATATTCATAGAACAGTTTATATATGTATATATCTAATCTAAGGGAGGAAAAAGAAAATCCATAATTTTGTTCAATTCTAAAATTAGCAATATTCCATTACCAGGTTCCCTTGATTAACAATCAATACTTGGTTATTCCAATCATTCAAAATCAAAATCATTTACCTTGTCAATTTCACAATGTTCATTACTATAACATGAGAAAGGGAGCATTTATTGTGAGAAATTCAGTAAAGCCACGCTTTGCATGTTCATCTGTAACTTTATTTATAATATGACCTACGTTTTTGATATTAAATGGGTGTTATAACACTAGTGGAATAATTAGGCAAATGAGCTCAGAGCGAATAGCAACGCTATTTTGGAACCGCAAAACTGACGTCATAATCTATGTTTTGTGACGTCATTTTTAAACGGCGTATTAAGTTTCGCGGATTATTGAAACATTGAATTTCAAGAATTTCGACGATTTTTTGCCAGAATACAGGTCATATAAACAGAATATAAAATTTGTGCTCATAAAATAGAGAATTGATTAAACTCGTCATCTAAAACAGATAAAAACACGGCACAGCCTAATTTTTATCTGTTTTCAGATGACTCGTTTAATAAATTCAGTATTCAATGACCACTCATTCAATATCCTATTTACTTTTGAACATGAACAAAATACTTTCCTGTAAAACATCACAATTAAGATTTCGTTTTTTTTCGTGCATTGCAGAATACAATTACTGCTGCAGAAGGAGAAATGGCTAAGCCTTTCCAAAGGTCAAGGTTAGGTAATAGATGTGGGCCTTTGCAAGACGAGACTCAACACAACAGTTAGTCTAGTGGAAGAACACCTAGTCCGGTGGAAGAAACATGCATCAAATGGTACTAAGGTAGGTGTAGTAAGATGAAAGCAGAACTACAGATAGAGGGATATTTTGGGTTTCAAATTAAATCATTTCAATATTGCTTGTACAAATCCTATATCATAATGCTCATTGGAATCGTCTTGTTAAGACGATTCAAATCAGTACTCACAACAAAGATTTTTAATGAGAAATAAAGCTTTTAGACTATCTTTACCCCCTCTTATTTGTTCCCCTGTGAAAGAATTAAAATATGTCGATTAAAGGGAGACTATCTATTATACATTGTATACATAACAATGATGGATTTATCTTTCCTCTCTCGTAGCAATAAGGTTTTGGCCTGACTTTTTTCCTATATTAAGGTAGTGAACCCATAATAGTCACGCAACATTTAGGAACTCATCATCTTTCATAATGTTGTCCAAGGTTTCATGATGAAAATCATTAGCAAACCTCGGTTTACGTACACTGTTAAAGTTCATTACTTCCAAAACGTTGCGGACGAGAACACAAAGTGACTGGTGCAGCACTTAAATTGGTAGTATGTTACTGCAAAACTCTACTACAACGCTAAGCTTACAATCAATAAACTTTGATATAGCTTAGTTAAGCTGTAATTACATTAATAGGTAGTCCACTGACATGAAAAAATTGGTTATGCGGTAATATTGCATGAGCATACCAGGATTCTAGTCTCCAACCTTGTGATCTATCTTTTATTTCTATTTAACTCACTAACATCCTATTTTTTAGTCTCTTTCTTGTATGATTTCTCTTTCGATCATCTTTATGTCTTTATCCCCTTTCCCTGATCCTAACTCTTACTGGAAACTTTGATTTTTGATTGAAAATTGAAAGTAATTATCCTGTACTGTACACCATGATATCTGGGTGAATACAAGTATAGGTCTGTTCAGTTCGGTTATGACAGTAATACTATAAATGTTTTAGTTTACACTTATGATTTTCAAGAATGATATTTATCTAGGAGAATAGTGATAATGAAAGATCTTGGTAAATGTTGTTTTTTAAGGTAGTGGACCCGTAATAGTTTCACAACATTTCGGACCACATGTTCTTCACAATGTTAACTGAGGTTTCCTAATGAAAATCATTAGGAAACCTCGGTTAACATTGTGAAGATCATGAGTTCTGAAATATTGCAGAAGTATTACACGTCCACTACCTTAAAAAACAATTATTTGGATTGATAAACACATTTTGGTCAGAAATACAGGTGTGATCCAAACCCCTAAGATCCCTGAATCCAAATTATGAAATATGGTGTTGCAAGAAATTAAAACTTACATAAAATGATGGACACATTTGTTCGGCACATTTTCTGAAGTAAAAACAGTTGGTGTAGTCCGGACCCTTGATTTTTTTACATCTGTAGTAGTCTATAAAACTCTGAATGCAGTATCTGTAATTATATAAAAAATAAACCCCTTTTCATGTATCTGACAATAGAATTTAGACTCTGACTGGTCTAAATATACAGAAAATTCAGATAACAATGTCCAGTTGAGAAATTTTAAACATCAAAGTGTTGGTTAACCCTTTGCTGTTAAATCCCTACTTTTTATGTGCCTGTCATTTTATGGTTGAGAAAACATTGTGAAAAAAAGAAGAAATTGCTTCTGACAAGCAATTTCTTCTTTTTCCACACTATTTTCTACCCTACTGAATGGTTATTTTTCAAATTAATTGCACTTTAAATTTTCGTCTGCAAAACCTTTGAATTTGGACAGGTCAAAATTTTGTAAAACAGGAAAGGGTTAATGTAGGTTGAATTCTAAATCCTGAAGGCTCTATTTACCAAGACACAGCATGATTTCAATATGTGACAGGAAAATTCATTTTTATAGGAAAAGTCATAAAAGAAGATCTAAACAGACTCAACCACCTATATTTTTTAAGACTGCTTAAATTAAAACAAAGGAATTTGATAGAGCATATCTAAAGCATCATTCCTATGAAATTCGGCTGAATTCTGCCGAATAGTTTCATCATAGATGTTTAAAGTAAAAGTTAATGGACAAACACACAATGGACACCAGGACATTACAATAGCCCAACTTGACGATAACTGGTGGTGCTAACCAAATGTTTTTCATGAAACACACTTGCTCCAGCAACAGCAATTTTTTTACGATTGTTACCTTTATAAATAACCTTCAATGCCCAAGATGACCTTTACCCTTGTTTAGGAAGATAATTATCTATGTGGAATACTTTCCTCTTAAAGAGGAGCATTGTATCTCTAACAAACTAAGGGTAGTTGGCAATGCTAAGATTCCCTATCAAGTTTTGCAGATTAACAAATTGAGGATTCCGTGCAAGACTATGGTAAATGCCTTTAAATATATTGACACTTACCATTGTTTGGTGCTGACCCCTTAAAATGTATTTACAGAATAACAGGCAGACGGACTGACAATTGTATCAATGTGGGGTACAAAACAGAGAGTGTCTTGACTAATAACTTACTTTAGCTGATTATCATGGGGGTATCTTGCATCATATGGGGGTGCTGTCCATCCAGGTTTATAATCTATTGAATAGACAGAGAATAGATGAGTAAACTGATTAAATTTTATTTTTTTACATCAAGATGATAATCATAGATATTGCAATTGAAATCAATTCTGGATGCTAATGACCATCTATCTAATCACTATGCTTCTGTTGTCTGCACGTCATATTCTCCGAAGATTGACCTGTCTTTGGGACCAGATCACTTATCAAGATTGGGATAAATATTACTACCTTGTACGCATAACTCCATATTCTATCACCAACAAGAGGGCCGTTGGCCCTGGGTCGCTCACCTGAGAAAAAAGCTTCATTACCTAGGTATGTCCATGCAACCACAGAAAAAGAGATTTTCACTTATTCAATCAGATAACATTTGAAATAATCCTTCCCCCCCTCCCCCCCTGCTCCTCCCCTGGTCATTATTTATTTAAGCTTTTTTCATAAAAGGTCTGCGATCAGCTAATCTATGCCAGATATACAGGCTGAGTCTGAGACTTTTAAAGTTTTCTTTAATGAGTTGATCAATCCATGTCAAATATAAATGTTGTAGGGATTCAAAATTCTCAACAAAGCACTCCCCATCCCCCAAGATGCTCTGCACCTGGTGAATCTACAGTCATGATTTTAGCTAATTCAATTAATGTCCTTATGCTGATCATTCATACCAATTTTCAAGTCTGTAGGACTCCTGGTTCATCAGAAGAAGTTTAAAGATTTCAAAAATGATCCAAAGTACTACCCCCTCCCTAAGACACTCAGCACCTGGTGACCCTACAGTCATGATTTTAGCTATTCTTATTAATGTCAATATATTGATCACCCATTACAATTTTCAAGTCTGTAGGGTTCCTGATCCAGGAGAAGAATAAGGTTTAAGATTTCAAAATTGATCCAAAGTACTACCCCCTCCCCCCTAATGCTCCGCATCTGGTGGCCCTAAGGTCATGATTTTAGCTATTTTATTTCAGATCCATATGCTTATCATCCATGCCAATATTTAAGTCTGTAGGGCTCCTGGTTTATTAGAAGAATAAGGTTAAAGTTACAAAATTTTCACAAAAGTACTACCCTCTCCCCCCTGGTGCTCCGCACCTGGTGGCCCTAAGGTCATGATTTTAGCTATTTTTATTAAGGTCTATGAGCTCAAATATTCAAATTCAAATATTTTATTGCATAATAAGGCCACCGGCCCATACACAAGGATACAATACAATTACAAACAATACAATTTATAAATAAATATTAGTGAAGTGTCGATACCTTACTGTTTATATAGTTAAAGTACAAACTGATAAATAATTCTTGTTTCAATATATTCACATACACATATACACTCGCACATACAACGCATACACTCATGTGCAAACATGCATATTAACAAATATGCATACACATACACACATGCACATATACATCCACATGTTCACATATGCACATTCCATCATATTATTAGTCCCCCACCGGTTACCGGTTGGGGGACTATAGGTTTGCTCGATTCCGTCTGTCTGTCCGTCCGTCCATCCGTCTGTCCGTCACGCTTTTGTCCGGGCTATATCTTCTAAACCATATGTGCTAGCAACTTCAAACTTGGTACACTTATAGATCTCATTGAGGAGAAGTGTCATGTTCAAGAACCATTACTCTGCCATGCCCACTTTTTGAGTTATTGCCCTTTGTTGCTTTTACCCTAACATTCTTGTCCAGATCATATCTCCTAAAGTATAAGTGCTAGCAACTTCAAACTTTGTACACTTATAAATGTCATTGAGGCTAAGTGTCATGTTCAAGAACCGTTACTCTGCCACGCCCACTTTTTGAGTTATTGCCCTTTAATGTTTTTACCCTTACATTCTTGTCCGGAACATATCTCCTAAAGTATAAGTGCTAGCAACTTCAAACGTTGTACACTTATAGATGTCATTGAGGCGAAGTGTCATGTTCAAGAACCGTTACTCTGCCACGCCCACTTTTTGAGTTATTGCCCTTTAATGTTTTTACCCTTACATTCTTGTCCGGAACATATCTCCTAAAGTATAAGTGCTAGCAACTTCAAACGTTGTACACTTATAGATGTCATTGAGGCGAAGTGTCATGTTCAAGAACCGTTACTCTGCCACGCCCACTTTTTGAGTTATTGCCCTTTGTTGTTTTTTCCCTTACATTCTTGTCCGGATCATATCTCCTAAACTATAAGTGCTAGTAACTTCAAACTTTGTACACTTATAGATCTCATTGAGGAGAAGTGTCATGTTTAAGAACTGTTATTCTGCCACGCCCAATTTTTGAGTTATTGCCCTTTGTTGTTTTTACCCTTACATTTTTGTCCGGATCATATCTTCTAAACCATAAGTGCTAGCAACTTCAAACTTAGTACACTGATAGATCTTATCAAGGACAAGTGTCATGTAGAAGAACTGTTTCTGTGCCATGTCACTTTTTAGAGTTATTGCCCTTTGTTGTTTTTAGTCTTACATTCTTGTCTGGATCATATCTCCTAAACTATAAGTGCTAGCAACTTTAAACTTTTACAGTTATAGATCTAGTAAGTAGGAGGTATATTATAAGAGAGGATTTTTTGTTATCCGGTGGGGGACTCCTGTATTGCATCGCAATACGACATGCACTTGTTCTGAAAGAAATTCATCCCGCTTTTTAAATGCATAGTAAATAAACATAGCAAAATTACGCAAGACATTCTGATTTTTACTTGACATGATATTTATGAAATTTTGAGTAGGTCCTATGTTATTTATTTTAATTAAATATTTTGTTCTTAAATCTTCGTAAAGAGGACAATTTAAAAGAAAATGTACCTCGTCCTCCACGGAGCTTTCGCAGTAGACACAAAATCTTGACTCACGTGCAATGCCATAGTGTCTACCTTTCTCTACCATTAGATTGTGTGAGGAACAGCGGAAAATCGCAATACTTTTCCTGAATTTCGCGATATCAACTACGGTAAGGTAAGACTCTATCTCAAACGAAGACTTGTACATTTTATAGAGAACTAATTTTGACTTTGAATCACACTCTGATGTCCAACTTTGAATATATTGATATTTCAGTCTAGACGCATATTCATAAAGAAATAATTTTTGGTTTGTTACGTTCTGATTTTCCCACAGATATCCAAATCCATTTTTAAAAAGATTAAGACGGATTTCAGTTACCCAATTTCTATGCCCATTATCATCATATAACCTTAACATGTCATAGCATTTTCTAACATATCTATCACGGGGTAGGTTCAGAATACGCAACCAGTATTTAATTGCACGGATGTATGAAGAAATGTATAATGGGTATCTGCCTGTATCGCCTAAAACTACCTCATTACAAGCATTTTTGGGTACCTTAAGAAAAAATTTGAGAGCTGTATGTTGAATGTTTTCAATACATTTCCTTTCTTCTAAACCCCAGATCTCAGACCCATACAGAAGAATAGGGCATACTTTTGTTTCAAATATTGTGAAAAAGGTTTTAGTTGGAAGATATGGAAGACTGTGTAAACTGTTAAAAAGATACATTACAACCTTTTTTGCCTTTAGAGCCATATTTTCTGCCATTTTATAGTGTGATAGACGACTGCTAAAATATACACCTACATAAGTAAAACCATTCACAACTTCTACATTATCATTTTCGTATTTCCATTTCTCTTTTCGAGATAGTTGCCCACCTTTCTTAAATACGACTATTTTAGTTTTTGTTGTATTTACTATCATTTTATTACTTTTGCAAAACGAGCTTAACAAGTTTAACTGCTTTTGTAATCCAGATATGGTATCTGAAATGAGGGCAATGTCATCAGCAAACATCAGGAGAAATATTTCCAAAGTATCGGGAAACATCTGAATTCCCCTTACATTTGAATTCTCAAAGTAATCATGTAGATCATTAATAAAAAAAGAGAACAAAATTGGGCTTAAATTACACCCTTGTCTCAAACCAACTGGACATTCGAATGAATTAGTAACCTCTCCAAAACACCTTACCTTGGCTTTAACAGAAACATATATCGATCTAATAGCATTATAAAGATTACCTCCTAATCCATTTTTACGTAAAATGTTATAAAGTATCGAACGATCAACTAGGTCGAAAGCCTTTTTAAAATCTACAAAGGCAACATAAAGAGATTTATGTTTTCTGCACAGAAACTTACTTACTATTGCATTTAATACGAATACATTATCAATAGTACAATAACCTGCTCTGAAACCCGCTTGGGATTCTTTAAGTTTACTAAAAGCCTCTTCAAAAAAGGTTAAACGTTTTGTTAAAATATTGATATAAATTTTACTAATAATATCCACTAGAGCAATTCCTCTATAATTATTTACCTCTTTAACACTTCCAGATTTGTGTAATGGTATTATCATAGTTTCCGCCCAGCTTGCTGGGAACTCACCATTACAGAATAATCTGTTAAATAATATTCTTAAGAATGGACTCAATGCTTCTTTTCCATATACAAAGAAATGTGGCAATAAATTACCACCAACTGATTTATTACAATTTATACTATCAATAGAATGTGCTATTTCTTCATCACTTATTGGGTCGTTGAAGATGACATTATTTATATCATGGTTTTGTGTATCATTTAAAACATGTATATCATCAGTATCGTTATCAGGCAGTAGATTGTCATTTGAAAATACATTACTAAAGTGGTCATACCAGTCATCCGGTGTAATGTTGGGGTTATGCCGACGTTTAGCATTTAAAGCTTTTAATTCTCTCCAAAACGATTTAGAATCATTCACAGACCCCTCCAACGTATTTGCGAACGAATTAAAAAAGTGTTCACATTTCTTTTTACACAGTGCTTTATATATTTTCTTACGCTCTATATACGCGTTTAGATCATTTAGATTGCGACTCGATCGAAAACGTTTTAGCAATGTTTTAACTTCTTTCTTGGAATGTTTACAATCCTGGTCAAACCAGTCGTTTGTTCTTTTAGTTATGCCAACCCTTTTGAATTTTTTGTACGCTACAGCACTATTTTCTATAACCATTTCAAATTCTTCTACAATATTATCAATACTACATGTCTCCGATTCACAGAGGTTAATAAATTTATCAAAATCTCCATTTAGAGCACTGGTTGTAATAACTTCAGCATATGTATTACGATCACTTGAATTAATTCTATAGTACATAGAATTATTGTTAATAATTACTGGATCAGAGTTGATCCTCCATGCCAATTTTCAAGTCTGTAGGGCTTGTGGTTCAGAAGAAGAAGAAGGTTAAAGATTACAAAATTTTCACAAAAGTACTACCCTCTCCCCCCTGGTGCTCCGCACCTGGTGAATCTTCAGTCATGGTTCTAGCTATTTTTATAAAGGTCCATATGCTGATCATCCATGCCAATATTCAAATCTGTCAGGCTCCTGGTTCATCAGAAGAAGGTTAAAGATTGCAAAATTTTCACAAAAGTACTTCCCCCTCCCCCCTGGTGCTCCGCACCTGGCAGCCCAACAGATATGGTTTTAGCTATTTTTATTCAGATCTATGAGCTGATCATCCATGCCAATTTTCAATTCTGTAGGGCTCCTGGTTCCCAAGAAGAAGAAGCTTAAAGATTACAAAATTTACCCAAAGTACTACCCCCTCCCCCTGGTGTTCCGCACCTGGTGGCCCAAAAGATATGATTTTAGCTATTTTAATTCAGGTCTATGAACTGATCATCCATGCCAAGTTTTAAGTCTGTAGGACTACTGGTTGAGAAGAAGAAGAAGAATCTTAAAGATTTTCTTAAAATTTCACTGTTTGTTGCCATAGCAACCAGAGTTTTTCATGGATTTCAATTCTTTTAGCTATTTTTGAAGGGGACCACCTAAGCAACATTTCTGTAAAATTTGGTATTAATTGGACAAGTAGTTTAGGAGGAGATGTCGTTTAAAGGAATTGTTGACGGACGCCGGACGACGACCGACGGACGACGACCGACGCCGGAGGAAAGGTGATCACAATAGCTCACATGAGCACTTTGTGCTCAGGTGAGCTAAAAAGTAGTAAATGAAGAATTTCAATTAAAACTTCATTTTTGTGGAAATCAAACTTAATTTTGCCTTAAATTTATTGACAAAAATATTGGTTTAAATCACGAAAGTATATTTTTTTTAAAAAAAGTTGTTTGCTTGAAATCTATTTATACTGTACATGTGCATTTCAGAGCTGCTGACATTTTGAAAGTAGCTCGAAGGAATTGGCCGAGTTGTCACGAATAACACTACCCAGAATGCTCAAATCAGATAGGTGAGTATTTGAAAAATGCCACCTATCGGAAGATAACGCTATGCTTCAAAAAGAGACAGAAATCAAAGAATGGCGCAGTAAACAAAATGCTGGTTAAAGACACTTTGAACACTTTTCAGTTATAAGATATATAGCAGCTACAGCACCTAATCATGGGTTCCTGGTATTTCTGACACTGGTCAGTGCTACCTCAATATCTTTTCCGAGTCTCAAGCTGCTATCCCTCGTATGAAAAAGTATTTACAGTTGTCTTTAATTGGTTGATGGGAGACAAATGTGGGAAAGGACATTTCCATGGCTCAGCACAATCATTGTAACTACCTATTAATATAACTATAGGCAGTTACAGCTGTTTTGCACTGAGCTATTGATATGTTGAAGCAGGTGATTGAACCTAGAACCCCCTGCCCACCTCAAAGTTACGCATACAGAAATTTTAAAACTAAAGCCTAGATGGTTTTTACTTTGTTCCTTGCATTATTTCGCAGCTTGTATTATATGTGGCAATCAAAAGGCAAGCCTAATTTCAAAGATTATCAATAGTTTTACTAAGGTAACATAAGACAAAAGTTTCAAAACAAGAGAAATTAAAGAGAAGTAACATACATGTAGACATTATTAATATTTTAGCAATAAGGTTTAATACTGCATTAACATTTATCCTATTGGTCATGTCATACTCCTATTGGTAATTAAATGTATGATGTGAAGTAAAGATTTGGATCAGCCTGCATATTCTGATCTTTGGCTACACTGCCATCTTTCTACTTAACTACTTCAACAATAAAATTATGAGAAAAAAATCGAGCTAAACTTGTTGGAAACCTCGACGAAATTGGAAACTCCTGCAAAGCAAAAATATAAGCAGGTTATTATATTTCTACTAATATATGCTCCCAGGAGTTATACATAGCATGGTCAGGGAGCTTTTACTTAGTATGCATTTTCTGATTAAAAAAAAATCACCAAAATTGATATTATTTAGGCCCTTGTCCCTTTAAATCTAGGTGAATTTACTCTAAACAATCATAAAATGATTGTTCAGAGGAAATTCATCTCAAATTAGAGAAGCCTCAGAAAGTTTCTAGGGATGCTACTATTAGGGAGGGCGCTATTATTAGAGGAAAGTGGGTAAGTGTTTAAGTTATAAATCTTACTTCTGTAAGCTTCTTTAACTTCATCTTCTCTGTCTATATCCATGATTTAAGGGTGCTAGACTCTTTTACCTGAATAACAAAAGAAAGATAGCAAATGCTTAAATAAAGTGGCTACAATTACTGCATTTGTTTTTAATACTGACAAAGCAGGCTCAATGGAACAACTGAGAAAAGGACCAACAGTTTTAAGCTAAGGGACCAGACTGACCAAATTTACTTTTTAACGCGATTAAATAGTAAATTTGGTCAGTCTGATCTCCTTTTTTTCTTTTTCTATGAGTATTCTCCTATTGTTACATATTGAATTTTGGCAGTCTGGCCCCTAATTGAAATTGTCAGGAGTCATTGTCTCCTTCCCAATGAAATTCTGGGGATCAACTGACTTTAAAGAGGGTCAAGACAGCAAACTGAGCCATTCATGAGTAGAATTTGAGGTTTAAGGGTCAATTTTTAAGGGTCAATTGACCCTTTGTTGTAAAGATATGTTGCATTATCAATTTGTGAAAGTGTAAATGTTGTATAAAAAGTTAGGAAGTGACGGGTCCATACGGCCAGTCTGGTTGGCTAAACGTACGGACCCGTTCGGCTAGCCATTTGTCACCTTAATCTTTTAGCGCCCGTCTTTTGTGAATTTTGCCACCACAAATATTCTTTTTGTATCAGAAAATTTCCATAACACTTTGAAATTTTTCCGGGCTCGCGTTCTATAACATTTGGTGAAAAAGTAAATCCTATTACAAGTTCCCAACACGTTTGCACATTAGACAAGATTTTCAACAGAAATATGACAAACCGGTATGGCTAATATTGAGGTAAAAAATCTGCTATTGGCCTCTAATTAATAACAATTAATTGCCAATTGGGCTTTCAAAATCATGAAATAATGTTTGTTTCATTCCAAAATGGTGTGAAAAACAAACTCGGGAAACGTGACTTAAAATACAGTAGTTAATTAGGTCGATGATTGCAAAAAAACTTAGATTACAGACCATTTTACCATCATAATTGTTGTTACAGGCACTTGCTAGTGTGTTATGATTATTTTTTCTTCTTTCTAAATGTGTAATAAAAAATAAATAATCATTGAACAATCAATAGGTGAACCTGAAGATGGTATAAATTCAGAAATCAAATACAGTATTCTGTTTGGTTGAAAAACTCCCATACGGCTAGCCTATCCAGTGAGGACACGCTAGCCGTACGGGTCCGTACGTTTAGCCTACAAGACTACTGACCCGTATGGCTAGCCCCTTCCAAAAAGGGATAAAACCTATATTTGAACCATAAAAAATTAACTCAAGGGGGTCAAAATGACCCACTTGTGAGACAATTTAAAGGGTGAAATTTGGACATTTTCAGATTATTTGGGGGGGGGGGGCTGGGAGAAAACCGGAGATGTTTACTAAATCTAAGCAATCACCAAAATATTGAATTTCCCAGTTTATTTTCTACAAGTAGTAATCTGCAATATTTTTCAGGCATAATTTATTCAGTGTCCGGCGCAGCAGAAAATGGCATTTTCATATGGGTCGACGACGAGCGGATCAAGACTTGGTCCATCAAGACGGCAATACCCAAAATTCTTACCCCACCCACTAGAGAATCTTTGCGAATGAAATTACATCGTCAAATGACAGGTATCAATGGATTATTGCATATGGTTTGACGGGTTGAACTCCTATACAAAAAAGAATGAATTAAAGTAGTCACTTTTTGTGGTGAAGAAGTCGAATTTAGTAGCATTTACCAATAACTTGAATAAGTGACCTTCGCGTCGAAACTTACCGGAAGTTACTACACGGGGTTTGGAATAAAACACTTACTTTACCTTAAATGTCAACTCGGTCTTTTCCAACTAGGCACCTCTGTTAACTCGCCCATGAGTTTAATTTAGCTTTTCAATTAGATTAAAAGCCAAAAATGTCCACATTAAAACGAAAAAGAATGTTTTATGATATGATACTCAATATATTTGCATAATTATCAACGTGACCTTTTATTCCTTTTTTGGAAAATTTATCAAAACAACGAAGCTACAGATTCACTTAAGTTTTTGACTGTCTCGATAGCTCAGTGGTTAATAGCGTCGGTCTCATGATCCGAAGGTTAGGGGTTCGAATCGTGGCGACAGCGAGGTGTTTTCTCTCGCAAGAAACTAAATAGTCACTCGGTCAAGTTTTCTCACGCAAAATTGATAACATCTCAAGATTGAATGAAAGTCGTTTAATAGTTTAACTTGTGCATAGCTAATGGTAACAACCTGCCCGTGACCCAGTGAACTACACCCACGATATCCCTGTAGTAAAACACAGGTGGCAGTATCAAAGAAATTATAGATAAAAGATAATTATTAAATGATGACTACATTTAGCATATATATTTTTTGTCAAAAAATGTTTTGATACAGCCACCTATGCCCTAAAATACAATACAGGGGGCCAACTTATTTCTCGCCCGCTTTCGGGTCGGGTGTAGACTGGTCTCACTGTTGAATATCAGAATAGCCTAGAATAAGCTATTCTGATAGTCGACATGTGGACAAGTCTAGAGCTGGTATCCTGCTTTCTGAGAGATACTCTGAAAATGCGGGCAACAGTACCCGCCTAGGGTCAGAAATAAGTTGGCCCAGAGATATGTCAGGCGTATGACGCTGTCTAGATGGAACATTTATGATTTTCTATAAACTTTAGTACATGTTAAAAAATCTTACATGTTTAAAAAATCTTATCAAAATCAGCCAGTGTACGACTGTAACGTCGAATATTTGCTGCAATTTCGAATTCAGTCTTTCTATATGGCACCAGTGTTTTGTCACTGACAAAATTTGTGATTACGTCTTCCATACCTTTGCAATAAGTTTTATCATTGGATCAATCTATATTAATGATAGTGATATGTGAAGGTTGGGGAAATTCCGTTTTTGTGTTCAACGGAAACAGCTTGATACAAACCGGCTGTTACGAACCTGTGTCCGACTAACTAATTTTGGCAACAATTTTATAATTTGACATTAAAGTAGCAGACCCGTAATAGTCCCGCGACGTTTTGAGAGTAATGGACTTTAACAGTGTTAACCGAGGTTTCCTAATGCCGCAAACAGGCTCGGTCAACTTTGTGAAAGATCATGAGTTTCAGAAATTTTACGGAACTTTTACGGTTCCACTACCTTAGTACACCGTAGAAACATATCTATTTCTTGGTAAAATACCTATATGTACCTTACAGGATAATGTATTGGCTAGCCCTAGAGCATATCGAGGGTCCGGTGCAAGACTGTATTAAGTGTATATACATTGTATATACACTTACTACAGTCTTGCACCGAACCCACGATATTACTTAGGTATATCCGCTGTAAAATCTGCAAGAAATCAACGCTCAAATGATGCCGGGGTAGGAGGGTGCTTTAGTTGAGTCCAATCCCTTGTCTATATGTCTACATAACATTTTTCTAACATATATTTTCATCGGGCCAACTTATTTCTGGCCCGCTTTCGGGTCGGGTGTAGACTGGTCTCACAATAAAATATCAGAATAGCCTATTGAAGGCTATTCTGATAGTTGATATGTGGACTAGTCTAGAGCTGGTAGCCCGCTTTATTAGAAATACTCTGATATTGCGGGAAACAGTACCCGTCCAGGGTCAGAAATAAGTTGGCCCTATATAGATAAATCATCATGTGCCGGATCACTGTGCTTTTAAATATAGGTGTATTTTCAAAACTTAGCTCTGACGTAGGCGCTGAGTCCATTACAATAGGTAAATCGGGTTTCATTAAGAAGCAAATAATAGGAATTTAACCTAGTCCCTTCACTGCAATTATGAAAGTAAATGTTTGAGTGAACCTTACGTTTAAAGACAAGCAATAACGTTGGTTTAAAAGGTAAATGTTAAACTTTCTTAATGTGTTATCTTTACCTGTTTTATCTATTTCGAACAAATGGCACGAGAATATAACGGTATAAAGTTGATTTCACGATTCACCGCACAAAATCTACCTATAGTTAAATCCTTCTAACAAAAATAAATCTGGTATCGCTCGACGGTCAATAGATTTTTTTATGGGAGATAACTGATATAAAACTATTTAAGACTATATTACCGGGTTAACTCCCATGTCACGATTTTTTGTCTTACACTATATCTATTTAAGAGATAATGAGAATATTTGTTCATTTCATTTAGGTATGAAACTCACAACCTAATCGCACTGTATTAATACGCGAAGCGGATTTATACATTTGTGTGATTAGGTTTTTAGTTCCAAATCTCTTCACGTCTTATAAAAATTAAAATCGCGAAGCAAGAAATTAAAACATTTCTCCAAATGAGACCTATTTTTTTCGGGACTCCTTTGTATGGAAGCTTACAAAATAGCTGCGTCCTCAAATTATTTTCATTTGGAAAATGAAACCAATTTTCAGCCAATCATAATGCACAAAAATTGAAGGAATCAACCAAAATTAAATTATATAAACTGAAACCAACTTCTAATCGGTCACTGAACGTTTCTCTCTTTTCGACACATTATCAAGTAATTGATTGAAAAGAACTTTACTTCAACGAAAAGAGAAATCAGTCCAAAAGATGTCGGTAAAAGAATTATGTTAAAAGGACCGATAGAACGATTAAAGCAGTCAAAAGAAGACACCCACCCTACTTTGAAAAAGCCACAAAACTCTCAAAATGCAGGGAATTTTCAAAATTTCGGCCGGGGAAATACCGCTGTGTTGTTGAAATTTCACTATCGTTTCGATACCTTCAAGGAAGATGACTAGAAACAAGTAAAGAAAACATCATTTAGATTATCATTTGCGTAAATGATACGAATTTGTTAATCTACCCCACCCCCTAATGTTAATTTTGAAATTTTGGGTACCCATATTCTTATGCAAGTAAAATTTCTTTCCCTGGATAATTTTCGGTAAATGTGTGTTTCGCTGTCTACCAAGTGACCGTGTTATCAGAACTCAACAAACATTAGCATCTTTAACATTTTTAAGCAATAATTTTCGTGCTTTGTTTTAGTGACCGATTAGAAGTTTATTTTAGTTCATTGTTGTAAGGTGACCAAAAATGTTTTATCTGTAGCTTTGAGCAATCTATAGATAGATTTTTTTTTCGTCCAACGACGATAATGCACGTCATAATATATAACAATGCACGTCATAATATATAACTATATACCTAACGGATGGGATTAAATTAGTCTGCTGTTTGATCTATGTCCGACCAAATATGTGTAAAACTTAATTTAGCTTGTGTATGACCTTTCCAACAACTTCAAATATGCGCCAAGCAAAGACTCTGACCAGCCTCACAGTGTGACCATAGTCTTCACTTTGCGATTTGTATTTAGAGAAGTCTCAAAGTGTCCTTTGATTGTATGAAAATCTCATAACTACACTTGATGGTAGTCTAAGCTGCTCAATGACTAAACCTCACGCACAGTTCAAATTGTTGGAAATGTCTCACACAGGCTAATTTATTTTGCATTACTATAGACCGGAATATAAGGTATTTCAACTTAGATTTATCCTTCCCAATTCTGCGTCCTAGAGTGTGAAGCCGTAGTACATATACATAACGTGTTGGCATAGGAACCAACCGCTCTCATCGAAGAATCCAATCAGGTACCCAAAATGGGCCATTTGATCCAGAAGCCGATGTTCTTCACCTCGACCCTTCGGACTTCAGTATTTGATTTTAATTTTCTTGTCAATGAATACCGATTCTATCGACAAATATACACAGAAAAAAGATCGAATGAAAGGTTTCACTCACAACCACCACGACATCTTTTTCCTTGCCTTGTCTTTGTCTTGTTTTTTGAGTATTCTGAAAAAAAGTTATATTTAAAAAAAAAAACAAAAAAAAAAAAAAAAAAAAAAAAACACACACACAGACAAAAATCATTACATTTTTTTCTGACAAAGCTATAAAGATGGAATGCACTTTATAAAGACCTATTTTATATTATCTTTTCAGATCTACGAAGGTTTTATACAAACGACCAGATACTTTATTCTACCAATGATCTAAGAGGATCGCATGACCAACAACATAGGCCTACGATCCACGATCCGTCAGTCGTATAAGGGAATGAAAATTGAAAAGTTTTGCCGACTCTGACCAAAAAGACTGTGCGGCCTGTCCTGGATTTTAAACGCTTCGTTTGGACCAAATCATGCTGAAAACTATATAAATTTATCTGCTTTTTGTCGGACCCTATTTTTATTTAAAAAAGAAATACGTGACCTGTCGGGCAAAAAGGGAACTTCTGGGTTTTTTCGTAAATATTCGAACCTAATCAGACTGCGCGAAATACGCAGTCTGACTAGAGTCGAGTCTTTTCACATTTTTCTGGTTTTCTGAATCCAAACTGGTCATTCTTTCTTCCCGTATAAGAAATTTTGAAATTGTGACTTCCGGTTGACGTGTAATGGAACCAAACTCTTTTTCAAATAATAGTTTTACGGATTTCACAGATGGTCCTTTTTCGCGTGATTGGTCGCATATGTTTTCATAGCTTAGTGAACCTCTGAAATTAGTACCTGAAAAATACTTTTATACGAATTCTCTATAGTTTTGAACTAGCTTACCAATTTGGTTTATCCAATTCTCTGTCTAGAGATTCGTTTTGAACAGCGGCACGGATCTCATGTTCAAACCTAGACTGGGTTATTGCCCCATAGATCTATCGATACCAGAAGTCTCCCAGACAGCGGGCTACCAGTTTAGTTAAAACCAACATACACACGGGATATTTCTATGTGTTAAAACAAACAATTTCTACTTTTACTTTAACATTTTGAACACAAAGGATTTCTTTTCAAATCATACCCACTCACAATTATCGTCTGCGAACTCTCTAAATTTGGACCAGTCTAAAGCAGTGAAATAAGGAGTAGGTTTGTTTGAATTAGTGGTAGTAGAGATTTCTTAAGCTAAACTTTTTACCATTTATTAAAACCTTTGATTGGTTCATATTCATATGAATTGCAGACCACATGCACATTAAACTGACATCCATATGTTGATGTAGATCTAATTGCCTTTTAAAAGGTAAAATATTTTGGGTAAAAAGACATTGCTTTGAACAAGTTTATCATTTGTTTATAACCAATATCCATAAATCTGTTGGTTGCCGAATAAATGATTGTATTGGAAAATTTTATGTTTTTATTTTTAATGTTTGTCAATATGTGGTAGACGAGATCGAAATTGTGTCAGCTTGGTAAAAAAATGAGGTCAATGGGGTAAAATCTTAGAAAAAAACCCTTGCACGACAGAGGCAACATTTTTGGCTCAAATGTCTTGAAATCAAATGCTATCAGAATGTTTGTCAGTATGGTATCTAAATTGAGTGCAGAATTGAGTCATGGCGGTAAAAAACTAGGTCAAAGGGTCTAGTTTGCTTGCCAGCGTGAAATTTAGGATTATTGCCTTTTTGCAACACTAGTAAACTATGCATCGGCAGGTGAGCGTTAAAGGCAACCGGAACACCACTCGGCCAATCTCACGATCAACCTCGGATGTACATAGACGAACTATTTTTAAAAATTACGGGAAAACCTCTGAAAAACTCGCTGACGTTAGTTAAAATGGCGTTAGCCCTCGAAAGTTTGAGGGAAAACCATCCTATTCCTTTAAAAAATATCTTTCGGTTCTACAAAACCGCTGAAAAACCTTAATTTTTGAGAATGATTCGAAGACGGCGTAAAACATCATTCAATTAATCAATCAACCCAATGTTGGAGATAAATGACGCTGTTCTTTTCGAGTTTATCTAAGTAAACATATAAAACTTACCAAATTTTGGAAAATAAATAAATAAAAAAAAAAAGAAAAAAAATAAATTAACTGAAAATTGAGATAAGGTTAAACTTAAAAAAAAAAATATGAAGTGAATAATTCTTTTGAGCAATTTCTTACAGGAATATCTCTTATTTTTCCCCGTTTCCAAAACAAACGAAAAAGACATAGAGGATAATCGTTTTTTTTCAGCGTAAGGGCGATTTATATTCATTGAGTGGACAATAAAAGCTTTTTTTTACGAGTGGTGGAGCCACTAGTGAAAATAATGCTTTTGTTGTTCACGATATGAAATATTAATCGATCTTACTCGAAAAACAAACGATTATTTTATTTCTTTATTGCAAAAATAATACAAAATGTGAATTTTCTAGAACATATTTTCGTAAAGCGCGTCAGATTGCACGTGATTTCTATGTAATGTTCATTGTGACTTCACTTATTTCGCCCTGCATTGATGAGGTCAGATAGGATGAAATTCACAAAAGCAGGGTATAAGTTTTTGATTATTTCTCTGCTTTTGCGGTGAGATTATCAAGTGATAATCTACCGTTATTTCTCGATTAAACCACCGAAAAGCACTAAAGAAAGGGCAATGTTTTTGAAAATGTCGAAATTGCTTATTATGACCATCATTCCTACTATGTTTGCTACAAAGACAGAACTAATACCTTTTTGAAAAGTGGCGTGTACTTTCTTCGAAATTGAACAAGTCTGAAATTTGTCGTATCGTAATGAATTAAACTTAAAACAGTAATACATTTATCTAGCAAACTATTTAATAGCAAACGAACTGTATTTATAGCGTTGTCCTCGCGTGCATTCGTCCGTCTATGACTTGTACAGTTAATTTTTAGCTCCACTTGCCGATGGCCAGCGAGCTATTGTCACGGTAGTGTGTTCGTCGTGCGTTCGTGCTTGCTTTCGTGCGTAAACCTCTCTTTAAACATTATTTCCTAAACCTATGGGCGGATTTTAATGAAACTTGGCATGAATGACCATTGGATGACCCTCTTCTCTAAGTTGTTCAAGAAATATTAATTGGTCCCCACATATGGGCTTGGCAGGGGCTGGGGAGGGGTGCGGCTGAATTTTCCTATTGAAACTTAAAAAAATCTTCTTCTCCCAAACCATTGGCCCGATTTCAATGAAACTTCTAAGGTTGTTAAAGAAATTTGAATTGAACCCAAATATCGACATTGTCGGCCCGATTTGAATGAAACTTGGCACGATTTATCCTTGGGTGGCCCTCTTCTAAAATTGTTCAAGAAATTAGGAAAGACCCCCTAAATATGGGCGTGGCAGGGGGTGTGGCTTAATTTCACCCTTGAAACTTAAAGAATCTTCTCCTCCCAAACCTTTGGACCGATTAAAAAAATTCCAAGGTTATTAAAAGAACTTAATTCTATAAAAAAAAAAACAACTCTGGTTGCCATGGTAACAGAAAGGCCGGAAATTGCCGAATATTAGAAAAAAATCTTGTCCACCTAAACCAGCTTGCAAATCAAGTTAAAACTTGGCAGAGATGTTCATTGAATGAAGTTCTTCAAAAGTCGTTAAAAGAATTTAATTCTATCACAAACTCTGGTTGCCATGGTAACAGATTGGACGAAAATTGCGAAAAATATAAGAACAAATCTTTTTCTCCTAAACCACCCAGCCAAAACAGCTGAAATATAGCAAGGAAGTTCCTTAGGCGAAGCCTTTAAAATTTTGTTAAAAGAATTGAATTCCTTCAAAAGCTCTGGTTGCCATTGTAATGTAAAAATGACATTTATAAATGTCATAGTATATATCATTCTTCTCCTGAACCACATGGCCATCAAGTTGAAAGTTGGTAAGGACGTTTCTTCGGTCAAGCTTTATCAAAGTTGTTAAAGAATTTAATTCCAACAAAAACTCTGGTTGCCATGGTAACAGAAATACCCAAAATGCTGAAATTCTGAATTTCCTCACCAGTCAAGCTGAAACTTGTTAGAGATTATCCTTTGTTGAAGCTTTTCAAATATTGTAATAACAATTTTATTCAATAAAAAACACAGGTTTTCTTGATAATCAGAAAGTCCAAAAATTTTAGAAAAAAAAATTTCTGCTACTAAACCTTTTGGCCTATTAAGCCGAAATTGGTAGAGATGTTCCTTGGGTGAAGCTCTACCAGTTGTTGAAAGAATTTAATTTCACGAAAAACTCTGGTTTCCATTGTAACCGAAAGGCCTTAAATTGACGAAAATATTCGTAAATTTCACTTTTCCTTAACCATTTGGTAGATATGTTCCCTGTGGGGAGCTATAGTAAATTGGTTAAAAAATCGAATTCCATCAAATCTCTTATTACCATGGTAACAGAAAGGCTGAAAATTGTCGAAGATGTTAGAAATTTTCCTTCAACTTCTTGAACACTTAGTCAATCAAGCTAAATCTAGCCAGAGATTTTTTTGGGTAAAGATTAAAAGAATTTAATTCCAAAAAAACCTGGTTGCTATGGAAGCAGAAAGGCAAAAAAACGCTGGAAATCTTAGGGAAAAAAACAGCTCCTTCTAAACCACTAGAGCAATTTAGCTGGAACTTGGCAGAGATGTTTCTTTGGTAAAGCTCTTCCAAAGCTTTAAAAAAAACTTAATTCTATCAAAACTGTGGTTGTCATGGTAGCAAAATATTGATAATTCCTAGGGAATAAATCTGCTCCTTAACCACTGGGCCAATCAAGCTGAATCTTATTCGGGATGTTCTTTGGGTAAAGCTGTTTCAAAATTGTTAAAGGAATTTAATTCCACGAAAATAAAATTGGGTTTCGATGGTAACGGAAAGTCCTAAAATTGATGGAAAAATTCTACTCCTTCTTAGCCATTTGGCAAATCATATGAAACCTGACAGTGATGTTCCTTTGGTGAAGCTCTTCTAAAGTTGTAAAAAGAATTTAAATTCATTTGAAACTCTGGCTTATTTTCTGTTTCAGTTTCATTATCACTAGCTTTCTTCATCATTTTGAGAAAAACTTAGAGCTACACTACTTATAAAAAAAGCCTCACGAAAATTGCAATTAGTTAAAAACAAAAAAAAAAAAAACAAAAAAAAAAAACACACACACACACAAAAAAAAAACAAACTCGCCTAATTCGATAGGATGAATTATAAGTTTGTTTCTTTCGAAACCATCCGAATTGTACATCAAAACAATCTCTTGTATAGATAACCAGGTTGACAAGTTACGTGGTGACTTACTCAGATGAGCAATATTGTACCATCTTGGTCCTCTTGTCTGTTTATAGATGACTTGTTAAACAAATGTGGTATTTGGTGACCACTTTTTAAGTAACACATATGTATATACTGTGCAAAATTCATTTTGATTGTTCCATAGAGTATCCTTAAATTTTGCTTCGGCGGATACTTAAAAAAGAAAGTCCCCCTTCCAAATGTTTAGGGATATTTCTTCGTGACTTAAAATGAACATTTCTCATTCCTTTAAACCTTGAAAGAGTGTTCATGAAATACCAGAAATGTTAAACGACTTGTCTATTATACAACGGTTGACTTCTGGCGTAACACAAGTAAAGATGAAAAAATTAAAGAGACAAATAGGCAGGAGAAGTAGTTACAAGATGTATATTATTTGTCTAATTTCGCCTGAGACTCGTTGCATATTCCGTATATCTTAGGAAGATTTCCGAGTTTTTATTGCATTAACCGTTAGTAATTTATTTATAAATACACAATTCAACCAGTGAGTGAGAGCTAGAAATGATAGCTCAGTCGGTTAAGGTGCACACTCAAATTCATTCATCTATGAATTCAAACCTCCGACGCGCCTTTTTTATTTTTTTTGTTCATACTTTTTTCGTCTCTCTTAAAAGCTCATACTTTTGGGATATTTTTTTCTCTTTGATATCAGAAAACAACCACTTCTTGTTAAATCCTTTGCGACATCTCAGATGCAAAGAAGTCTTTATCATTGTATAAAAAGTGAATTATTTACCGAACTTATGTATCATAAGTTAAAAGAAAATATGTTTCCCATTTTTTGGGAAAAGTACATAATTTCCCTGCTGAGCCTTGTTTCGAGCCCGTCTCCGAAACCACGAGAATAACGAAAACACCGTCAAAGTTACCACACAGGTACTCGAGATGAGTAAGCCTCATTTGTTGTTGTTGTTTTATCATCATTATTATTTTTTTTGGAAAGTATGAGTAGAAATTGTATTTTTGTTTGTATGTCTAGAAAAAGCTGGAGAGACTAGTAGGTAACATTCACATTGGAAATAATTATTGCATTCATTCTTTTTTTTCGAATGAATTTGATAACGTGTAATGTAGGTTAAAATGGTAGCTTTATTGGAAAATAATTTTTTTTAAGTGTCTTCTTAATATAATTTGCCAGAGAAATACGTCTCCCTTCCTATAAAGAAATGTCATAAGTGATTGTATATAGAAAACTTTAGATAGAAAAATATAATTTCTACTGCACGGTTTGGACTCGTGGTCTCTCGAACAAGGGACATATGTCTTAACCTCTACACCACCGGTATGATCAGATTATCAGCCACCAGTAAAACACATAATTCCCAAATCAAATTAGCGGAAATCGTTGACCATCGGGATTTTCCGATTTCACTCACGGAAAGTAAACAGAGTCTCAGGCGAAATTAGCCAAGGAATACACGGCAATAATGTTATCCATGTGAGAGTTTAGAAAAATAACACGAAAAACAACAAATACGTACAACAAAATACAATAAAAGGAGAAGAAGGATTTTTTTCAAAGACCTTTTGCTTGCTCAGCGCTCCATTCATTCATTTCAAACACTCACTCTTACCATTAGAAAACGCTAAAAAATCACTAAAATGATAAGATCAACAACTCCATTCAAAATAAGTATAGCTAGAGATTAATCGAGATTTCACTGATTAAATAGAAATAATAAGCGTCTGATTGGTCCTTTAAGAGATAGAAAGCTTTTCATAGAATTTGTATGCACATTTTATCAAAGGGATGTAATACATAGCTATTTTTCATACTGGGTTACATGGGGTTACATCCCTTTAGTTTCACTCAAAACCCACTCATCTCATTCCTTTAATTTCATTCTAAAATATTCTAATATCATTCACCACGTGAATTTCACGATGTTGTGAACTGTAATTCTGTAGAAGGTGAGAAGCCTTTGAATTTTATTGAATGAGCTGATCTTGTATTTGTTCTAGTTGGTGTCAAGTAGCGTGATGCTGGGTTGTGTATTATTTTTGATCGTCTTGACTCGCCGGAATCCCACTGAAGATGTTCTGACAAAGATTATACACTGCTGCTATTCCTATAACGGTTGGTGGTATAACTTATAGCCCGCCTTCGAATCACCTCAATCTTTCGGATCTTGGACCAAATTGACTAAACTTTACGTAAAAATTAATCGTAGGTCAAAATCTCAAACATACCTTTTTATTCATTTTTAGGTTCTGCCTCGCAAATATCTCATCGGAGTGGTATTCAGAAGACGATTCCGATGAGATGATGCATTGCATAATTCCATATTTAGTTACTACTGTAGAAAAAATTTTGATTTTATACTTACGCAAAAAATCGTAAGATGTTTAGTATCAAAGCGCTAAAAGCGATAAAGGCCTGGTTTATAAAGAGGCAAGGTGACATTTGAAGGCATGGATTCCAATTTTTTAATCTTTTAGCAAGGTTTTTTTTAGGCGAGGGAAACCAATGATCCATTTACCTATAGGGATCGTAAGCCACATTCAGAACTCACTTCAAAGGAAAAATGTCGAACGGTTTGCTCACTTTATAGCGCTGAGTCCACCAAAAAACAACTAATTCCCAAGGTATAGATTACTACGCCCGATACCGCTTTGCAGACAGGCGCAACTCGCGTTTTTTTTTTTTTACAAAATTATACTAGACGTATTTTTTGCTCTCGCGTGAGCACAAAAAAGGCACATAGTACGCACATTGTTCGGTTTTTGACTCGATTATCATTTTCCAGGGCAATTTTCCAGGGTACAGGGTTGTTTCCTATGGCCTGCTAAACCAGGCCAAAACAGGCCCCCGGTCCTCATGTTGAGGGCTCTTAATTGGACAGCTGTATTCCAAGTTACTACGCGCCATGGGGGAAAAGGGGTTGGTTTTAGTCCACACTATTAGATCTAAGGCTAAGTCAAACATGCTGTTAGATGTCTTGCAAGTTCTGTCTATGTGATTCTTTCGGAACAGTGCTGGCAGTAAAATCTTGTTGTTGTTGTTGTTTTTGGATTACAAAAGGTGCCAGTAAACTCATTGCAAACCAAAATGATGCCCGTGTTGCAATCAATAGTGTCAATGTGAATATCGAAAGAATTTACAGGTACCGTAAACTTTGCTTAAACAAAACGTTCAACAATTTTAGATAGCAACTATCGTACAGAAGTCGTAGCCGTTTGTCACGCATTACGGGTACCTCATGATCGCCATACGGACATCGCATGGAGACTTTGTGGGTTTGTTTAATAAATAGCAACTGCATCAGCTTAAGACCCTCAGAGGCAGTGCGCCGCCAGCACGATCTGCATCATACTATATCTAGTTGACTAAAGTCTAGTTTACATTTGGCTAACGGAGTTCCAACGGCGCCCGTAACTCGTTGTAGACAAAAAATCGTGCAGTGCCTGTGCGGCAGCATACGAAGCCTGCGCTATAATTGCACAGTTTGATGGTCGCCGTTGACCCTTGCGATTTTATATAAAAAGTTTTTTTTCACCTACAACTTTTTGCAATTCGCAAGACAACACGGAGACCGTGGTCCGTACGTAGCCGTACGGCCTACAAAATATTTAGTTGACTAATCGCACGGTGTCAGTGAGGTGATCGCGCGATTTCCTTGCGATTACATTGCGATTGCCACACGGGCACCGTGCGAATTTTTGTGACAGCTAATGAAAAACTGTGCAGGCATCGCACGATTTATTATCACAGGTTACGAAATCGTGCGGGGTCCGTGGCAAATTTTAACTAGGCCTAACATCACGCTTTCTGAGCTACCTTAAGCAAATTTTCTCTTTGGCTGGTAAAACCGTTTGACCAATTACGGCATGAAATATATTGCATGTAAACCTTATAAAATAAAATCGTAAAATGTTAAAAGCATGTGATCAAAATGATAAGCTACGATATCGTACCGCTTCTATCGCAAATGCTTCCGACACATAAAGTAAGGTCTGCATTAGCCACGGATGTTGTACGATATCGCAGCCCGTGATATTTTGCTTGATGTTATCGAAAAAAATATAAAAAAAAAAATTCTACGGCGTATTTCACTTGTTCACAATGTCCGTGTGGCAACCTTGAGTTGCATTTTTCTTCATGTCAACGTGCGACGTCCGTGCAGTGCAGTCTTGCGATCTTCAATTTGAGTGACATTTTTATAAAATTGCAAGGTCTATGATATCCACAAAATCGTGCGATCGTACGGGGACCGTGTTCCACCACACGAGCATCGCATATTTGGGGTAACGACGAATTTACGGACGTTACGGGTTCTGTAAACCAATCGTAAACTAGGCTTAACTAATATATATCAGCCGTAATGAAGATGTCTGGTTCTAAATAAAAACTGATTTTTTATCCTTCAGTAAAACTACAAACTCCGTATTATGAATTTGTCAAAACTGACAGCAAACAAAGATGGTTTTAAGACCAATGTGAGACGAACAGTCGGAGAGAGAAAGATTTTCTTTTACAAAGAATCAATTTTAGGACATAAAATCTTGTCTTTTATTGCAAATGATTCTGGGTTTGGAATTGGTTCTAATAACAGCTTGTTCAATTCCAACAAATAAGTGAGGAGTCACGAATAAATGTAGCCGCACTCTAAAAGTGCAAATAGTTCATGTTCCGACTGACTGCACTGATTGCACAGGTTGACACAAGTTGCATTTTTAGAGCATGATTAAAAACTCGTTGGAAGAAATGACGTCCATACATAATGATCTTCAAAGCCACTCCTTTTAGCAAGCATACATGTGACTCGTCACGCGAAAAGGGACCATCTGGGTAGTGCGTAAAGTGTCGACCCTAGTCAGACTGCGCGGATTGCGTAGACTGACTAGGGTCGAAACATTACGCTCTTTGCTTATTTTGTGAATCTAGAATGGAAAATCTACCTTCCGGTAATAAAATTTTTGAAATGCGATCTCTGGTTTATCTATGCTTGACCCAATCTCTTTTTCATATTTTAATTTTACTGAGTTCCAAGATGGGCCCTTTCCGAGTGACGGGTCAAATATATATGTGCGAAGAACATCGTGAAATTGACAAGGTGAATGATTTTGAAATCATATATGAATGAAATTGAATGACTGCAGTGAGCGATGAGTGAGTTTTGAATGATTTTAGATGTAGATAATAAAACTTTTTCATATTTTAATTTTACTGAGTTCCAAGATGGGCCCTTTCCGAGTGACGGGTCAAATATATATGTGCGAAGAACATCGTGAAATTGACAAGGTGAATGATTTTGAAATCATATATGAATGAAATTGAATGACTGCAGTGAGCGATGAGTGAGTTTTGAATGATTTTAGATGTAGATAATAAAACTTTGCTAATTTAGTTCACTTGTACGAAATTAGCGATGTTTTGTAACCTCATTTTAATGAAATATCTGCGAAATATCTAATTTATAGAACTGTGTGTCGGAGCGGACCAAATCAAAATCAACGACAACCGATAAGATCGTGGAATGACTTGAACGATTTTAATGAATTTATGTATCGTTTCGCTCGATTTTGGATCGCGCTTGAAATATTTTCTGAATGTTTTGACGTTGGCTTGAGTTAAGTGTTTGAAATGATTTTTAACGAGATAAGTGTCCTTACGATTTCCTTATTTTACTTTTTCAAGGTTCCCCAAAGAAATGATGAAATTCTGAGAAGGTGATTAAATTTTAGGGATCGTTAGCCGTGAGAATTACATGGTTAGGCACAATCAATTTTAATTGATTTTCACATTTAATGGCAGGAAAATGTAATTTGTCAATTTCAGTCAGGAACAATTGGCAATTAAATGATGGATTGTACAAGGAATAGAAATTACGAGGAAAAGAAGAAAAAAAGATCACTTTTTTAATCACGTTCTTTTTGAAAAGTACTAAATCATAAAAAAAAAAAAAAAAAAAAAAACCATAGAAAATGACCAAGTTATAGGCCTATGGCCAATGCACGACAATATGTTAAATATAATAATATTGAGAGAAAAGAGTTTTATTATGCAATGAAGTCTGTTTTATTGACCTGTTATCAATGCATAGAATGATATCTGTGTGTTGAAGCAATGCGTGATCTTCACAGGAACCACATTCTAATTTTCATTGATTTTAAAAGGTTTATTTCAACCATTGAAAAATTTAATATACTAGTGTCTTAAGATGTAATGTTCTCTGGTCGTCTCTCGACTCTATGTTGTTCTATTGTGTATGTGATTTCTTTTACCTCTTTTGTAGAATAAGGCTGATAAACATTCATTATTATGTTCACGATATATGTAAAATTTTTATTGACGTCATGTGGAGAGAGTGACGCCATAATGACGCCATGTAGTCATTAATATTTGTGATTGGCACACTTTCATAAAAAAAGATTACAGATGGTTTTGGTTTGAAGATAAATGAAGGTGACACTTTATTATATGTCAATCTATAATTATTTGCAAAATAATTCCAGAAATCTTGATGCGTTTGGTGTTACAGACATCTAAAGTGATTTCAAGAACAATCGGAGTCATTGAGATTACACAAGATAGTATTTTCATTTCCCTTATTTTTTATATTTATTACGTTTCTGCGGCACAAGACAAAGAAAATAAAATTAAATAAAGATAATAAAATTGAATTAAATAATTTTAGAATTTAAATGTATTGCATGAAAGTGACATAGTTTTGGTGGATTTTTTAATGAAAATTTTTCAGTTAAAATGCCATTCTTTGTGAAAATATGGAATATCTTGGGTATTTTATTTCGCGTGACAGATTTATAAGCAATTCATTTGGTAGAAATGCAAGAAAGGTCCTTTTTATAGAAATATTTTCAAAGATTTATCAAATGAGGAAATATATGACTAAGAATGAAAAATATTGAAATTTGCCGATTGACCATGAACAAGAGGCTTTCAGGTATCTATCAACGAGAAACTCAATCAGATAATAAAGTTTACAACGAAATTTGTGAAGCGGCCGAACAATGGACATAAAAGACGATTCTAGTGTTGGCTAAACCTTAAATGTAAAACGTCTTTCAAAATATATATGTCATAGAATTCATTCTAAATAGAAAAAGTTTCCTTATTTTCATTTAAGTCTTTATGGATCTATAGCAATGAAACAATATTTATATATAGCATGGGGGAATGCAATAACTTTTGTGCAAATAATGCCCGAACTGTCACATCCATATAAACGGACCAATCAAAATTCAGTGGAAAACTTAGGAGGAAATTTACCCAAGGAGCAATCCTGCGAAGTTTCATTGAAATTTGTCCAATGGTTTGGGAGGAGAAGATGTTTAAAAGTGAAAATAAGCCCCGATAGAAATTCAAGTTTCAATGAAATCGGGCCAATAGTTTGGGACGAGAAGATTTTCAAAGGCTTTAAAGTTCCCCGCCCTTCCACTCCCTTGTTTAGGGTACAATAAAAATTTCTTGAACAACTAAGAAAGAGGGTCATCTTAAGAACAGTTCTACCAAGTTTAAAGCCGCCCATGGGTTTAAGATGAGAATATGTTTAAAGAAGGATATACGCAATGACGCAAGAACACACTACGGACACACCGCCATGACAATAGCTCATTGGCGCTCGGCCAGTGGGGCTTTAAAATGATTGCATGGTAAAAAGAGTATGTTAGTGTCTTAGAATATAAATGTCCTCTGGTCTCCGCTGCGAGAAATAATTATGACTCGGCAAAGGCTCGTCATGCTTAATTCTTCCAACCTCGACCAGATAACATAGATATTCTAAGGATCAACACACCATTCTCTTTTTTACCACAAAGCCTCGTCATGCTAAATTCTTCCAACCTCGACCAGATAACATAGATATTCAAAAGATCAACACACCATTCTCTTTTTTACCACAAAGCCTCGTCATGCTAAATTCTTCCAACCTCGACCAGATAACATAGATATTAAAAAGATCAACACACCATTCTCTTTTTTACCACAAAGCCTCGTCATGCTAAATTCTTCCAACCTCGACCAGATAACCTAGATATTCAAAAGATTAACGCACCATTCTCTTTTTCATAACAAACCTATCAATATTATGACCTTTATTCCGGTGATCGATGAGCCAGTACTGCGTTCAGGATTACAAAATGGTTCGAACTGTTTGGAAATTATACCCCGCTTTGCACGTATGTCGATGTCGACCTTGAATTCGAGTTATTAATCGTATAGTATTTCTGTCCGTATAAATAGGGATACTATGGGACTAATTGGGAGTAATTAAGATTCAGAGGGGACTCTTCCCCCCCCCTCCCCCTCCCCGAACCTCGTTGTCTATAGTTTCGACTTTTTTTTATTACGTCTAGTATTGAAATGACTTGATAATTATTTTTTCAATTTTACAGGTGATCATTGCTCTTCGCGTTAACCACATACTTAATAATAATTCGTTGGCTCAACGAGAAACAATTGTAACTGCCTTTAAACTTATAGGCAGTTACAATTGTTTGGCGCTAAAGCCTAGTTTACATTTGCCACGGTCGCCGTACGATATCGTAGCCTGCGATTTTTCTTACGATTTTTTTGACATCGCAGACAGCTACGGTCTGCGGCGTATGTGTTCACAATGCCGCACGGTGACCGTGCGATTTTGAACATATTTGAGGAGGAACATACCTTAATGAGACCGTACGGATCCCGTGCGATATCGCAAGGTAATCGTGAGATTGCCGTGCGGAGATCGTACGGATTCCGCACGGATATCGAGAGGATGCCGTGCGGTCATCGCACGATTCTACGGGTTTTATTTTGGATATTTGATAGTGAAGATATCGTACGATTTCCGCGCGATCATCGCAAGGCTTCCGTGCGATGTCCTTGCGGCGACCGTGCGGTGTCCGCACAAGGCTACGGGCTTGCGATTTTTAAAGATGTGTATAACATTTTTTAATCGAGATCGCAGGTGTCTGCGGTGCCCGTAAGACCGTGCGATGATCGCACGGGCACCGTATGTCACCGCACGGGCACCGCACGATTTTATGCTTACGGCGAGATACGGGCGCCGTACGGGCTCCGTAGGCCAAATGTAAACGAGGCTTTAGCCATCGATTTTTGATTTTATACATGTAGTGAGTATAATTTCCATATTTTGGAAATTGTGCCTTTTGACGCACTATTTTCACAAAGGAAGTTCCCAGGGGCCAGTTTCATCAAAACATTTAGGACATATTTTTGTCTTACAGATGACTTTCGATCCAGTAACAACAACAATCACTTAGCATAGGTATTGATAGATTGGTGATACATGATTTTTGAACTAAATATGTAGTAAGCCATAGGTAAGACAAAAATACGTCTTAAATGTTTTGATGAAACAGGCCCCTGATCGTTCCTTTTCGCGGGACGACTTACATATACATGTATTAATTCACATATGTAACAGGTCAGGCGAAAAGGGACCGTCTCGGCAGTGCGAAAAGGTTTCGATCTTAATCAGACTTGTTCGAAGTTGGACTGATGTGACAAACGACCGAAAAACATGGGCAGGTGCACACGATGTGACTGCACAAAAGCTTTAGTCGAGTGGAGAAATCTTTCAAACATGCAAAGTAAAACATTCCCGTCTTGAAAGCGTTTAGGTCGCGAGTTCTTCAGCACTACTCGATATTAACCGATATTGACCCGAACATCGACTTCAGACATGACCCCTGTCGGCAACCTTCGTTTCATATCAGTCATAAACGAAATTAATAATTCATGCTTCATTGCGAACCTCCCGCGAATTTCTTGCGTAATATCAATATAAGATGGGATGTGTTGATTTACCGTTGGTTTCTTCGTAACAACGAGCCGCCGTCATAGCGCAGTTGGTAGCGCGACGGACTGTCATTCTAGAGGTCCCGGGTTCGATCCCCGACGGCGGCACTCATTCTTTCCGACAATTTGTCTCTCACCAATGGGTTGATAATCGTAGAACTATGTGAGATAGTAGCTGGAGGCTAGGAAAGGATGTAATGGTTGTACTGGTGAGAGAAATACCAGGAATCCATTGTTAGGTGCTCCAGCCGCCGCGATATAACTGAAATAATGTTGAAAGCGGCGTTAAACTCCATTCAATCAATCAATTCTTCGTAACAACACTGATCTTTTTACGAAACAGTCTGTCTCTAAGATGAACCCTGCGTTTAGGATGACAATACGGTACAAATTGTTTGAAAATTATACCCCGATAAGCATGTGCACGTGCGTGCACGGCGTTGTATAATTTTCAAATAGTTTGCACCTTTTTTTTTATCCTGAACGCTGATCTGGGCCAATGAATTCCTGAACGGACTTAAAATAGTATTAATAAAAAATACGGGACTTCACGTGCTTTGATAGGGGGGGGGGGGGCGGTGTCTGTCACGAGATTTTTGTATGAGGCAAGCTGATCTTAAGGTAGTGGACCCGTAATAGTTCCGCAACATTTTAGACCACATATTCTTTCACATTGTTAACTGAGGTTTCCAATGGAAATCACGTTTGTAAAAAGAATGGAAGTTATAATAAAGTGAATCGTATTCATTACATGAATAAGATTAGGTTTTTAGTTTCACACATCTATGAAATTGAAAAAAATACTCTTTTCATTATTTATGAATAAATATCATAAAGCAAAATTAGTAGAAAATAAACTCTTCAAAATAAGACAGTTTTCTTGTCGGACTACTTTGCGCGCAGGCTTGAAAAATAGCTGCGTACTCAATTTTTTTTCATTGAGGATTAAAACCAATTTTCAGCCAATCAGAATGCAAGAAAATTGATGGAAACCTATTACATTAAACTATTTGTTTTATTTAGCCTGGTTCGGACGCATAAATATGTTTTTACCCTGAGAATATTTAGACCGGATGCATGAAATCTGAAGGTAGAGGACCCCTAATATACTGACGTCAATAATCAAAGTGCTGTCAGCACTGTAAATCGTACATCATTGAGAGGCTGGGATAGTGCAATAGTTCGCCAATCAAAAGGGCTCAAATTTGGACAATAAGAGTTGGTAAAATCTATAAATTTGTGAGTTTTTTGTCTTAACAATCCATCTTTTCGAGGACATCGCCAGCTCATCCAACCTCGTGGGTCCGATTTTGAAAGTTTGCTGATTCGATAGCCCTCTGCTAGTCTAAATTATTTCTTAGCAGATTTTTACGTTGTTATAATGAGCACGCGCCAAGCTAAAAGCTTGTCTGTTAATACTATTCCTCTCTCTATAGAGTTTTAAAGCCTGTTTAGCAACAAACATTTTTCATTAAACTATTTACAATTTTGATTACCAACATGTTTGTATTTCAAGCATTGGGTTTTCCCAAATACTGTAAATGCATTTTCCCTCAAGAAACACGTGAAATCGCCAACTATGCTATTTATATCTTTGGTTTCTGACCAATCGATTAAATCTAGCAGCACTCTATGATTATTCATGAGTTGTTCTAAAAATAGATCGCTCTTGCTGCTATCCTAGGGGAAATTCAAATGGCAGCCCGAGAGACGCGTGAGATGATGTAATAATCTAAAATTGACTGTAATATGCATGCGCAGAAAAGACATTCATGTGAACGGAGTTACCCACTGGTGGTAGTAAACAAACTTCTCATTTACCGCTACAATAATTAATTTACCATGAAATATCGTTATCCCATTAAGAAATGTGATAAACTCGTGCAAAATACTGTATAAAATAAGAAACTAGAAAGCCATGAATGGCTTGAGTCGCTCCACAGGCTTGAAATTCTTGTAAAGCAATAAAAGTTTTGACTAGACTTTTAGATATTTTGGATTCTACTGATGTTGAAAATGATTTTCAAAGTTTCAACTATATAACATATAGAGAAATGACACCCGCCCATAAAATGCATATTTTCATCTGATCACAATAATATTTTGTAGACTGATTAAGGGTCATTCAAGGATCATTCCAGTAAAATTTGGTTGATATCCATTGGTTAGATTCTGAGAAAATGATTTCCAAAGTTTCCACTATATAGCATATAGAGAAATGACCTCCGCCCATAAAATACATAATTTTCATCTGATCACTATAATATTTGGTAGACTGATAGAGGGTCACTCAAGGATTATTCCAGTAAAATTTGGTTGATATCCATTGGTTAGATTCCGAGAAAATGATTTCCAAAGTTTCCACTATATAACATACAGAGAAATGACCTCCGCCCATAAAATACATAATTTTCATCTGATCACTATAATTTTTAATAGACTGATAAAGGGTCACTCAAGGATTATTCCAGTAAAATTTGGTTGATATCCATGACTTACATTCTGAGAAAATGATTTCCAAAGTTTCCACTATATAACATATAGAGAAATGACCTCCGCCCATAAAATGCATATTTTTCATCCGATCTCAATAATCTTTGGTAGACTGATAAAGGGTCACACAAGAATCATTCATGTAAAATTTCATTGGTATCCATCATTTAGAATCTGAGAAAACTCACTTTTTACCATATTTGGAAATTAGCCACACCCATTAAATCCATGTTTTTCATTGGATCAAAATTTCTTGAACAACTTTGAAAGAGGGTCACCCAAGGATCATTCCTGTGAAGTTTGGTTGAAATCCATCCAGTAGTTTCTGAGGAGAAGATTTTTAAAGAAAAAGTTTACGACCGGACGCACGGACGGACGGACGGACGCACGACGGACACAACGCCATGACAATAGCCCCAGTGGCTTTCAGCCAGTGGAGCTAAAAAGTATTTGTTATTTAAAGTAATAGAGAATATTTATTTTTTTGTAATCGAATTGTTGTGCACTATTCTCGACGCCATTTTGGAACCCAAGTAACACCGGCCTGACCCAGGATCAGAAGCGTCGAGGTTGAAAGGTTACAATGACATCACTAGTGTCGAAACCGAGGCCGTTCTGATGGAAACCCGGTTAACTCGGGTCGAAACCGAGTCCGATATGAACTTACCCCTATATCAGTTTATCGTATGTTTTTGTCGGTTTATTTGTTGTTGAATAATTTTTCTTCATACTCAAATTTGAATTTAATGAAAATAGGATTGGAGCGTGATCAGAGTGCTCATTGAAATCAAATATTTCAAAATTACAAAATTATTTCTATTTGTTAACACATGCGAAAAAAAAGTAAACTTCCCACGCTCCCTGTTTGAGTGCAGACGACTATTGACTAATGACAAACAAGTTAATTGACACATTTCGAGCAGACGATGTCCATCTGAATTTACACGTGGTCTGAATTTACGCGTGGGTTTTGACCGAGTGATAATCATAACAGAATTTGATTGGTTGTCAGCCCTACAACTGGTAAATGACCGTTCGAGAAAGTTCGGAGCAGTAATATTGTAAGTGCTACAAATTAATTATACAGTTAACCTATTGTACGTTTCAACTCCTTTACTCAACCGAAAATCTTGTTATAAACACTGAAAATACTAACTGGTAATTACTTAAAGCGAAAATTACATCAAATTTTGTATTAGCCTCTTCTCTATTTGTCGAAAAGAAAATAAGGTATAAACAAAGTTTGTAGATTGTGACTGAAAAGGCCGTTTCTTCGGTGTTTGAAAACACATAATTTGGTTTGAACACATTGCTCAGAAGATAATGGTAAAAATGTACTGGGTCAAACAGACTGGATTTCTGAAAAACGATAGATATAAATCTACTGCTTCGCAGTACGATTTAAAAACGCATCTGTCATAAAGAAAGGGCATTTATTTAAAGACGCACTCCATATTACATATTGCGGTCCAGCTCATGCAAGAGCTGTTCTGGCCTACTTTAGCAGGTCATAGGAAACAACCCTGTATCCTAGAAATTGCCTAGGAAAAAGATAATCGAGTCAAAAACCGAACAACATGTGTACTACGTAGCTATTTTGTGCTCATGCGCGTGCAAAAAATAGGTCTAGTATACGTCATCAACTTGTGTGTGATACGATGTGCTATGTTTGTTCAACGCAGTGCTTGCATATCACTACGCTGTGCTAAAATCAAAGAACTGATAGGACTGAAGGCGAGGGAACTGAATAGACGAAACAACACACGAGGTCAATTTACTAGAATATAACCTTGATTATTCACCTCGTTGGCGAGCAACATCCTCGGAGCCCAGGGGTAAATCTACATTCACTACCCCTGAGACAATACAGTTAACAACCTCGTGAAAATGACATTCATCTCGATCAAAACCATTCAAAGTCACTCGCTCAGCGCTCTATTCATTCATTCCAAAAACTCACTCAAACCATTCAAAAACGCTCCAAACTTATATTCAACAACTTCATTGAAAATAAATAAAGCTAGATAAAAATCGCGATTTCAGCGACACAATTCAAATTGCATGCGTCCAATATATTCTTGGAGAAATAGGAAGCTATTTATAGAACTTGCAGACATTTGTTTAATTAAAGGGAGGTAAAAATATCGCTAATTTTGTTTATCCTGAACAAAATTTGGGATATTGGATTACCTCCCATTTAATTCACTCAAAACTCACCCCACACTCTCATTCAATTTCATTTGAAATCATTCACCGTGTCAATTTCACGATGTTGTTAACTGTACGTTTATGAAACATCGACTCTATGAATATTAATGAGAGTTCTTTATACCTTGATTAGCAGCTAAAAATGGCCCATGTGACTTTTCTCAGAACCTAACCTCTAATCTCAACCAAATTTCACTGGAACGATCTTTTGGTGGTCCTTTATCAGTACAGTGAAATTGTTTTAAGCGACGACTGACGGTACCACCAAAAAGCGGGCGTTAAAGAAATACACATTTTTTTTAGAAATAGAAACATAACTTTTGATCGAACATGCATATAATTGCGAATTCTTTATAATCCTATGTTGTTAAAACTGAAAAGAATCGTCTCAATGAGACGATGTTGGTGAGTTTTATTAACATAACGGTTCATTTTCAATAAGTTTCAGACGTTTTAAAATATTTTGATTCAAAGAAGAGGGTTTTGAAAGTGGTCGCTTAGTAAAAATGGTCGCTTAATAGACGTGATCGCTCGAGCAGGATTGACTGTATACAAAAATAATTGTGATTGGATGAAAATTAAGTCTTATAGGCGGAGGTCATTTTTTTCTATATGTTATATGTTATATAAAACAAGGCTTAAATGGGCATGACTAATTTTTAAATATGATAATATGTGACTATGGCCATGACGCAATTCTACTCTTCTCTTTGAGAGATCGAACCGAGTTTACGATGCTAAAAATGATACTGAGAAATTTCAGATGTTAAAACCTATATCGCATAGCAAGGCTGTACGATATTAATATAAATAAGAAACGAAGTTACAAAATACAGCGAAGAACTTTAATATATACCATATAGACTTAATGTTTCGGAAATGTTATTAAAAGCTCCGATAAACTAACATTGCTTAAAGAAAAGAGGCAAGCAAATTATGTGTCCGATGACGTAACAACGACTCGTCCTTGAACAGTATAAGGCATATATGGACGTCTACGGAACGTCACACAAAGGCATACCATACGCGTTCTCCTCGATCAATTTACCAAAAAAGAAAGTTGGAAATAGTATGATATTGAATCAATTTTACTTGATTAACTCTGTAGCAACAAGTGCTTAAAACGGCGTGGTCCGTATAAAAAAAATAGGCAATGAGTATAAATGGCCAACGACAGGCTACCGGACGTATCTGATCTGGTGGGCCTGAGATCCCCGGGTCGATTTCTCATAATATTTCGACATAATATTCGATTGTCCACTAGCCCTTATTAATACCCTTGCCAAAAACTTGGTAATTACTGTTTACGTCAATGACGTTTTCTGATGCGGTTGCCTTGTTTCAAATGCGTCATAAGCGGCCTGCCTTGAATATGTCAACCAAATCATCCTCTGTATACGTTTACAAGACGCACTTATTAAGCAATTGTCAGACCTGACTCAATTTAGGGCTATAAAATGTTTTCTGGGTCATGGGCCCGTTTTACTTAACTTCTTACGACAAAATTAATCGTAAGGCAAAATCACAAATCGTATTGTGTGTTTTCATTTATTGTTAGATTCTACTTTTCAATATCTCATTGGAATCATCTTTAGAAAACGATTCCAATGAGATGATGCATTTAGTTACTACTGTAGATGCAGTTTTAATTTTTGACTTACGTAGAATATGATCGTAAGATGTTTTGTAAAACGGGCCCCAGATCTTTATCAGGGTTTATCGTCTTTGCAACTACACAAGAGGGAATATTCCTACGCTTCTTGCGCGAATCAGTGCCCCGCAATTATGTTGACAAAACGGTGAACACAGATTTCCAATTATTCCCCACTTTGCATGTGCAAAATTAGCGTGCAAAACGGGGAATAATTGGAAAGTTGTGCGCACCGTTTTGTCATCCTGAACGCAGGGGAATATTACATCAAATGCTGAAGACGCATGTGAAATTTGATTCGAGGCAACAACATGTAGAAGGTGCACGTGATGCTCGAAAACATTGTGACTACTACTCATGTCAAGGCATAAGATTTTTACAAAATCAAAATCTTTTCATTTAAGGTTCATGTAAAGTGTTTGAGACCCAATTTTAAAGGTACTTCATTTGCCAAGAAAAAAGCAGTATGTTCATGTACATTATATATCAAAATGAAGCTATTTATGAACACAATCAGTTGAGCAACATAAGACTGTCATAGCTATAGCGGGTATAGCAAAAACATTGTGGAAAAGGGTCATATTGTAGAGAACAAGCAACTGCATGACTGTTGAATGCAATTGGCTCTAGTAAGTTCCGCAACGGTTCAAGAGTAACGACCTTACACGGCGTTAATCGAGGTTTTCTAATGATTTCATTCAATAATTTCTGTATAGGGGGTTCAAACTTACAGAAGCCGCCGTCATAGCGCAGTTGGTAGCGCGTCGGAATGTCAATCTAGAGGTCCTAGGCTAGATCCCCAACGACGGTACTCATCCTTTCCTACTATTGTCTCCCACGAAAGGGTTGATAATCGAAGACATATGAAGGATAACAGCTGGAGGCTAAGAAAGGATGTCATGGTAGCACCGGTGAGAAAAATATCAGAAATCCATTGTTAAGTGATCCAGCCAAACGATATCACCGAAAAGTTGTTGAAAGCTGCGTAAAATGCCCGTTCAAACAAACAAAACAAACCAAACATACAAACACAGGAATTCGTTTTTCCAGTATTACACAAGCTTAACACTTATCCTGGTAAATTTGAATATTGTTTGAACAAAATTCCTTTTTTAACATATCAACAAGACTGTCTCATACATTTTCCACACAAATCAAGTAGAAGACAAGCAGTATATTCTAAGATCAGACTGCACAACTGTGCAGGCTGATCTTAGTCTTTACTGTCTGCAAAGCTTTGTTTACAACAGGGAGGAGGGTTAATAGATATTCAACATGAAAATGAAATAATTCAACTTTCAGAGGGGGTTCCTTTGAACATCCCCCGATCCATCCTGGATCCGCCACTTCCTTAGAAAAATGAGGGGTATATAAAAACAGTACCAGCAACATAGAATTAAGTAGTACATTTTCATAACATTCTGTCTGATCGAGGCTTTAAGCGTTGACGGATGAAAAATAAGAGAAGAAAATGTTAGAAAATAACTTTACTTTTTGTGCCATCTAAATACAAATGATAAAAGAAAAAAAACCAAAACATTTTAACGAATACCACAACAACATCTGAGAACATCGAATGAAAGACATATAGAAACAATAACAATAAAATAAGGTCTACCCTTTAATCGTCAATATTTTGCTTCACCTTTATTGCTGTAAAACTCTCTGCAACGGTATCCGATAGGTTGAATAAACTTAGCTTCTTTTCGTGAATTTACAATGCCCATCATATTTTTTAATAATTTTTCTAATATTTTTTCCAATTCCATTTTTAAAGATGACAAATGGTCGAATTAAAGCAAGAGATACTTCAAGCCAACCAGCGCGTTGTTTCAATTAAACAAAATAAAACAACGAATCTGATTGGATGAAAATAACTTCCGGTTAGATTTTAACGACCAGGCTATGGTGGTGTTTCATAATTCTGCACTGCGTTCAGAATGACAAAACATTGCAAAATGTTTGCAAATTATATCCTACTTTGCACACAAGCGTGTGTGCAAAGCGGAGTAATATAATAATAGGTTTAACCTATAGACGGGAAAAGTAATTTGAAGAAAGAACCATTCTCGAATTAATAATTTACTCAACTTAAGCTACCGAATTTAACAACAAGGCTCCTGCACCCCAAACTTTTGCTATATCGACACGCGTGAATGATGTATCAAATTCAATTAAAAAAAAATAAGTACAGTTAAAATGTGAAATAAACTTCCCTAGGTGCTGTACAAAACATGCACATGATCACTAATTTTCAAAAAACCAAAATAGGCTATTTATCAAATCGATGGCTTCTTGATTTTTCTCATTTATTTCTAGATGGATTTCGACAGTCACAGTCATTTAGAATAGATTAGCGCTAACATCGGAAGAAATTAACATAATATCAGTGAAAGATACTCAAAACAATTCTTATTGGGTTCTCTTCGTAAAATATATAACTTTGAATATGGGCGCACGTATTATAGAAACTGCGTCAGGTCTAAATCCTAAAGGATGCGATTCCGAAAAGATGTTGGCCGGCATAGCTTTAGCTAAAATAGCTGTATTTACATTTTATTAAAAAATCAAACTGCGAATTTTGTAAAAGATTTCATCTTTTTCAAGTCGTAACCGGGAATATTGCTATTGATTAATCTCTTTCAAGTCTTATCCCGCTTTTCAACCCGACGTTAAAGCGCAACAACAATGACGTTGTTTTAGCGGGAAAAAGTAGCGTCTTTTTTCCCTAAAGTGTAGAATGACGTCATTTGCGGAGGATAGAAAGAAAACGTCATCCAGACGAGATTCTAAGCAAAAATGTGTACATGTAAGGCTGATTCTTATCCTAATTTAACGACAACAATCTAAATTTTATAATGATCGTCAGGAATAAAATCGAAGAAAAAATTGTTGACAAATTAAAATAGATAATAAAACAAAATGGCGAAATCTCGCGAGATCATCATCCTCCATGTAAGCCGCCATTACGACACAAAATTAAACTTTGATGGTATATGTATTTCATTTTGATTTTGATTATTTTAATGTTTCACACGCGTTATCTAGAAGCGGGAAAAGCCGCAAAGCGCCCTTCGGGCGCTTTGCGTTACTTTTCCCGTATAATTTGCAAACAGTTTGCCACGATTTGATGTTTCATAATACTGCCCTGCGTTCAGAATGACAAAACATTGCAAAATGTTTGTGAATTATATCCGACTTTGCACACAAGTGCGTGTGCAAAGCGGGGTACAATTTGCAAACAAATTGCTACGTTTTGTTGTCCTGAAAGCAGTACTTGTTGCAGTTGCAATGTGTTGTCTCTGGTCTAAATTCTAAACATTTGTTTAGCAGGTCTACGAAATGAAAATTATTTTGCGTTCAACGCTTATATGGTTCACAAATTAGCGAATCTAATTCTTATATTTGCAGAAAATAAAATAAAAAAAACCACCACGTTGAAGAATGAAAAAAGTCAAGTGCCTATCCGTATCACAAAATTGCATATAGAAACTAAACACATCAGCAGAATAAAAAAGGACGGCGTCAATGCTCGAAGCATGACCGAAGAGTTCAGATTGCATCCGTGGGTTTTGCATGTTTCGAAGCACACTCGAACCTCCTCACCGTGTTCCAGAACCATCTGACACGTGGTCCGCATCATGGCCGGGATACAGTCACGCCGAAGTCGGATCAATGTGGCTGGAAAAAAAAACAGAAAAAAAAAAATCAGTCATGTTCCAACATGTTCTTAAAGATAGTCATACTGTACTCTGCATGCAAGTAGGAATATATGTTTGCTGGTCGTCTAGTGAAACCACGAAACATGAACTATCGACACGCCTTATATGACTGTATGAATCCATACATAGTATGATTCTTACAATTTATAAAATATTGAATTTGACATTTCGATCGATCAATATCATTTTTAATCGCTCAGCGCACAATTCATTCAAAACACTCATTCCAGCCATTCAATAATGCCCAAAATCGTTCAAAAACGTTTTAAAATCGTTCCTAGCGATCGACGTTTCATTTAAATCAACTAAATAATTGCACTATTTTATTACCGAAAGTGTATTTAAAAGCGACTGGTTAGGTCGAAAAGATACACAAACAGGAAAATACGTTGATTTCCTTAAAGGGAGCTAATGCATTATCGCTAATTTTGTCCAATTTAACTGAATAGTGTTTACCTCGCCACAATTTCATTCAAAACTCGATCTTCTCACTCCTTCATAATCACCCCTAAATCATTCCAAAATCATTCATCTGGTCAATAAAAGGATTTTTTAACTGTATGTGGTCGTATAATTATGTGCAAGAAGTGAAAAAAAACTCACACAGAACAACAAACAAAGAAAAGATGTATGTGATTCGTCCCAAAAAATGGGGAAAAAATGGATGCGAAAAAGGTTTCTAGAAATTTGGTACTGAAAATTCAAGTTAAATTGAAGAAAGATTTTAAGGTAGAAGAGGACAATAGCGTTTTTTTTTTAGATACATGTAATTGCATTAAGATTGGTATCTATGGAAACTTTGTCTTAGTGCGATCTCAACGGTGTATATTTTGTAACGTTGATTTCAGCAATGACATTACCATGACGTCGTTAATATGACGAGTTTGCGCGTTTTTCATAAATGACCCTACACCTTCTTAAACGCTTACCGTGATCGTATTTAAGATGATTTAATTCAATGGAAAACACCAAAATGACGCAAAATAAATTGTGAATATTGACATATAATCAGGAAATACATATATTTAACGATATAAACATGTGAATGATTCAAAGTTAAATTTTCAAAAAAAAAAAAAAAAAAAAAAAAAAATGCGGCCCGAAAAAATAGCATTGATCAATTATTTTAAAAAAGTTGGCCCGATGAAATTTGTCTGAAATTTTATATTTCTTTTACCTATTTCCGTTTTATATGCTCGCATCTTAATGTGACGTTTCACCGTACGGAATTTCTTCCATTGGGGATCAAAGTTTATTACCCTAACGTCGAAATTTGGAAAAAGACAAATGCAGTACGTCGAAAATTCGCTAAATTCCTTTGACATACTTTTCTTAAAGTATTTTAAAGATTTCTGTATATAGTAAAAGTAAATGTCGAAAAAACAAATTCATTTTTTATAAACATCCATTGAGATTTTCCAATTTAATTTTAAATTATATCACTGCACCCACAAATAGTCTTTTAACGTGCTAATTAATAGTTACGTCATAACGTCGAGCTTGCGATAAAAACTTACAAAAATCAGTGTTAATTTATAGCGACGTCGACGTTATTCTTACTGAGGTCATAGATCAGCAACACTTGTGTTAGGTAAATTCATGTGAACCGCGAAGTTCTCGGTGTATTGGAATGAAATTTTGAGGACCTTTTCCTAAACACGCCTAGGAATTTTGATCTTTTTATACTAATAGATCGCAAATTAATCAAAATTAAGATAGAAAATTAATATGTGTAATTTGAACGTCAAAATGTCAACCTTTAAATCTAGATTATAAAATTCTGTTCGGTGAAAGATTTTAAAACTTTCCCTGTTCACCAAACAAGAATTTGAGAATATTATATCAAAATTTGAAAAAAAAAAGTTAAAAGCGAGATTTTTGGAACAGTAAAAAATGTGAATATTGGTTTCAACCAACTCACATGTCTATATATATAGATTCAAAAAAAAAAAAAATTATATAGCATTTGGGTTTTGACCGTTCATTAAACTTCATTTTAGTACAATTGGTGGAACGAAATCGTCTTGTATTAAATCGCACTGCGCATTCAAATGGTAAGAGGGTCGTTTGTAGAAAACGCGCAAAATCGTGATTTTTACGACGTCATTGTAACGTTATTTCTAAATTAAAAAACAAAAAATACACGTCGTTGAGCTCGCATTAACTTATAAATTACATATACCAAAATTTATTCACTTCTCTCAAAAACCGATATTGTCCTCTTCCACCTTAATTGATAGGAACACATTTAAAAGAAAAGCGTTTCTTTTTTCTTATCATTTTTTCTACTTATATCATTCTATTACTTGAGCCCGTGTTTGACATTTCCAGCAATTTTTGATTGCGCAAATCAGGGAATTTTGGTCAGCCTGCGCAGCCGCACAGTCTCACCAGAGTCTTCATACTGTACTTTGTAGATAGAAGATGGCTCAAAGAATATACAGACAGTCAGACAAACTTGTAACTGCTATATCTGGCTGCCGAGGATGTTCAATGCCTGCAATTAACTCACATGTCGAAATGTTGGAAATTTCACGCACAGGCCGGTTAATTTAGCTAGATTAATTGATTTGAATGGAGTTTTACGCCGCTTTCAATATCATTTTTTCTGTTATATTTCGACAGCTTGTGCACCTAACAATGGATTCCTTGTATTTCTCTCACCAGTACAACCATAACATCCATTCCGAGCCTCCAGCTGCTATCTCACATAGGTCTACGATTATCAACCCATTGGCGAGAGACAAATAGTCGGAAAGAATGGATGCCGCCGTCGGGGATTTGGTGATTTAATTCAGTTAGTACAAGCAGCCAACATGTAAACAGTACTATGTCATACTCACTATTTATATATCTTCTCTCAATCTGGCAGTAGTAAAGAGGAATGTAGGATACACATTGGGCTGTGTCTGTATCAAATCGTTCACATGACGTACAGTTCTGGGGTGCTGGTGGATTATGTATACAATGGGGGTTCGTATCACTGTCACATTGGGAACAAAATATCGCAGATCCTGGAAATAGAGATAGGGTACATATAGGTATAAGGGTTATGTTGGATATACAATGTATAAAGAATTTTGGTCTAGGCCCAAGGTTATAAAACTTTTCTCGGGCTCATCTGAGAATCTTCTCAAATCTTAAATTAAAATAAATCTATGAAAATAAAAGATAATATCAATAAGTTGTTATTAAAAACAACTTCTTAATATTATCTTTTATGTTAATACCTTAAAAAGAGTATCACGTTAGAATATCGGCTTTGATCTCAAAGTAAAATTAGAGAAAAAATTGAATTGAGAATGAGAAAAGTTTTATAACCTCGGGCCCTTAAAGTTACTTTATGACATTATTTTTTAATTTTAGGTTCTCGGGAGAGCCGATGGGATACTTTATATATATATATAAAGTATCCCATCGGCTCTCCCGAGAACCTAAAATTAATATATATATATAAAACTGATTACTTTCCGTCAATTTTGTTCTTCATTTCCTACGCTGCTTTAAGGGGTTTCTTGAATGTAAAAAATGGGTAATAATACTAAGTTGGATTTGGTCTATCCTGATTGAATCCGACCACAGGATTTGGGAAATCTTGATTTCTCCTCCGACGCGTTGTCTGGGTCGAATTGTCCTAAAAACCAGGAAATAATAACAAAATTGACGGACGGTCGACGAACAGTGACTGATCACAATAGCTCACCTTGAGCACTTTGTGCTCAGGTGAGCTAATAAAATGGTGGAAGTTCCTTTCAACTTTATTCCATTTTTAAGCAAAATTATGTCGGCTCTCTCGAGAACTATACAAAGTTTCAATCCGTGACTTGAACTGTGGCATCACGATTTTTTTCAAATAAAACGAAATGACATTGTTCTTAAAAAGTTGATGGACAGAGATGACAGTATCACGATAGTAAACTCTTGTATGAGTAAGGGTAAACATTAATATATTCCCTCACGCGAAAAACTATCAAGTCCCGGAAATGGGCAGCTCAATGACAAGTAGAAAATTATCTTCTACATTACTGGAACAAGGTCCTAATTCTCTATAATTCTCCATAAAACCCATGATATCAGTGTAAAACGAAATGGCACAGGAGTTATTTGAAAAGTAAAAATTATAAGCTTACAAACACAAGTTTGCACCCTGGGGGACACTCAAAACAAGATGTACATAATGAGAGGTAGCTATAGACAAAATAAAATGGTCTTTAAACATTCCTAGAAAAATTGTTATTTGAATCCGCATTTTTGTCGAATTCAAAGTGACGCAAGTAAATAGAACCTAAACGGCTTATGATAAATACATATTTAAACATTAAAAACTTCGTACGACCTATGTCTTTCATATCAGACTAGTATTGTGTGTGTGTTCCTGGTACATTCCTGCGCTGCGATCACATTTGAAAGTTCAAGAATTCTCGTATTTAAGAAATCTATTATTCTACGTGTAAACATACACGTGTGCTTTATTCAAAACATTATTCATACTCCCTTCGAGTTACAATTAGAAACTGTTAAACTCTGGGTCATTAAGAAAATGTGTGCATTCTTCTTTCTCTGGAACACTATTTGATTATCACATAAAACTTGATCTTGGAAATACATTTGTAATGATATTATATATAGATGATAATGAGCTGAGATAGTCTAGAATCAGTTCTTCGAGCACCATATGTTATGATATTGTTAAACAAATGAAGGAGAATGAAAAGTCAAAAAAGAATCTAAATCCTGAAAAATGTGAAGGTAGAAATTATGAACTCAATCAAGTTAATGCAATGGAGAAAAAACTAACGTATACACAGAGAGATGACATTTTGATTAAACAAACTGGAGGCGGAGTTAAATTAACATTGAGCAGTGGTAATTACGAGCTTTTTAGGAAGAAAGTCGAAGAGTATTTTGTCTCGGAAAAATATGACTTGAGTAATAAACCAATCCTTGATAAAAACGGTTATCTAGTAGAAACACAGATTAAAGTGAGCCAAAATAAATCAAACCTATTTACCATAAATCTCTACCATACAAAGTGTTCAAGCCTCATCAATGGAAAATATGAAAAGAATTTCTTAAGAGTGGACTTACCGAACATAGTTGAACTAATGCAAAACCAGTTATTACATGACGGTAGCACAGTTGAAGAACTAAATGAATGTGTAAAATTCTTAGCTCTGAAATTCCTAAATGATACGCCTAATAGTAAGAAGGAAAACAAATCAAAGTTAAATGAAAAAACTGTGGATGTTTGTTTTAAAAAAAAGAATTGCAACATGGTCCCCACAGAAAATGTTGAAAACGCAGAATGTACTGACAACTTATCTTATGTCGAGGAATTGATTTTAACGGATCATCCAACCATTGACAAAGCAGAAACAATAACAGACGAAAACAATGATGTTTATAACGATGAGAGAAATGACATCACAATAGCAAATGAAATCAAAACATTGAAAACCCTAGTGCAAAGCTTGAAGGTCGAAGCTGTCGAATTCTATAGGAATACAACTACACAGTTTTCTCAAATAAGAGACGAAATAACAAGCATTAAGAAACAAATTTCGGTCAAACAAAATGAGACGAACGAAAACTTGGACAGCCTTATTCACAAAAATGATAAATGCTTTAGCAAATCAAGGCAAGCTAATGATAAGCTGCAGCAACAGATAAAAAATATTCAAGAAATAGTGAAAAGTATACCGCACGAAAAAGCTAGAAAGCCCGAAAATGGCGTCTCACGACAAGGTAGAAATGAAGAAAGAGACAAGAACTCAACCGAGATCAATACCAATGTTACGGCTATTACTCCAACGTGTAATTGTAGCAATTTTAACATCAATACAATTTGCGCGTCTGACAATAATCAAGAATCTACAGTTTTAAATCAAAAGGTCTCAGCTAAAGAAATGTCTAACAGAACCTTGATAATTGGGGACTCTATATTAAAAGGCATAAGCAAAAAAGGATTAGATACATCTATAGATGTTAGAACTTTACCAGGACGAAAGACGAGCGATGTCCACACCAAATTGGGAGAAATGAATCTAAATCCTTACCAAAATATCGTTATCTATATAGGAGGTAATGACGTTTCTGATGGACACATTGAATCTGTATACAATGAACTAAAGGCGACTGTATCTGATTTAAAATGCAACGTTTACCTGTGTACAGTCTGTCCGAGAAAAGATGTTGACGTGGTACCATTAAATGAAGCTATTAAGGAAGTGTGTGACGAGACAAAAGCAAAATTGGTTGAATGCTTTCAGTCATTTATATATGCAAATGGAAAAACAGTGAGAAGTATGTATAGCCGCGATTGTATTCATCTAAACAGAAATGGATCAAGTACTTTAGTTGCGGCTATAAACAACAAAATCTGTATCATAAAGAAAAAGGATACAAATTCCACGGAAAATGTCCACAGGGGGAGACGTTGGCACAACAATCCTAAATCTCCGTATAGACATTTCAATCCAAAGCACAAAGGACGTAATAGAGACAACCTGAATCGAAACCATGGAGTGAAACAATGTTGGAACTGTGGACTGTCAAACCATAAAATATCGGAGTGTTGGTTTTTAACTAGATAGGACAAATTAGACATACACTATTCTGTCAATTGTAGTAACAGATATGATTTACTGTATAATTGCACATGTGATTTATCTGATTCTTATCATGAAAGTTCGCCATCTTGTTTTAATAATTTTTCGAATACTTTATCTTACAACCATTCATCTAAGTTAAATAAGAAAAGTCCGACTAAAAATTTGTTTTTAACTCCTGATAACTTTACCCCTGATCCTATCGCACAAAATTTACTAAATGATAAACAGCAGTACAATGTTTATTCTAATAAGAATAGTCGAAATACGGATAGTGATGTGGACAATGACTTTTTTACATTAGAATTCAAAGAAAGGGGATTGCATGTTGCTTCTCTAAATATCCAGCACTTATTACCGAAATTAGATGAAATTCGTATATTACTTAGCAAATCATCATCTCTTTGCATTCTAGGTATATCTGAAACATTTTTAACTGAAAAGGTCAAGGATCCCGATATTAGTGTAAATGGATATGTATTCGAAAGGAAAGATCGCGTGAACAAGGCCGGTGGCGGGCTACTCGTTTATATAGCCGGAAACGTTATTTATGAACGAAGAACAGACTTAGAACTAGGTGATTTAGAAAGCATATGGCTAGAAGTAAAATTTCCCATGAACAAACCGATTTTGTTAAACTTTGCATATAGACCACCAAACAGCAATCAGGCATGGATTGAAAAGTATGAAGAGCAACTGAATTCTGCCGATGCTTCTAGTTTAGATTTCATATTACTAGGGGACTTTAACATCCAGTATTCTTTAACATCTAAATGTACTTACAGCAATACAAAATGGTCTAAAATGGTACAAGATTTTTGTCTGTATCAGCATGTTGATATTCCAACTAGAGTAACAAATAAATCTTCAACTATAATAGATCACATTTATAGTACTTGCGAACAATCTATTTCTGAGATTATAGTCTCGAAACTTGCATTGAGTGATCACTTTCCTATCGCGTTAACATATCAAAACCATGCTAAGATAAACAACGAAAATAATTTCAAATCAATTTTTTACCGGTCCTTTTCAAGCCTAAATATGGAAACTTTCATGTTTGATTTAACACGCATAAATTTCAATACCATTGAAACAATATCAGATCCTAATAAATCATTAGAATTTTTCTACCGGGTATTGAATGGAGTTATTTCTAAACATCTTCCTCTTAAAGAAAAACGCGTAAAGAGAATAAAACAACCAAAATGGTATAATGAGATTATAAAAAATGCAATTCAGAGTAGAAACAAATATAAATATTCCGGAAATTTGAACATGTATAAAATTTGGAGAAATAATGTTAATTCAATGATAAGAAAAAGCAAGAAAGATTTCTTTAACGAAGCAATTAAAAGCAAATCGGAGCCCAAGCTTCTCTGGCAAAATCTTCGCAACATAACATTTAAAAATGTAAATGAACAACAATTACCTTCTAGACTACACTTTCAAGCATCTGAGATTGATGGTATCGTAAATGTCGTTAACGCCCTTAACAGCCATTTTGTTAATATATCTCAAATAATTGATAAGGTTCCGATTGATATAGATTACTTTAAAACCATTAAAACCCATCTCGATAGTAAACTTTCTGGTCGATGTTTTGAGATAGAACTAATATCTCCCCTTGAAGTAAGAAATATCATTGGAAAATTGGATAGCAATAAATCGACTGGGCTTGACGGAATAGGACCAAACATTTTAAAGATGTGCAAAGATTTTATTTCAACGCCAATAGCATGCATAATTAATAAGTGTATATCTCAAGGTATTTTTCCTCAAGATTTTAAAGACGCGTGTGTTAAACCACTTTTCAAAGGAGGTGATAAAAGCGATCCTAATAATTATCGACCCATCTCTATCTTACCAACTTTGTCTAAGGTTTTCGAGAGACATATCGCTGAACAACTCAAAACATATCTGAAACAAACAGGCGTACTTTTTTCACATCAGTCTGGATTTCGCGAGAACCATTCGTGCCAGACTGCCCTTATTCGTCTGGTAGATACTTGGTTATCAGCCTTGGACCGAGGTAATGTAGTAGGAACTGTATTCCTTGATTTTCGAAAGGCTTTTGATCTTGTAGATCATGATATTCTATTATTCAAACTAAAACTCTATCATTTTACGTCAAATGCGTGTAATTTATTTCGTTCATATTTGAGCGAAAGACGTCAGACAGTCAAACATGGTAATATCCGATCCCATATGAAAACAATCACATGTGGTGTTCCTCAGGGATCGATCCTTGGACCTATTTTATTTTTGATATATGTCAATGACCTTCCGTTTAAAATATCTTCAAATTTAGATATGTTTGCTGATGATGCTACACTTCATAAATGTAGTTTTTCTGTAACCTTCATTAATGAATCTTTACAATATGATATTACTCAGGTAGAAAAATGGTGCAAACATAACAATATGGTTCTGAATCCTATGAAAACTAAATGCATGTTAATTGGGTCTAAACAAAAGTTAAACTCTTTAATTCAATTGAAATTAAGTATACGAGATATGGAAATAGAAAACGTTACTTCACAAAAGTTGTTGGGTGTACACATAGACAATACATTGTGTTGGAAAAACCATGTTGATCAACTGTGCGCAAAATTATCATCACAGCTCTACCTTCTTAAAAGAGTTAATAGCTTTCTCACAATGGAGATGAAGCAAATGTTTTACAACTCTTATATAACTCCGTATTTCGACTATGGATGCATTGTTTGGAGCCAATGCAAATCTTCGTTTCTTAAGAGAATTGGCAAAATCCAAAAAAGAGCTGCGCGAATCATTTTATGTCAACCAAGACGATCTAGTTCTGTTGAAAATTTTATTTCCCTCAAATGGTTAACATTTGAAAATCGATGTAAGTATTTCACGATTCTCATGGTTTACAAAACTATTAATGGATTAGCTCCTTCGTATATGTCAGAATTTATAGAAGTAAGTAACAACAAATTTTATTGTTTAAGATCACAATCAGGGAACCAGATATCTCACAAATGTGCTCCCAAAAAAGAGTTTCTAAAGAAATCATTTTCATTTAACGGAATGAAATGTTGGAATGACATTCCTCTTAATCTACGTACAATTGAAAATATTTCATGTTTTAAACGATCGCTGAAAAAGTATTTGATGCCAAATAACTAAATACTGTGTTGTGAAATACACCATTCATTATTGTGTATGTCTTTCCAGTTAAGTATATTATTTTCATCTTAATCAAACAGACGTTATGTAAATCATGTACATAATCATCATCACCATAATTATCATCATCATCGTCATAATCATCATCATCATCATTACAACACTAACAATCGATAAAGGCATTAGTTTTCCAAAGCCATTTATCCTAGTTCGATTAATGATAGAGGTGGCTGATTTTGATTCATTCGTTTGCCTCTTCATTCATCGTGAATACTATTTAATCCTCTAGGAAGCTAAATCGAACATAATTTTGTAAGAACTTGTTCCTTATCGATGTCAAAAGGATTTCTTTGTATACTTGTACACATGAAAAGTCGTTATAATACTACCTCATAAATCTTCTGGGAATTCCTCCCCAGAATTATCATAATCCAGTAATTAACATTAGGATTATATCATCGTTCTTGTTTTGTATTAGATTGAATTGTTTTCAGAAGGCCTCATTGTAAATAAGTTCTTCATTGTATTGTTTGTATGGTGACAGCTTAATGAGCTACCTTCTTTAAATAAAGATTTTATTATTATTATTATTATTATTAACCCAACAAGATCTTGTACAATCAAGAACAAGAATATTAATAATTGGTGGTTTTTAAGGGTATATTTCTTTGATTTTGATGCAAGTTCTTCATTCTTATCATATCTGTTGAAATTCGCAAACCCCGATTAATACTTTTAACAGGGGTGTTATTACACTACATTCGGAACACCACTCGGCCAATCTCACGATCAACCTCGTATGTACATAGACGGACTATTTTTAAAAATTACGGGAAAACCTTGGAAAAACTTGATGACGTCAGTTAAAATGGCGTTAGCCCTCGAAACTTTGAGTGAAAACATTCGACGGCCCCCACGCTACTCTTTAAGTCCCTGACGTGAAACCATCGTATCATTATATAAATATCTTTAGTTTATAACGGCTGAAAAAATCTTAATTTTTGAGAATGATCCGTCATTCTCAAAAGTTAAGATTTTTCAGCCGTTATTTACTGTAAAAGATATAAATCTACAGTGCTAGTTTTTCGTACACTGTTTCCGCCTAACAAAATGCACGATTTTGTTACATACCCATCCGCATTACATACATCCGAGGTCTGTTGCAGTTAACGGAAATGGCCGAGTGATGTTCCGAATGTGTCACCATAAGATGATACGTGTGATGACCTCATCCTACACATGACGTGGAAAAATCCTAACGGCGAATTTTCACGAAATTTATTGATTTATCTGGATATATTAACACTTTCCTGATTTTCAAAATTTTGACCTGTCCAAATTCAAAGGTTTTGCAGACGAAAATTTCAAGTGCATTTAATTTGAAAAATAACCATTTAGTAGGGAAGAAAATAGTGTGGAAAAAGAAGAAATTGCTTGTCAGAAGTAATTTCATCTTTTTTCACAATGTTTTCTCAATCATAAAATCACAGACACGTAAAAAGCATGGATTAAACAGCAAAGGGTTAAAGAAAGCATATCAAAGTTTTGCTAGCAGAACTTCAATTTTTAATAAACTCACCATCTAAAACAGGTGAAGACTCGGCAAAGCCTCTATTTTCTCTGTTTATAGAGGACTCGTGTAATAATTGAGAAATTTCTTAACCACTTATTCAATACCATCTTTGTCATGATGTCGTTCTATCTAAAATCGAATCTCAGAACCAGACAGTTTTTATCATTACTTTCTGATTTCTCTGTCTCAAATCTATCATCACTGTTTTGGCGGTAACCTTTTCCACAATTTGCCTGTAATGTGATTGAATCATTTATAAGATTAGAACTTTCTCAAGTGTAGTAGCAACGCCATTTTGGTAGGCCTCGTTACGATCATTTAAAACAAATCTCGATCATTTAGATGTCAGTTTGTCGATCATTCGATGCCTTTTCTGTTGAAAAGTCACAGATGGAATCGTGGAAATGTATATTTTAATAAGTCCACTGACTTTTAACAAGTAAATAAATATCTGTACGACTCAACAACTTATGTGAGTATTTTTTTTTCGAATTTCATAGACTTACGGTTCACTGACTTTAGATATATTGATCACCATTTCATGAAATTCTATTCGTGAAAGACTCGTATTGATTCATGCTTTTAGTAGAAATAAAAATGGTCCTTTCGGTATATCTACCCAGCTTCGAGATAACGAAACACTCGCAACCGTCCGTAAAATACGTGTTGACATGTGCAAGGAATTTACAACGATTTCAAATGTTCGCCCCTTAAGGACAATGGCTAGCCCGTGCCTCCGCACAGTCTGACCAGAGTCTTATTTTTGCGACCTGTAGATAGACAAGGTCTGAAAGAGTTTTAGACTATCATCAAATATTCTAAGTGTAATGTGAGGCCATCTAAACTAATCAATGTTTGTACGCCAGACATGTTAAAACTGTTGAAAAGGTCACACACATCCTCGTTTAATACCCTGCATTACTCATTGATGCGTATCTTATGCGTATATTACGGTGAAGGCGCTCGCAAGCTCTTTTACCTGTTCCGAAACCGTTAAAAACGATCAACAGCTCATTCAAACTCTTCAAATAATTCTATGATTCCTGTTGGCTCGTGTTGATATTAAACAATCTGAATGGATCTTCCAGCCACGCAAAAGAAAAAAGACGTACAAGTTTATAAAGCGAAACAATAAAATATCACTTATTTCATCCAATTGGGCAACATAAGTGTTATTAAAGAACATCTTATTTTCTCCTATAAGATATTTATTGGTAAAATACAGACCAAGAGTTATTTTCAAACAATCAGGGTCCAAGGTTATAAAACTTTTCTCATTCTCATTTAAAAATTTTCTCAAATTTTGACTTAGGATTAAATCCTTAATTCTGTTGTAATACCAGTATAAATTCACGAACATAAAAGATAATATTGAAAAGTTGTTATAAATAACAACTTATCAATATAATCTGTTATTTTCATACATTTATTTAAATTTGTTTGAGACAATTCTCAATTGAGCCTGAGAAAAGTTTTATAACCTCGGGCCCTGGTATGTTGTTTCATTTGTATCGCTGGTTATATTTTATTCACCTATATAAACTCATGAAACTGATAAAATGTTTGTTTGTATGCATGGCCCACTCGAGCTGACTCCAGCTTTTAAATGCGTCTCCAAGCGAAGTGTCTTTTACAGACACTGTCTT